>CM070504.1:66345111-66881081 GCA_036346375.1 Guadua angustifolia | reverse complement strand
ACATTTTTATCCACTTTCTTATTCTAATATTGATAGATTCTAAGCCAAAATCTAATTCTATTCACAGTTTGTCCTAAAGTTGTTATGCTCTAATCTATCTTCCATTTCATCCTCATTCCCAAATGAGAATACTATAGATAACCTATTTTCACTTTGGTTTTGTGTAAGAACAGGATCATTTTGATATAGTTCATCAAATATGGAATCTATCAAATATGTTAAGAGATTCAAAATTTTACGATTTGTCATCTATATCTTTCAGTTTTTGTTTCATTTCATAAATCTTTTATTTGTTAACTTAGAATCTTCTTCACTTCTGTTCTGCTCCAATACATCAAACTTTCTCTTCAATTGTTCTATCTCAACGTTAAGTTTTTGTTTAGAATCCAAGATCATTTTCATATCGTATATCCTGTTTGTAAGCTCTATTTTATGTGTGTAATTTGCAGTCACTGGGACATAAATAAAAAAATAATGAATCACGACAGATGTAGCAATAGCCATGGTTTTATTTTCTTCTATCTTTGCACCTAATTTTTTGAGATGCTTTCTATAATTGGATTACTATTTATAAATTGAATAATTTCAGATAAACATCCAAATTACTCTCTCTCTCTCTCTCTCAAGAAGAAGTTAAACATCTAGATGTTTTTGATCATCATTACAAGTATTCATTTATGTAATAGTGAGAAAACTAAACCTTAATTTATTCGGTGCTATTATAAAGGTGGTATTTCTAAAGTGGGGTGTAACTTAAAAGCAGTATTTTTCTTTTGTTCCTAGATGTCTTCTTCAGAAATGTCTTAGTTGTATTACTTTGCTTTCCTCCTATAATGCAATGGCAGAGCTCCTACAAGTTATCTCTAAAAAAAATATGATTGATCCGAAGCAAAATATTTTGATGTGTGTAACTTGCCATCGGTATTAAAGGTTTACCTCTGGATTTTCCCAACAATGCCATGAATCTTAAGATAGAAACAAATTCCAACCATTTACATCAAGAGGGTTACTAGAACCAAATGTTATATCTCTATTTCTTAATATTCCTACAAGCTAGCATTCCTGTCTATCTAGATTTCTAGAACCAAATGTTATATCTCTATTTCCTAATATTCCACATCAAAGTAACAAAATCATATTTAGAATCAAGGTTTCAATGTTACTCAATCAACACCTCACTATAGATTCAACATCAGGAACAATATCTTTATTCGGGAAGGAGGCGCATGAGCTTGAGAGCGGCGGCATCAAGGACTTGTGGTGGCGACGGGTTTAGAAAAGAGGCAGAGGTCGGTGAAAGATTTCGTTTACATAAGAAGTACGATGGACAAAAACCCTAGAAATAAGGTTTTTGCTCGCCGTTCTACGGTTTTTGCCCTTTTTGCCCCCATTCGAACAACAAAGCAAAGTGACATCTTCATGGACCACGACATGGGGGCTGGACTAATAGTATCATCACCGCGAAGGACGGAGGCACTGTGCAAGGTAGAAAGGCGGGCGCTTTTTTTGCCTTTGGTCTTTCCGCTCTGGGGCTTAAGGAAAGGTAATCGTGGTTTGTGAGGACTAAACAACCGGGAAAGCCGTGGTCAAAGGTTGGGAGCTAACATGCAGCGTCATGATTACGGCATGAAGCGACGTGCAGCAAGCAAATGATGGGTTCAGCGATACATGATTTTGTTCCATCGGAAAGCAAGCAACGAGACTAATTACACTACGTTTTCTTACCCCTTTGCACTTTATCCCTCCTATCAAGTACTAGCAACGACGTTTCAGTTAAGTCAATGCGTTAACAAGGGCATGCAGGATAGGAAACGGTCAGGTGAGAGTAGGATGAAAATGGATTGGATATTTTCTGATTGATCGGGATATTTTTAGATACAGATTCTGTCAGATCGGATATTTATCGGATAGTATCGGATCGGATGTAGATACGGATTTTTTTTATCGGATACAAATACGGAATCGGTAGCTTATTATCCGTCGGATACAGATACGGATTCGGATAATTCGGATAATGATGGGTCGGATATCCAGATATACAAATAGGCTAGGTCAAGACTACTCTTTTAGCCCAAAAAGGTTTCTTAATTTCAGAACTGTTTTCTAATTTAATTAATCCCTAAAGCAAGTTTCAATCATTAAAATTAGCAAACTAACTCAAAAAATTACGATTTTTTTAAAGAAAGTTCCAGAAACAATGTAACATTCAAAAAATTACTTTCAAGATTTTATCAGATTTTAATTTTCTCAAAAATAAAAAACTCTTATTCTTAATAGGAAAATATATTAAATAAGTAGCTAAAATGCGAAAAACTCATAAATACATAATTTATTATTTTAAACATAATTCAACAAAGAGTATAAATCTTGAGTCATTATATGTAAGTGTTATATACTTTTCCTAAAGACATGATATCTAAGTATTATTAAACTTTTAGTGTGTTATATGTTTGCTTCTATTTGTATCTCTCGAGTAAGGATTACCTTTATTTTTGTTTTAATCTATGTGTATGATGAACTAATCATATGTGTGTGATAAACTAAATCTTATATAATTTTATTTGTGACATGGTATCTAACTATTATCTAAGTGAATGAAAATGCTTATATTTGTTAAATTTTCAATAATATTTTGATCAAATCAATTAGTTATGTGTTTTCGTTGATTTTTATGTACAATTTAAGGGTTATCAAGTTCGATAAATATTCAAACCGTATCCGATTCGATTCAGATTCGATCCAGATCAGATTCGATATTATCCGTATTCGTATTTGTATCCGGACTATCCTTATCCGTATCTGCATCCGAAAAAAATATGAAAGCAAATATGATGAATCTATTATCCATCAGTATCTGATCCGTTTTCACCTCTAGGTGAGAGGGCTTGGAATGCACTATCACCACCACTACCTGTCGTATCTATCTATTCGCTCAGCAAAACTTGGCACATCTCCTCAGGATACAAGAAACCGGATTTGGTCCCTCGGTCAGCCGTCTTATTAAGTCTGAAAGAGATCCGATGCAGTGCGAAGGGACTACAATTTTAGCAGTTATAGATCAACCGTTGGATCAAAAAATGATGGTCCAGATCTTCTATAGAGCTGTTCAAAAAACACCGTAACGAGTGTTGTAGCAATGCACCGAAGCTAAGTACTGTTCCATGATCCAGATAGTTAGTTGTTTCAATCGAACAATGCTAACAGAAATTGACTGCTTATGTTACAATCCCTTACAATAACTCCATCTATTAAGGGTGTGTTTGGTTGGTAGCATAAAATTGAATGGAATTGGATGGTTTTGTACCATTTGGTTCCATTATTTTGGGTGAATGAAATGGTTTAGCATCTATATATAGAGATATTTCTCAAATTTGTATCGCACTATTCAAGATAGGATGGTTCTATTCAAGCAACCAAACATATAGATAGATTTTTCTTTAAACTATCTTATTCATGTATCACTCGATATAAATAACCAAACACACTCTAAGTCCAACCAAACTACTTCCTCGCAGTAAACAATTTGCTTTGCGCCGTGGGCTCGTGGTCGTATAAAAGTAAAACATAACCGCAGCTCAGAAATACTCGGCTACGGTGACACGTTAACACCTGACCTGTGCAGAATCGTATATGAGAATGAAGGAAAGAGTCCAGCTTCCGGGTATCGGCAAGCGTTACCTACAGCAATAGAACGCAGTGGAGGAACAGTGGAGGAAAAGCGACAATGCGACAAGCACTACTGGAACTGGATACACCAAGGGTCCAACGTAGGCATTTCAGTAGCGGAGATGACTACTGCTTCTAACACTTACAAATATACTCCATATAAGGAGCGCTGAGATTGCCGAGCAACGGCCGTGCCCACGTGTCATCTGGTAGTTTTTGCAAAAAACCCTTCCGCTTGTTCAAATTGCGGATAAGTCCCTATGTAATTTCTCGAGACAAAGAAATTTTTCTTCCTTCGCTTAGGTCCTCGCCCACGGCATTTTACGCTCAAGCCTCCCGTTAGTTTCAAATCGCGAACAAGCCCTTTTCTAATTTTTCAGATAGCTAATGTGTCCAAAAAATAACAAATAGGTCCTCGCTTCTACGTTCAGTCCTTTCTCCGCTTTTCCTAAAAATGTTTCGCCAATTTAAAACCCCGAAAAAATGTTTTCGCCGCCCAAAAAAAACGGAAAAAATGTTTTCGCCACCCAAAAGACCCGGGAAAAATATTTTCGCCACCCAAAAACCTAAAATATTTTCATTTAAAAAAACGCTTTCCTGAAAATTTTTTTCGGCACCAGAGAAATGTGTGCAGCTCTATGTCTAGACTTTTTCCCCAACTCGATTTTCTATCTCGATCTCTGATATTTTTTAAAACGTGTGTTATTACTCGGTGAACGCGTGATAGTGTTAGGCTCGATAAAAGAAGATTGACGCCTCGAATAATTTTTCGCCTTTTTCCTCTAGACTATTTTTGCCCAAAGGTGGTTTTATAACATAGAAAATGCATCCATTCCTTCTCCGCCAGTTATTTTGAAAAAAAACTGCTAGCATAAGTTCGACGGTAAAAACTCATACTGAACTCGGTAGCCAAGAAATTCGATTTGCGAAAAACTCATACCGGATTTTCCCGGCTGCAAGTATTCATGCGATTCTAACTAGTATCATCGGTAGAGACAATATCTTCACCACACTATCTCCAGCACACGCGTCAACATCAATTATTTTACAATTTTCTAAAGCAGCCCCACTTTTTAGGTTGTTTAACTAACTCATCCATCCCTCTTGCCATGAGAGATTTTGAAATTTGACGCCCTTTAAAAACGAATTTTTCAATATTTGACACCCTGGCCCACTGTCATTGACTCAGATGGACCCACATATCATACACAGAGCCCGAAAGGCATGCGAATTGGGTGTCAAATATCGAAATACCCCCTCTTGCCATCTCTCTCCCATCATAAAACTCCCTTTGCCAGCCGCTCTACGCCTCGCTGATCACCACCCACTCCTCCGATGCGCTGGCCGGCCACCGCATCGGTCACTAGCTTTCTTCGTAGCCACTTTCACTATCCACTCTCTCCTCGACATTCTCACCCCACCGACATTAGCCACTGTCCTCTTCATCACCAACGCCAACCACCATCATTTCCTCCATTGCCGCCCCCACCATCCTCTCTCTCCCTATCGCTCTCACCACCACCTATTTCAGTCGCCGCCCTCTCCCCCACCACACTTGATCCTCGCTAGATCTGGCCCACCTGTGTCTGGATCCTGTCGGGCCCAACCTGATCTAGGCGCTGTAACATCCTAAAATTTTGTCTTATAGTGATTAAATATTATTTGTGACATTGTGAATTTTAAGAATTACTAGAATTTATTTATTTAAAAATAGATTTTCAATTAAGCCTTTTGAAAACAATTTTAAAATACGTGAAAAGTTTATATAAACTTTTTAAAAATATTTTGTTTAAGTTCTAAATGTCTCAAAGTATTTTGGAAATCTTTCTGAATATTTTTTGCTATTTATTTTGAATTAGATGAATTTCTAGATTTATTTTAATTGCTAAATAATTGAGAAATCCAGAAAATAGTAATGGGCCAAAACCCATTGGCTAGGCCTAGTTACCCTTGCCGGCCCGATCTGCTAGTGCCACGACTTGGTTGCATCGGCCTAAATCCTTTCCTTGGCCTGGTCCGCCTTGCAGTCACGTTGGCCGTCAGATCACTACCATGTGGATCGACCCAGGTCATTGTCTCCGAGTTGGCCTCCTTGCCACGCCGATTTCGTTTTGCCACGTAGATCTAGAAACCTAGCTCAATCAGTCGAATAGCGTTGTGGTTTCGCCGAATTTAGGGTTTTTCGTCGTGCATCGCTGCATTGGGAGAAGCTTCAAATCACTGTCATCCTTGGCTCTCGGGGCTTGTGAGTGGTCGCATTGGAACCACCATCACAAGAGCTATGTGGTGCTCACATTGGATTGGCCAGAGGTTCACCGAAGCACTAGATTACCATGGAACCCTAACGTCGCTGGAGAAGAAAGGTCACCGCCACCGTTCCTGGTCGTTGGATAAGGAGGTACACACATTAGTAAGTTCATGATGTCAAGTAGGTTTTAGCGCTGCCCTCGTTGGTTGCCGGTGACGACCGTAGGGCTCTACGCGCCATCGGTTGAGGTGGCATGACCCAGTGATTGACACGTGGTTGCCACATAATAGTCATGTCAGTGCCAAATCAACCAACAAACCGACATGTGGCCTGGTCAGCAACGCGTCAGCATCCCTGTCAATTGAACCACATCATTAATGAAGGGTTACGATAGGCTACACTAGCACGAATTAAAAATTCTACCGATCCCAAGAGGCTACACAAGTAAATGATTATGGATTATAGATCGTTACCACTAGACACACAATGTTGCGGAAGAAAATTTTTGAAGCAGATCGACATTGTGCTTCCCGGTATGGTCGTCGAACAGTGTGATCGATCTGAGCGATAGCTGAGCAACAAGTTGATCCTTTGGCTTCTGGATCGATCCAAACAGTCGTCCTCGAATAGCACCACAATAGAACAGTAACTCTATCGATATCCACACGTTTGAGGTTGGAATGAGCGTTAGGGTGCTAGCACTTTACGCCTGACAGAGGTGGTGAAAGATGGCTAGGGTTTTTGTGGTGGTGTAACTCTTGTATACAACTTCTGTCTCAAACCCTAAACCTACCTCCCTTTTTTATAGCCCTCGGTGGCATTCAACCCTTGGGCCCAATATGAGTCCACATTTAATTTAGCCCATTAGAACGGATTTAATTCGAATTATGATAACCAATTGTAATCATTCCAACTCCCTTAAGTGTGTGATCCTCTAGGTTTATGTATATTTGGATACGACTCAAAAACATCTTTCCGATCGAGAATCGATAGCGGTCCCTAGTAGTACATATCGATTCTCAAATATTCATAAAGCATCAAATGAACCTACTATAGTGTGATAATATTATATTCCCTTTGCCTCACGATATCAGATCGAACTCAAGGCAAAAGTCGTGCCATCCTCTGACACCTCGATCCATTCACATATACCGTAGTGGATTAATTTATTTGGATTCTCAATCACATTCAGTATGGCCATGCAATCTCTTAATCCATCTACCTCGAAAGGCCCATAGATATCTCTCCATTATGTAGGAGTGGTAAATTCCATCTTGATCATTCATATACCTCAATATATTTATGGTAAACCTGATAACTACTTTTATAACTACCTGGTTAAAGAGTAGCGTCCGACAGCCTCTAAGTAAACCATTACACATCTAGGAAACTAATGACGGTCTCAGGTCTAAGAATCATACATACACTATATATAAGACCAAATAATGACACATAAGAATATATATAACAGTTCTCGTAGTGTCTCATATAGGTCTATCCAACGCATGTTCTCTAACATGTGTCCACATTATTGATTAGATATCTCTATGATCCATAAAACATGGTTATGAATCAATACATGTACTGATCTATAAAACATAATTATCTGATATTATGATAACCGATTAGGAATAACTTGAATAACATCAATATATGAAAAGAGTTTCATGAACAAGTCATTTACTTATTGATCAATTATATCGATATTTATTCAAAGGACAAACAATTGTACTATTCCATGAACATAAGACGTGATACAATTATTTTCATATTTGCCTCAAGGGCATATCACCAATAGTAATTGGGTCCCACATATCGGTTGGATTGGCTCCATAAACTTGATCCGTCATGGACCTGGTCCATGGACCAATGGGACCCACATGTAAGTGTAATGAGGATTTTCAGATTTTTTTAGAAAAAATTATTGCTAACATGAGCATGACACCATTAACTAATTTTTTGTAGAAAAATAATTAAGAAATTTTGGAGTTTCTCCTTTTTTTTTAATTTCTCTTTTATTTGAATCTTTTGAGAGCTTGTTCTTCTTCATAAGAGCTCAGATTGAGGCGATTCAAATTTCTAAAAATTTATTAAATTGAGATCTATTTAATGGTGAATTTTATTTGATTTTAGGAGTTTGTTTGCTCTCTAATTTATATTTATTGGTGTTTTATCTCTCAACGTATAGACATCGAAGTACCCGAATTGTTTGAAGGTGAAGTGTTGACTCAAGATCAAGCTCCAGATCAAAATCAAGACCTTGTTTATGGCAAGTTATGCTTTGATCGTGTTGAACCCAATTTTGCAAATGCTATATTATTTTAAATTATTGCATGTTATTTTGTACTTAGAACTATTCTCAATTATATGGGATTTAGCTATCCATCCCAATTAGAGTATACCTACCTTGCCATTTGTATGCCATGATTATTTATCACCCTAAGATAGATAGTTATTAGTTGGTTGTTAATAGATGCTAACATGGAATGGTTAGATCATGTGTAATTGCTTAGCCATGCCACATATAACTCATGTCTTTTGGAAGTGCAAGTTTAATTTGACTAATGGATTGTGGAACATGTTTATGAAAATGTGTGTCATGTGTTGTCACATAATGATATTGAGTTGTTAATGGCATGTGTTGCAAGATAATCAACTGAGTGATAAATGATTTAGATTAGGCCAAGTGGTAAGAGGATGTGCGCCATGGTGGGTCAGTGTGATATTTGGGTTGATGTAGAAGTTTTATCTCAGTCAATTAAGGACTTAACCTTGCAAGCCATTGAAGTAGACTAATCATGCAATCACAAGTCTGATATAGGCTAGACTTAACTCAGTAAGTTACCGAGTCTTGACATATATGATTTCTCAAGTGGATGACCAAACTGTATGTGTGATCGGGGAGGGTGTGTGTGCAGTGGCCTCCCATCTTAAACAAGGATTGTTCCTAGTCCAGCAATAAGTCCCTCTTATTTTTTGCTCTGTGAGGGAAGGAATAGTGAGTCGGGCTTGTCGGGAGGGCCTACGTTGGGATAGAGTTTCTGAAAGGTTTTCTCATGATCTCTTCATTGCACACCTAAGGAAGTGTGTTATCGCATTGTAATATGAGATAATCATGTCTTACGAGTAAAATGTGTAACCTCTGCAATAGGGTTGAAGATGAGAACGGAATTTTCGACCATTTCGGAAAAACGGAAACATAAGCCTTTTTTCGAAAACAGAAACGAAAAATGTCGATATTGAAACTGAAACAGAAAAAACAAAAGTAGAAATGGGAGATCAGTTCTAACGAAAACAGAAACAAATATTTCATATAAATGAAAACAGAAATTCCATTTTCTAATTTAAATAATACTAGAAATATATATTACTTTACAGAAAATAACAAATAGAATTAAACAATTCTACAAAAATTCTCAAAAATATTTTATAACATTTTAAACTTAGAAAAATTATTTCCAATAAGATTTTTTGTTTTTCTAAATATATTATTTATTTAAATCTATAAATAGCAAAAATTATTAATTAAATGCTAAAAATTTAGAAAATTCAATTAAGTACTCAATTAAAGAATTTGCAAATTTTTAGTGTGTTACAACTGGGAACATATATGGATGGCATTTTCTTCTTTTGTTTCTATATCCACTATATTCATTTTTGGACATCTATTTTTGGGGTTTCATTTTGCTTCCGTCTTGTGGAAATGAAAATAGAACAACCATTTACCAATTGTTTCTCCATATTCATCCCTACTTTGTAGAGTGTAAATTTATTAGGATAGCCCCCAGCCAATGCTTAAAATTTTAGTTAAGGGTTAGATTTTATAAAACAAAATTTTGTGTCTATGTGTCAATTTATTCTTGAGAAATACATGAAAGTTACTTATTACTCTCATTTGTTTTATGTTATTTCAATCTATTTATTTTATTTATTTGTAAATCATTGGAATGTGATTGTCGCCATCGCAAAATAACTATGTTAATTTGGAATAAGCCTCGCAAGTAGTTTTGCTTCAAGTGTACATTCAAAACTACTTGGTAAAAAAATGTGGAAATGAAAATAGAACAACCATTTACCAATTGTTTCCAATCCATATTCATCCCTACTTTGTAGAGTGTAAATTTATTCGGATAGCCGGGTCCCCAGTTATGGGCAATGCTTAAAAATTTTAGTTAAGGGTTAGATTTTATAAAACAAAATTGGAAAAGGGAGTTTGTGTGCCATTAGATGTATTGAAAATTGTTTAGGGCTATGTGTCAATTTATTCTTGAGAAATACATGAAAGTTACTTATTACTCTCATTTGTTTTATGTTATTTCAATCTATTTATTTTATTTATTTGTAAATACTGCTTTACTGCAAAATAACTATGTCAGCCATAATTTGGAATAAGCCTCGCAAGTAGTTAATTGGAATTACATTATGCGCATTACTTGTCCATACCACAAAAAATCATCATTTGAAAAGGAGTCAATACCTGTGTTGGAGGAGTATCAAGAGGAGGTGAACATCTAGGTTACGAGCCTTGTCAGTTCCCTATAACATACTTAGGGGTTTATCCACGAGTTTATTTTCCGCTGTAGTTTAATTTATTATAGTTTGAGACTTGCGTGGCATAGTCATGTAAAATCGACCATAAGGTTAATCAATTGTCATATATTTAATAAATAAAGTCTTATATTATAATTTCATTGTGTATGATTGTGATATTCATCTATGTTGACAGTGTGTGCACTAACGTGATCCTGGATTAGTGTAATGCATATTCGGGCCCTGATAGTAGCTAACGAGCCAGATCTAGTCGAGCCGAGCTGAAGGAATGGGATGGCGAATAGAGGGGGGGTGAATGGTCGCAATAAAATTTTCTCACACGCAGTATTCCAAAAGACTAACACAAAGGATCACCAAAAGGTTGAGGTTCTTGGTTAGAAAAGCTGGTAGTACCCTTCTGGAGTAGGTGAGAGTACCAGACACAAAAACTCCTCAAGAACAGACAACTCAACCCAGAACAAGAATCAGAGTAACTTTTGATCGGCTGAACAAAACTCCAAGAAACTTGGTAGATGAGATCTTGGGACAATGAGAAACTTGGTTCTCAAACCGATATCTAGGATTAATCCCAAAGATGCGACCTTTTTGCCCGAGAAGAAAGAACACTTCAAGAAAAGTAGAAAGAACAGGGAATTTGGTTCAAGGCTTGTTCTTGGAATCTAGAAAAATGGAAAGATCTTGGAAACTTATTACATCAAGCTAAAGAAGCACAGAAAAGAAACACAAGATCAACAACTCAAGAATGCAAAAGACGCTAGAAGGAAAGAATGCAGAGAAGAATCAACTTGCGTGAAGTAAATTTGCGTAACTTAAATTGCAGAAAGTAACTTGCATAAGGTAAATGACAATAAGTAAAATGCAAGTATTGAAATCTTTGAGATGTAACTTGTATTCCTAGAAGGGAGGTTACACAACCACACACACAAAAGTAGGCAAAGCTCAATAGAGCGCTCAAAACCTCTAAAGCCCCTCTGGGATCCTTCTACTCGAAGGCAACCCCTCCACACGTATTTATACAACTCTCGGGCCACCTACCACCCTTAGATGCAGCTCTCAACCCTAGAGACTCATCTAAGGGCTAGGAAGAGCCCACTCACACAACCTGCAAGGGGAAACCCTAAACCCGCTAACACAAAGTTTTCTTGCAAGGCTCTCAAAGCATACTACTATACCCGCTATTCCTATCAACTAGACCGTACTCCAATAGTCCTCATTGATCCGCGCAGCATCTAGCTAGTATCTGCTCCTTTCCTTGCCTTCTTGGTTTGCTCGAATCCGTCTCTGGTCATGTTCCAGCGATCTCCCAACCGTTCTGGACCTCCGACGCACCTCGCCTAGTCCCAGTCAACTTCCGCCTCACCATGACCCAGCACCGTCGTCCTACAACCATCAAAGACAAGGAGACCTTTCACATAGCACTACTCACAAACATATTTGCTGATTATCTCCAAATAGTCAGTCACAACTTAATCACAACCAGTCGGGAAACCCATATACTCTAGCCCACTCGGCTAATCACCTTGCTAACCACTTGGCTAGCCACCAAACGCCCTAAGGACGACTACCTGCGCCCAAAGATTTTGACAGAGAACTCTTGGAAACTCAGACATGGGAACTCTATTGAGTCCTTGACAAACTTCTTGCCTGCAGCAGAGTACTCAACCAAGAGGGAACCTGTCAAGAAGCTAAAAACCACGCAGCAAGTACTAGAGGCACTTGGCACTCAGCCTTCACCAAAGAAAGAAAAGCAGTCAAAAAGCTAGACGCACTTAGCAAAGACAGAACCACTGTAACACAAGATTTAGCAAAGAGACCAATGAAAGCTAGAGGAACTTAGCAATGGTCAAAGACTCAGACTTAGCACTCAACAAAGAAACACGACTTGGTTGGGAACCTATCAAAATGCTTCAAGTCACACTTCAATTCGGATCAACCTTTAATCTAGTCTTTTACTCATCGGATCAACCTTTAATCTAGTCAATTACCCATCACATAAAGGTATAGACCTCCACATGGTCTTTCACAAGCGACCCTCTAGTCTCCCTAGCATGCTTCATCACCACGTCGTCGGTAGTCCTCGTGTACCTCGCTACTCGTAGTGGTTGAGCCGTTCGCCATCGAAGTAGTTGTGCCAAATTTTGAGAAGAGAGATGTTTTGCTATTCACAACTATGCACTTTACTCATTATTGTGAAGTTATATATATACATAATTAGTTGTGCCTCATAGGTTACATGGGGAGAGAGAGGGGGGAGAGAGTTAGACTACTCATATGTACATGAGTCTTCACACTCCCCCTTCAAACTCAAGATGGATTAGGATGTGATTTGAGGCACTGAGTTTGAGTATATGAAGCTAATGTTGTTCTCATGTATGAGAGGAGTTAGACTGCTAATACGAACAAGTCTGCAACTTGAAGCTCCAAAGGAATATAATTGAGGTCAATGGTCAACTGCTGCCAACGAGACCTTGTAAATAATGCATCAACACTGACATGCCTAATCAACTCATGTTTGACTGGATCATTTGCAATATGAATGGTGATGGTGTTCTCACACATTAGTGGTGTAGAAGCATCACACGAGACACAAAGATCAACCAAGAGCCAATGAAGACAGATAATCTCTAAGGTGGTGGTGGCAAGGGCTTGAAGCTCGGCCTTAGCACTAGAATATGGCACCATAGTTTGCTTCTTGGACTTTTAAGCAATGAGCGAAGTACCAAGAAAGATACAATAGCAAGTGATAGATCATCAACCAACAGAATCACTCATCCAAGTGGAGTCAGTGATGAAATGCTCCAGGTGTTGAGACTCCCACATGTTGTATTTGTCATGCTTGTTTTGAGGTATATATGGAACCATCCCCAAGAGCACGCTAGTGATATCAAATATAACATGTAGGAGTCTAACATCTCGGGGGGTGGCTACATATTGTAACATCCCAATTTTTTACCTTAAATTTGTTTTTGGGCAATCTAAGATTTTTGGGGATTTTCTGGATTTTATTTGCAAATTAAATATTATTTTGGATTTACCCTTATTGAAAAAAGTATTTAAATAAAAAAATTATGTGATCAATTTACAAAAATATTATATTTGAGTTCTAAATGTCTTAAAATATTTTTATGGAAACTTTTAAGTATTTTTGCTATTTATTGGAAGCATTTGTATATTCTGTAATTATTTTAAAAGAGAAATCATTTGAAAATCTCATTTTGCTCTCAGGTAGAAACCCTAGCCGTCGGTCTGATTCGTTGTGCTTGGCTTAGTTTTTCGTGCTAGCCCAGTCGCTCAGCCTAGCCTACCCGAGCCGTGGTAAGAAGACAGGTGGGCCCTACCTTGTCCGAGTCCGACGTGGACACTACAAGCCCGTCGCGTCCGTCACGGCTTTGCCACCGTCCTGACCAAGGTAAGGACTCCTTGGCTAGTATAAGCAGAGTCCCATGGCCACCTTAAGACTGTCGATATAAGCCCTAGGTTGTTTCACCTAATTACGTCGCCATCTCGTTGGATTTTAGAGTTTGTGCTCAAACAGCCATCAGAGAAGATCGTGGATTCTGCTGTCTCTAGTGGATCTCGAAGCCCGAGCATGGTGCTATCATTTTCACCTTGGTCCATTCTACCCCGTGCGCATGATAATTTGGTCGGAGCATGATCAGAGCATCGTGTTGTCATGAAGTCCAAAATGCCATCACTTTGTAGCTCACTACCATCGTTCAAGGTCACCGGAGCTCAATTGGAGGGCATCACCATGTGCGCAATGTTGAGACCTCGTCGTAGGTGCCTGCCAAAGTCGCTACCGATGACCATAGGGGCTAGACCACCGCTGGCCAACGTGGCCTAGCCCATGTCTCGCCACATAGCAGGATGACGTCACCATGACATGAGTAGATCTGACATGTGGGGCCCACATGTCAGTGTCAGTGGTTCTTTTCCTTTTCAAAAATAATTTGGCTAAAAATCAAAATAGCCGATGACATCAGCATGACGTCATATCTTGATTTTATTTAGAAAAATAATTCCAAATTTAAAAAAATCATTTCTTTTTGTTTTTCTTTATTTTCAATCTTTTAAGAGTCTGGTCTCCTTCATACAAGCTACGATTGAGGTGATTCAAATTTTTAAAAAAAATTAAATTTAAGCTCTACTTTTTGGTGAATATTATTTCATTTTCAGAGTTTGTTTTATCTCTGCTTGTATTTATTTTGGTATTTATCTTCGTTTCACATGGACGTTGAAGTGCTAGAAGCGTACGAGGGTGAAGGGTTGACTCAAGTTTAGGGTCTAGATCAATATCAAGAATTATTCTATGGCAAGTTGTGTTTTGATCATTTTGAATCCAGTTTTACAAATGTTTGTAGGAACGAGTTGGCCTAGAGGGGGGGTGAATAGGCAACTCTTATATTTTAAATTAGTAATTACAATTAACTATTCTAACAAATAGACAATTTGATAATGTAACAACAGAAAGTAGTAACTGAAGAGGCGAGTTAGAGTAACAGCAACAGCAACACAACAGAAGATAAAACTGAATGAGACAAGTAATTTATCCTGTGGTTCAGAGCTTCACTCCAACTCCACGTTGAAGCACTCCTCACGAAGTATAGCTTCACCACAGCTAGTCGCAGTAGCCACGATATCCACTCGGGTAGCTCTTTCACAACCACTGTGAGGTGAGCTACAAACCCTTCACAAAAAAAGTGGCCTTCCACAATCTTCTTTGGACAGGTCGCACTTTTCACCTCCTCCAAGCTGTCTAGGATCACTGAGATCCAAGAGTAATAAACTTTGCACAAGCTCTGTCTCTTGGTTCACTCACTAAGAACTCACTGTTAGACACAAATTTGGAGCTAACACACTTTGAAAGAATGAGAATTTTGTGTTTGCAGATGAAGCACAGACTCCTTTAGTGAATGAGAGCTCTTTGAATGTTAAAATGACAAGGAGTTCATAAAGTTCTATGGTAGATGGCTCAGGCAATGCTTATATAGGTGTTCTGATGAAAAATAGCCGTTGTACCTACCACAGTGACCGTTGCACGTGTCAGAGTGTCAAATTTCAGCTAAAGACACGTTTACAGCGGACAGAAATCTTAAGTTAGCGATACTGATCATGTGTGTGACGGACTAAAATCAGATGTTTATGATGGACGAAAAATTTAGTCCGTCATACGAGTGAAATGCAGCAGGTTTGGTCCGTCAAAGCAAAAGGAGGACCACATGTATGGCGGACCAAAAGATTTTGTCCGTCATAGATGGGTCGCAATGCAAGTCAGAGCTAATGATCAGTTTTAATACAAAAAGGAGTTTAAATCAAAGTATTAGAGATTTGATACAGACTAAACCTTGAATTGGACATATTAGGTCTTTTATAAGAACCACTCACATAAATGAAGTATATCTTTGATCGTGGATTAAAAAACTGAACGTCAAGATTTGGTCTGACAGATAAATTTGATATTTTGAATGTATGCCGGACAAAACTTCAGGTTTGGAAGTGCACGTGTATGTCGGACCAAAAATTTAGTCCGTCATAGATGGGCAGCTGAGACACTTTGGTCAGATGAACATAAGTGTATGACGGACCACATAGATGGGTAAGTTAGGTTCACTAATTCTTTGAAGAGGTTTTCACTAAGGACTAGAGCAAATTAGAACATGAGTTTTGGTCCGATGAAAACAAATAGATTTTAATAAAGAAAATGGACTAAAGATTATATAGATGTTGGACATGATTGACCTTGATTTGATAAGAACTTTGGCTAGATTGTGACAGACTTGGAAATGACCAATTGAACATTGGTCCGTCACCAACCTTGGACACAAAGTAAGACATTGGATTTTGATTCAAAGATCAGAAAGACTAAGATCTTTAACTCCAAGTATTCTAGTTATGTTTTAGACTTATGAACCAACCACTAACTTGTGCAAAGTCCCTCTTTATAGTACAGCCAAAAAGAAAACAATCCTAGCTATTTGACTTGAATCAACTCCCACGTCATAACCTAGTAGTCAAATACCTTAATCTGGTTTGTCCAATCTTGTTTCATCCATGATTTCCTCATATGCTTCTTGTAATTAGAAGACTTATTAACTCAGTCATCATCACCAAAACCATTTATCGCAAACAGGATTAAAATTGAGGGGCCTAGATGCTATCAATGTTATATTGTCTTAATCTATATCATGTTATTTTATGCTTAGATCTATTTTCAAATAATTTAGGAATTAGCTATTCAATACAATTAGATTATACCTACCTTGTCATTTACTATGCCATGATCATTTGTCACCCTTGGATGGATAATTATTAGTGTTGCTAATAGATGCCAATGTGGGTTGGTTAGATATGTGCAGTTTGGTTAGCCATGCCACATCTAACTGATATCTTTTGGAAATGCAAATTCAATTTGACTGCCAAGGAGGGTGATGCCAATATGGCCTTTTTTCACCAACAGATAAGATTCAGAAAAACAAAGAATTTTGTGTCTAAGTTTTTGGTGAATGATCAGATTGTAACTAGCCAAGAGGAAAAGCAAGCTACTATTTTTCAGTTCTATTCTCAGCTGCTAGGCTCTTCTGAGCAACGGAGTATCACTTTGGATCTTTTTGCTCTGCAGCCCCGAAGCACTAATCTTTTAGATTTGGATTCTATCATCATAGAGGAGGAAGTCTGGGTTGTGGTTAGAGATTTGCCGCCTGACAAAGCACCTGGTCCAGATGGCTTCACTAACCGGTTTTACAAAAGTTGCTGGTCAGTCATTAAGGAGGATCTTATGGAGGCCTGTTGGGGATTGGATAATTTTCATAAAGACCATTATACCCCGGCAGCCGGTTTTCGGCCAACCATGCATTCCTTCGGATGGTGTCCCCGAGGAAGATCTTCGGATGTGTTGGCTAGAGGGTCCGCCCCGACCATGTTTGGGCTTATCCCCGAGCATGTGCCTTAATTCCCTGAGCATGCTCGCTCGGGCGTGCGTAGCGATCGGCCAGGGTCGAGGTAAAATCCTGAGCATGCCCGGCAAGTCGTGCTCGATTCATAAAGAAGACATGGTGATAATTGTGCTGCAGTTAAAGCCCATTACACCACGATCTGTATCCATCAAGTCCACGATACAGTGTGGCGAAAATCAGGGATGCAGTTACAGCCACGTTCAAGCATAGTAATGGCGTGTTATTCGGCTGTAGTTGCTGCAGTCGCCTATAAATACCCCCGCTATAGATTAGGGGATGAGAGATCTGAGACATAGAGAACACATGCAAGATTCCTGTACAAACTCAAGCAATAGCAAAACCACTGGACATAGGGTTGTTATCTCGATCGTGAGAGGCCCGAACCAGTATAAAATTCCTTGTCTACTATCCTTTCGAGCATATCATCCAAATAGCATTCTTCGGACGTAAACCCTCCGTGGAAAAGGGGGCTTGTTGATCCCTCAATCAACAAGTAAGCTCGGCGAGGGACCCGTTTTCCAAACGTCGACAAGGTCCTTTTGGTGGTTCAGTTGGGGCATAGCTCTAATTTGAAGCTGTTAAACACTGCTTTCATCACCCTTCTTCCTAAGAAAGTGGATGCTATGCAGGTGTCAGATTTTCCCCATAAGTTTAATCCACAATTTTGGGAAGCTGCTAGTTAAGGTTTTATCCAATAGGCTTGCACCCAAACTGCCTACATTGGTGTCCCATAATCAGAGTGCTTTTATCCAAGGTCGTTGTATTCATGATAACTTCCTCCTTGTCAAGCAGACGATCATTCAATTACATTGCCAAAAATTGCCACATGCATTGCTTAAATTAGACATTTCCAAGGCCTTTGATTCGGTGGCTTGGCCCTTCCGTTTAAAAGTCCTCCAACACCTTGGTTTCGAGCGACGATGGTGTAATATCCTTTGCAATTTGCTTTCTTCAGCTTCTACTAGAGTGTTGCTAAATGGAGAACCAGGAGATGTGGTTGAGCATCACCGTGGTCTGCGATAGGGGCACCCGCTCTCCCCAATGTTGTTTATTTTGGTGATGGATATGCTTAACTTACTGATTGATTGTGCTTGGAATGAGGGCCTCTTGCAGCCTCTCTCAGTTCGCATTTTACAACATCGTGTCTCATTTTATGCTGATGATGTGGTCATTTTTCTACGGCCTACAACAGCTGATTTGGAGCTTATGAAGCAAATATTATGGGTGTTCGGTGAAGCCACAGGTCTGACGACTAATATGATCAAAAGTGCAGTGTTGCCAATCCAATGCAATGATGATGATATGGTTGTTATACAGAACTCCCTACCTTGTCAGGTTCTTAACTTCCCATGTGTTTATCTTGACTTCCCTCTTTCGTAAAACAAATTAACGCCGAAGTTGCAACCAATTATTGACAAGGTGGTTGATTATTTGCCTATGTGGAAAGCTTCATTGTTGAATAGAGTCAGGTTTGTTTCGTTCTGCGCCCCTTACAACCGCCCATTTATCGGATGATTGCTCTTGACATTCCTAAGTGGGTAATCAAGGCAATCAACAAAATTAGAAGGGGTTTTCTTTGGAAGGGCCAAGAGTAGGTTAATGGTGGTAATTGTTTAGTCTCTTGCCAAAGGGTCCAATGCCCTATCCAATTTGGTGGCTTAGGCATCCATGATCTGACCACCTTAGGATGGGCTCTGCGTTTGAGATGGCTTTGGTTGCAGAAAACTGATCCTGCTCGACCTTGGGCTAGGTTGCAGTTTAATATTCATCCCAATGCACAAGCCTTGTTCTCTATTGCCATTGAATCTTTTGTGGGCAACGGTGCTAACACAAAGTTTTGGTCTGATCATTGGTTGAATGGTCAATCTCTTTTAGATTTAGTCCCAAGCCTAACACCTATTGTACCTAAAAAAATCATCAAGCTAAGGACTGTGGAACAAGTTTTGGAAAATAGAAGATGGATTTCTGATATTAAAGGGGCACTCTCAGTTCCTATCATAATTGAATAAGACCTAAGAGCTGTTTGAGGGAGTGGTGCTACAACAAGGAGTCCAAAACCAGCATGTGTGGAAGTTTTCCAATCGAGAAGTTTATTCAAGCAAATCTACTTACTTGGCCTTCTTCGAAGGATCCATTCGCTTTGCTCCTTGGAAATGTATTTGGAAAAGCTGGGCACCTTTAAAATGTAAATTTTTCATTTGGCTTGCAAGATTTAACCGCTGGACGACACCGACAAAGCTAGAAAAACATGGACTCCTCACCCATCATCCTCGCCTCTTTGTCTCGCAATGAGGAAAATATGAAGCATTTGTCGGTTAACTGTGTGGTGTCAAGACAAATTTGGTTCGTTGTTTTCCTTAAAGTTGGCTTCCACAGCCTGAGTCCCCAATCTGACACAAAGTCCTTCTTTGGCTGGTGGAGTCACACACTCAAGCTTGTTCCCATGGAGAAGCAAAAAGGACTCAACTCTCTCATCATTCTCACCTCTTGGGAAATTTGGAAGCATAGAAATGCTTGTGTCTTCAATGGATTAATCCTTAGTGTGGACCTTGTGGTGACGGCTGTGAAAAACGAGGGGGTCTTATAGATGACTGCTGGTGCTAGGCATCTCCAGGATTTGTTTTCTGGTTAAACCTTTTGTTTTATCTTTGTGGTTGTTGGTTGTGTTGTTTTGTTGTGGTGTCCTCGTTTTGGTTTTTAATCTTTGCCAGCCATTAGGCTGGCTCTTTGTATCCTTTCTTCTTTAATGAAATGAAATGCAGTCTCTTGCTTTTTGAAAAAATGGCTGTTGGAATATGGAACATATTTATTAAAGGGTGTGTCATGTGTTGTCAAACCATGATGTTGAGTTATTGATAGTATGTATTGCATAATAATGAATTAGGATAGCAAATAATTTAGATTGGGGCAAGTGGCAAAAGACCACAAGCCAAGGTGGGTCTGTGTGACATATGGGTTGATGTTAATTGAAAGTCTCTCCTCAGTCAATTAAGGACTTTAACCTGCCTTTGAACTGGGCTAATCAGACAACCACATGTCTATTATAGGCCAGACCAAACTCAGTAAGTTACCGAGTCTTGATATATGGTATCTTAGGTGGATAACCAAACTATGTGTGCAGTTGGGAAGGGTGTGTGCAGTGGCCACACATCTTAAATCAAGATTGTTCCTAATTCAACGATGAGTCTGTTTTTTCTTCTACTCTGTGTGAGGGAGGAATAGTGAGACCAAGCTTGTCGGGAGTATCTATGTTCAAATAGAGTTTTCGAAAGGTGTTGTTATGATCTTCTTAGTCGCACGTCGATGGGTATGTATAATGGCCGATATTATAAGATTGATTATATCTTATGGATAAAGTGTATAACCTCTGCAGAGTGTTAATCTATTCAGATAGTTGTGTCCCTGGTTATGGACATTGCTCGAAAATTTTAGATAAGGGATAGATTTTATAAAATAAACTTGATAGGCGAGGCTATGAGCCAATGAATGTTAAGGAATTTGGTTTAGGCTATGTGCTGGTTTACTTTGAGAAATACTTGAAAGCTTTATTATTATTATTTGGTTTATTGTCATTTCAATCTAATTATTGTATTCAATTGAAAATGCTTCTTTATTGCAAAATGATTATGATAACCATTCATTTGGAATAAGCCTTGTATGTAGTTATAATAGACTTGTATTATGTGCACAACTTGTTGAGTGCTTTAAGTACCCACCATTGCCACAACAAAATCATCAATTAAAGAGAAGTCTACACCTGCTTTGGAGTACTAGGAGGAGGCAAATTACTAGGGAGCGAACCTTTTCAGTTGTTTGTGGCATATTGATGGGGTTATCTACGTAGTTTCCATTCCATTGCTGCTTTATCTATTAGAGCTTAAGCCATGTGTAGCATAATAATGTAAAGTCAACCATAAGGTCAGTCAATTGCCTTTTATTCAATAAATAGAGTCTTTTATTGTGTTTCCACT
Source organism: Guadua angustifolia (assembly GCA_036346375.1). NCBI lineage: Eukaryota > Viridiplantae > Streptophyta > Magnoliopsida > Poales > Poaceae > Guadua > Guadua angustifolia. Next base: position 66,859,692 of record CM070504.1, on the reverse strand, counting down.
GTGTATGATTGTGATACTTCTTCTATATTTGCCACCGGGTATATTAGCGTGATCCTAAACTAGTGCAGTATACACAGAGGGTCTAGATTTGCATATTTGGGTTCTGACACATATAGACCTCCTCATGTAGATCACTATGAAAAAAATATTTTTGATATCCATTTGTGATACAGGCGATGAGCAAACAGCTGCAATAGCAATGATAGTACGCATCGTGGTCATGTGAGCAGCAAAAGAAAAGGTCTCATCATAGTATTATTCGTAAGACTGCTTGAAACCTCCAGCAACAAGTTGAGATTTGTATCTCTCAACCGAACCATATGATTTTGTCTTCACCTTATACATCCACTTTCAAGTGATAGGAATTGCTTGAGATGGTAAAGGAACAATATCCCATGTGCATGTATGTTCAATTGCTGCAAGCTTCTTAGACATAGCCAACTGCCACTCAATTATATTGGCTACCTCTTGAGAAGTATTTGGCTTAGATAAAACACCAGCATGAGAAAAACCCATCTCTCTACAACCTAAATAGAAGAACATCACGGAGAGAATACCGTTGTCACAGATTACTGGGGTACCTCTCCAACGCACAAAGCCCTTCCACGGGCGGCTTCGGCGAACGGGCGGGCGAAAGCACGCCTGTCGGCCAGCGCCGACCCACGTGGCGCCTGGCGAGCAGTGGGCGAAAGCACGCCGCTCGCACGCCACCCACGTGGCGGCTCGGCGAACGGCGGCGAAGCACGCCTGCCGGCTAGGCGCCGCCCACATGGCGCCGGTGAGCGGTGCGAAGACGCCGCCGCCGGGCGCCATCCCATGAAGCGGCTCGGGCGATCGGGCGGCGAAGCACGCCTGCGCCCAGCGCCGCCACGGGCGCCCGGCGAGCAGGTGGCGAAGACGCCGCCGCCGGCGCCCCACCCACGGGCGGCTTCGGCGAACGGGCGACGAAAGCGAGTTCCCGCGCCAAAGCGTCGGTCCACGTGGCGCTGGGCGGCGGTGGGCGAAAGCACGCCGCCGCCGCGCCGCAAGGCAAAAAGGTCGTGAGGTAGCTTCACCTCAAGTCTCCTTCCCTATCAGATCGCAGCAGACGGCAGCTCGCTGTGTCGTGCCTATCAACCGCGAGATTTCGCAACAAGCCCATTCCTCGACACCTCTCACCTACCTGTCAAAGAGAGGTCACGTACCAAGCGGACCGGGCAAGGCAATGCGTCGGCATTTAATGAGGCCAGAGGAACGGGACAGCATAGGAAGGAGTAATAAATGCATAAGGATCAGGATGATGACCCCCTTTACCTACTCCCGCTAGTCTGACCTATATAAGGGCCTTCTGGTGCATGGGAAAGGGGGACGACGAGTCGAACAAGCAAGAGTTCCGCAGTAGAGCCTAAGGAAGAACTTGTAACTCCCAAGCTCTGTATTGTACTAGTTTCAAACACTCTTTAAACAATCTAGCAGGAAGTAAGGCTATTACCCAAGGCAAAGGGGGCCTGAACCTGGGTAAAATCTCTGTGTCATCCCTAGTTCATAGCCACCGGAGTTCACCGCGCGGGGGTCTTTAGGGTTTCCCCTTGTTAGGGTTAGCCAGCTGCGAAGACGCCCTCCTATCGAACCAAACCCGGTCTGTAGATCACGGGCCTGTCAGGCGGAATACGCCGATAGCCGTGATACTATAGGAGGATCACATAATCAAGTGTAGAAGAAAACTGAGGATCAGAATGAACCCTTAGTCGATAGACATAGTGGAAGGGCAAAGGAAAATTGTTAGTGGATACAGGAGCTAGAGGAAAATACACACTAGAAGGAGGAACTGGTGAGGACGGTGATACTAGAGGTTACACTGAAAGAAAACCTGGTGAGAAAGAAGGTGAAGCTAGAGGCTGAGCTAAAGGAGACAAGCCTGATGTGGAAATTGGAGGTAAACACAAGAAATTGGTGGACTCTATGGCAGTAGAAGATGTAGGACCTCACCAAAGATCACATCACTAGCAAATATAACATGCTAAAGGATCATGGCAGCAATAGCCCTTATGTTTAGGACTATATCCTAGAAAAACACACTCGGCTGATTGTGCACTCAACCTTGTACACTCATAGGGTGCTAGAAGAACATGACATCTACATTCAAAGACATAAAGATAATCATAGTGTAGAGGTGCTCCAAATAGAACCTCACTATTACACTTTTATGAAGTTTAGAAAAAGGCTGACGATTGATGAGAGACTCATAGAAACAACTTCCCACAAAAGTGAGAGGAAACAAAAGTGGAATTGAGAAGAGTACATACACCTTTAATAATGTGACGATGCTTGTTTTTAGAAACACCATTCTAAACATAAGCATCAGGACAAAAAAGCTGAGAAAGAGTACCCTCAAATGACAGCAATTGACGAAAAGCTGATGAAACATACTCTCCTCCTGAGTCGAAACAAAAAAAAAACAAATGGCAGAAGCAAATTGAGTATGAACGATTTGAACAAAAGACTGGTAGATGAAAATCAACTATGAACAGTGTTTCATGAAGTATATCAAAGTATGTCGAATGTGGTTATCAACAAAGATGACATAGTAACTGCGACCACCCTTTGAAGCAAAAGGAGAAGGACCCCAAACATCCAAATAGACTAAATTAAAAGGACAATCATATATAGAAAAGCTAGAAGGATATGGGAGTTGTACTTGCTTGCCAAGCCTTTAACTCTTGCATTGAAATTTTGAGTCAATAGAAATAGGACCAAAAAAATTGATGAATCGAGGTGGAAAGATGTGATCCACACAAATTCACCAAGCGACGATGCCATTGAGATAAAGACTTGCAAATAGAAGTAGATGCAGAAGGGCAAACAGTAGATGGATAATAACAAGGGATAAAGAAGCAGGAGTAGTATCGAGAGTGGAGGATACAGGTAGACTCAAATGATCAAAAACATAAAGCCCTACAAAGCCTCTCTTACGATGGCTCGTATTGATGACAACTTTTGTTTGACAATCTTACATAAAGAAAGATTTATCATTAAATCCAACAAAGTATTTCATAACTGCAAGCAGTCCAACAGAGATGAGATTCATGGAGAGTGTAGGAACAAGTGAGACATTTGAAACTGCAAAGTAAGAGGTGGAAAGAGTTCCCTGATGAGTGATCATGCACAGTGTACCATCAATTGTGTGAATCTTGGTGACTTCTATAGTAGGATGACATGATGTGAGTTGAGATGGATCAGATGTCACATGGAATGAGACCCCTGAATCTAGCACCCATGGGAGAGAAGCACACAACATAGGACGTGATGGTGCAATGGTGCAATAAAACCAGTAGATCCACTAGAAGATGCTTGCAATTAACACAATTGAGCTTGAAGCTTGTTCATCTGATTCTGAATCTGACTAAACTGAGTTACACAAGACTCCAAAGCACTGGTAAGGATAGAAGAAGCAATAGCAACAGTATCATGAATATGACATGGAGCATGTGGCAGCCTCAACTCAGAATGCCCCCAGACTCTAGAAAAAAACTATGACCCAAAATCCCATCAAGCCCCATGACGTGGGGAGCAATATTGCAATGGCACCATAAGAGAGTACCAATACCACCTCACCACTTGAAAAAGCAGTAGCAGCACACAATAGTAGGACTCGAAATAGAAGTAGTAGCGTAAGCAGTAAGAGCACACAATAGTCCTAGCAACCAAGGTTAAAAAACTAGCAAAATTTTGCAATTTCTTGCCAAGATCTCAGATTTTGGTCAGGGACAAGATGCAAAATCTTGGTTGGATAAAAAAATTGGAAAATTTTCAAATGCTATAGTGATTTCAAAATTTTCATTAAATTTCATAAAAATCTCAAGATTTTTGATTGAATTTTGACTTTTGTGGACCAAATTAGGGTCCATAACCCTTAAGAATTCATCTTCTATGAAAATTTGCTGAAAACTAAAATTTTGAATTGTTTTATAAAATTAATAGAACCACTATCAGATTTTTATAAAATTGTATAAGGTTGATCATGCTCTAAAATATTTATTATATCATATATAGTAGCCTAAGATCATACATAAAATTTTTCAAAAGAATTTAACTTCATTTCTTATATTTAAAAATTCAAAAATAGAATGAACATAATTGAGATAGTAATAAAGGTCAGAATTTTATAAATTCACTTGAGTGTGTTGATGATCTAAAATTTTTAGGAGAACTTAATAATTTCCTTAGTACCATTTTATAAAATTTTCAAAAATTTTAATCATGTTTCAGTCGCTCAATCAAATCTATAGATTCAATACATGTAGCGCCGTCAGGCTTTTATCAAGACAGCAGCACTGTCATAATTTTTGAAAATTCCTCAAGCTTGATCATCATATAAAAATTTTATGAGACAATTATTTATGCATTATTACCATCAAAAAAATTTTCAAAATTTTCTAACATGGTTTGGACTATTTTTCATTCAGTTGAATTTTGCTCATCAGCCTTCAGTAGCACTGTCTGAATTTTTAAAATTCCTTATACATGATTATTATCTGAAAATTTTATGAAAACATTATTGATGCATAATAAACATATAATGTTTTTAAAAAATTTTATAATATGGTTTGCACCATATTCCATTCGGTTGAAATTTGCCGATCAACCTTTTAATTATCATCATAGTAGCATTGTAAGGATTTTAAAATTCTCCAAGCTTGATCATGATCTAAATTTTTTATAGGAATATTAGTGATGTGTCAAGACCCTATACAAAAAATTTCAAAATTTATTAACATCATTTTGACTATTTTTTGCTCAATTGAATTTCATCGAGATTTTGGCAATTTCAATCGAAATTTGGAAATTTTGGCCAAAATTTGGTTTAAAAATTCTAAATTCCAATTTTTTGGATTTTGACCAGATTTTGTCTGAAATACGAAGATTTTACTAAAATTTTGGATTTCAACCACCTCCGATATAAGATCTGAAAACAAAATTTGAAACCTTGCTAGCAAGTAGCAACACACCAGCAACCACACTAGTAGTAGCACCAAGCAACAATACAAGGACGATAGAGGTGGAGGTGGATCTGAAGCTTGGGAAAAGGAAGACACCAAGCATGTTGGATCTAGAGCACTGGCGATGATGAAGATGAGCCGACGGTGGATCAAGCTGATGGCAGTGGATCGAGCTTCAAGCTCCCACAGCCGTGTGCCGACGGTGGATCGATCTCTAAGCTCCCACGGCCGCATGTAATCTTGGCTTCCTTCCCACCAGCCTCGACTTCCTCCCCACGGCTACGTGACCACCGGCAACAAGCCCAACATCAGCAGCAACGGAAAAGGTTGAAACCCTAACCCTAGATCTGCTCTGATACCATGCCAAATTTTGAGACGAAGAAAGATGTTTTGCCATTCACTACTACGCATCTATTTCATTATTGGAAAGTTATATATAGAGCTTTGCTTGGGCCTTATTACATGGTATATAGAGGTTTAGTTAGGCCTCATTACATTAGTCAAGAGAGAGAGGAGTTAAGACTACTAAAATGTACTACATTACTCTTGACACCATGGTTGTTACCTTAGGTTTGGGCTGCACCCGCACCACCACATGGGTGATAACCTGTACCGCTCCAGGTGCGCCCATAGTCGCTGCCTCACATGACATAGTCAGCGCACTAGGAAACAACAACTTTCCTTCAATCTCCTTCATAGAGGATTTTATCGAGGTAAACAAAGCTTAGATAGGTGTTTTCATAATTTTCTTTTTGAAGCTTAGAGAGGCATTTTCATAATTTTCTTTTTGATAGTTGCATAGAAAAGGGTATATGGTGATTACTTATCCTTTCACTTGCTTCAAAATTTATGTAACTTGTATTGAAAGGAAAAATATGGAAGCATTGCTTTCTATATATAGGAAGCCTCTTTCATACTTCAGGAGTATTTACTCCCTATGTCATATTTCACAACATAGGGATTTTCTCATGTAACAGAGTATGTACGTGTAGTATACGAATACGAGTATATAAGACTATCTAGGTAGTATGTACATTTTTTCAGACGTGGTAAGTATATTGTTTTAGACATACTCCTTTTTATTTGCGTATATGAAGGTATTTGCAAAATATGCTAAAAGCTATGGATTTCCCTGCAAAATTTTCATGTAGTTCACATTGGAATATCTTATAATTAGTATATGAGTGTACCTAAAGTAATAAAGGAGTATTTTAAGTTTATTTAGATGGTATTTTAGAGGTGGGACGAACTAGTCCTATGAGCAGGGTTTGAATTTTTGTGTCGAGGCCAGTTTTCGTTGTCCCGGCGATATCGAAAACTGCAAAAAACCATTCGAAAACCACGGAAAACCAAACGGTACAAAAATTCAAACCAAATTAAAAACTGGTCAAACCGATGAGCGAAAACCGCTCGGTTTTTTACGAAAATCGAGTGGTTTTTGTCGAAAATCGACAAAAGCCAAACAGAGTGGAAAGATGGAAAAATTAGGAAAAATTGCAAAAAAAGTTGTAAAATTTGTAAAAATGCAGTGAAGGACAAAAATAAGAAAAATATATGAAGGATCGAGATGGCGAACAGAGGGGGGGTGAATGGTCGCAAATAAATTTTCCCCCAAAATACTCCAACTAAAACCGAGAAAAGATCGCATAAGAAATCGTGAAAACCCGCAAAAACCGAACGACTAGACAACTATGTGCATCCCTAGCTTACATGAATATTATCCATAAAATATGTGAGGATTTTTCAATCACAATCCTGGTTGTCAAGTGTCCAAAAGAAAGAGGAATCAATTCAAATACTTTTTTCTAAAAAGATCAAGCCAAAACACAAAAGTCTCTTTTAGAAAAGCAAAAGCAGATATTTCGAATCTGTCTTTAATTTGAACAGGAGGTTGGTGGGTTTCTGCTGCTCACAAAATTATGAGAAATCCAAATTGCATGAATGTAAATTGCGCGAAAGTAATTGCATAAAGTAAATGCTGAATTTAAATTGCGCAAAGTAAAGACATAATGTAAATGCGGAATTTAAATTCACAATAATGTAAAGAAATTTCTTTGTATTTCTGGTGGGAAGGTTTACAAAGCCTCACTTCATGTGGGCAAAGCTCAAAGGAGCAACTCAAACCTTCAAGGGAGGAGGTCACCCTCCACCCCTATTTATACAACTCTTGGGTCACCTACCACCCTTGGATGAGTCCCTCAACCCTAGGACACTCATCTAAGGGCTAGGATTAACCCACTCACACAGCCATGCAAGGGCTAACCCAAAACCCACACACATACCGGGTTTTCTTGCACGTTTTCAAAGCATACTACCTAGACCCGCTAACCTATCAACTAGACCGCAATCCGACGGCCCTCATTGATCCACGCATCTAGCTAGCATCATCTCCTTTCCTTATCTTCTTGGCTTGCCCGACTCCGCCTCCGGTCATCTTCCTACTCACCATGACCTAGCACCGCCGCCTCGCAACCATCAAAGACAAGGAAAAACCTTTCACATAGCAATGCCCACAAATATTTTCAATGATTATCTCAAAATCATTAATCACTCATAATTTTACTCAATGGTTCGGCTGCTACGCCCCCAGCCGATAGCACTAAGAAAACCAACCAACACTCAAATTGCTTCAAATCCATTTCAAATCAAACCAAACTCAACACTTGTCAATTACTCATCACACACAAGGATAGACCTCCACATGGTCTTTCAATCTCCCCCTTGATGAGTATATTGACAAACACCCGAAAAGGCATAAATTTGAGTTTGAAGGAGAAGAAGAGAGCAATTTGAATGCAAAGCGAAACTCGGTCCGAGAGAAGGAAATAATATCATGACCAAGTTGGCTAGAAAGATTTTTAGAGCAATATAAAAGAAAGAGCAAGTTTTCCACAAAAGCTCTAAAATATCCAATAAAACTCACAATGAACACTCGAATATGCTTATGATCATAAAAATTTGCAATTGTCACAAAGATCATAAGAATCAAGGTGGATTAAATTTTTCCTTTGAAGATGCCTTTTCTACATTTTCTCCCCTTTTTGGCAATATAGGCATCAATAAGTCAAATTTTTTTATCTTTTATCCCCCTTTGAATATGTATGCATGAGATGCAACCTAAGGAGCTTTGAAGATTATCCAACTGATCATAATGACAAGATATGACACCAAGCTAATCAATTTAGAAAATGACTAAACTTGGATGTCTCCAAGAACAAATTCATTTTGCTCACAAGCTTTGTTTACAAGATTTTATTTTAACAAGATTGGAACAAGTGCAAAACTTAGCAAAAGTTTCAAAGCTAGAAGCAAACACCACTCATAGGATCAAATGGAAAACCTAGAGTTCAACCTACTCAACACTTTGGAAAATCTAGAAGTGCATACAAGGTCCTTCGAGCTCATTTTCCATATAATGCGACTTTTGCCTTAGTATTTGAAAAGACATAGCGGGGTGCAAATGTTTAACATAATTTGCATTCTTTACCCACATATGTTTTTTTTGTTTATTTGCATTTTTCAAGAGTAATTGACTCATGCCATCTTCGACCATCTCAAGAAGAACTCTTAAGAGGATGGTCTTGGTCATACACGATGCATTCCAAGTTCATCCCAAGTGCAATGGGAGGCGCCTCGTGAATGCAAAGTGTTGAGATCAATTTTGCACAAAAGAGTCAATTTTGTTTTCATTTTAGCACATATGAGCAATTGGAAGGACTCAAGTATGGATCAAGCTAGTTTCACCCAAGTTGCTATAGGGACTCTAGAGAACTCCAAAATTTCACAAATCATGGTAAATACCTCTAGAGACGAAACTTAGCAAGAAAAAGCAACATGTTTCATCAAGTTTTTCAGTTAAAACTTTCAATTTTCAAATTTTAACAAGCTTAGCATGATGGATGAACTTGGACAACCCGAAGCTAGTGATTTTCTTCAAAAGATGTAGCAAGGTGCATTACATGAAGATTGAGTCAATTGCATAATAGACAAAGCTCATAAAATGAAAAATCAAGTCTATATGCAATGAATGAGACAGATTCTTAAACTCCCCCTCAACATGTGATTCCATTTTAAGCACAAATCTGGTTCAAATTGAGTTATTAGCAAGATTAAGCTCAAGAAAGGTCGAAAAGAACTCAATTAAAGCCGAAACACGAATGGAGGGAAGAAGTCAAGAAACCGCGAATGGGTGACTATAGAGTATAGAAAAGATAGCAGAGAACACTAGGCTCAAACTCGCCTCATCTTCCCCAATGATCGACAAAGGAAAGCTAGCACTCAAACTCCACCCAGAGCAAACACATGACCACTGCCTACCCAGGGGCCCAACACTGCTAGACCTACAAGACCGTGAGTGAGCTCAACCGAGAAGAAGAAGAGAATAGCATCCTAAAGCATAAGATGAGAGGTCCATGCCGAGGCATGCCAGAAGTCTAGGTGAAGTGAACTCATAACTCTAAAGAATAAAAACCCATAAGCACCCAAAGCAAGGCACAAACTAGCATGGCATAAACTCAGAGACTCTAAACAAGCACAAGCTCAAGTGTACACTTAGTCAATTTGAGTTCAATTTAGAGTACTTGCTTGAACTAAATGGTATAGCATCAAAGTGACATGGCATAGGCTACAAGGCATGAAAGAATTGCACATAGATACCACTAGCATCTAAAGCAAAGATAATAAACAAAGCCTAACACTAAATGCCAATGCAAAAGATGCAAAGAGGTTTCCTAACTCACCCTCAACTAGTGAGTCAAGCTTTAGCCCAGATTTTGGTTCAAATTGGAATTTGTCAAGATTAGGGACAATGGGGTGAAATGAACTCCAAAGGAACCAAAACACAAAAGCACCGTATGCGTGGCTAGAAACCACAAGACACAGCCAGACTCTCGAGCTAACCAAACCCCGTGAACGAAGTTAGTCAAATTTTATTCCATTATTAGTTCAAGTTTATTAAAATCAAGTTAAGCTCAAGAGAGACTAAGTCCTAGAAACACGTAAAATTTCGACAACACCTCCCCTATAAACCGGCCATCCACTCATCGACAAAATAGCACGAATATATATGCAATCACACTACACCATCATCACACAAGTATATCATCAAGCACAATGGTAGGAGATGAACCAAAGCATCTCCGTGCCACGGATAGAAACAAGCACCTTGTGATATGTAGTCAAGTAGTGGAAGTAGTGGTAGCCAACTTGAGCCGGATCCAAGTAGCAGAGGAAGAAGACCCAAAGCTGATCTTCTAGCCGCACCGATTGAGCCAAGAGTGGAAAACCTCCCCGTCTGCTTATTTGCCGCTAGGCCGAGGTCATGGTCTTACGCGCCTGAAGGTGTCTTCCTCTTCCTTGCTGCATCGCCATGGCCGAGATTCTCGAACAATATGGTCTTCTTCTTACTAGAAGCTCGCACACATGCACCAAAACACATCTACACTTCTGAGCTAGGGTTAGTCAAGCAAAACTAGCTCCTTGACATAGATTTGACAAAATAGCAAGCATGGTGTGGCAAGAATCATCTAGAGCATGAGCATAAAGATAATGGCAATAGAGAGTGATGCATACAAAGCTAAGACAGAAATAGCACATGATCCACATATCCTTGGACGACAACAAGAATACATCCCAACCAAAACAGGCTCATCCAAGTAAGACACAGGTCTTTGGCAACTGAAAAGCTAAGCAAGGGCACTCATAGCAACATCATGCTAGCAGGGATCAAGAGATGTCTAGGTACACATGGATCACAATACTACTCTAGGCAAGGCAAATATGCATATGAATACATGCCAACAACGAACCACAAACTCAAGCTACTAGATATCAAGCATGAGCAAGACAAATGATGACAATAGATGATGATCATACATATGGCAAGCCAAGAGCAATATCAAGCTCCATATGTCCATGGTCTCAATGATACCATTCACATGTGGCAAACGCGCCCAACATCCGGGGCAAACCAAACCAAACCGACCAACAAGGTCAAAGCGCCAACATGGAAGTAAGTGACGACCATGGACACATAGACAAGATACTACACATGGCAAGACACATACATGATGGTGAATTCATGCCATGAATGAAGAACACAAGCTCATGCAGAATTGGTATGAAGCATATAAGCATGAAGAGCAATAAAAGGTGATCATGAGCAATACAAGTCACAAAGAAGTAGCTGAATCATATAACCCTAATCTCATGAAAAGCACTCGCATGTAGCACAAAGTCTGACAAATAAAGTCTAAGCAACAAAGCCAATCATGTGGCACAAACTGTAGCATCACAAGTCAAGACACAAAGCTAATCATGGATGTAATAGAAAATCAGGATCATACAATCTAGATACTACTCATGACAATGTAAAGCAAATGATATATAGCACATGCCCACAATTAAAACAAATGCTCATACCAAATGAATAATAGCATGAATAGGATAAAACAAGAAAATCACATGCTAGGGAAAGGGCTCATGAATACATGATATAATACATGAAGCACAAAACATGGCCGGGGGAAACATGCTAGGCATAAAACAAGAAAGACAAAAACTAACAAGACCTAGCAATGTACATATAATACATATGGGAGCAAGAGCAATTACAACATGTCATGGAAGTGATGATCACAAGTATAAAGGACATGATCGTATGAGATAGCTCACCATGGAAGTGGAAGTGCCCAATGCTATTATCATGAAGCTCAACACCTGTGGAGCTAAACACGAGGCAGACGAAGTTGAAAGTACATGCAAGTTAGCATGATGCACATGATGGTTATGCAGGAAGATCCAACCCTCTAGATACAAGCCGCAAAGGCCAACTCAGAATTCACATCGAGTGCCGATACTGAAAAGCGACAAAACCGATCCTTGAGGAGACTAGGAAAGACCAACACGAGCAACACACTTTCTTGAGCTCTTGCCGTGAGTGGGCACCTCGAGGAAAAACGAGGTCCACTACTTGCGCACGGCGGAGATGATGCCTCGGGACAACTCATGGACTAAGAATCGAACTAAGAAAGCATAAGTCCACAAGATAATCCAAATCCACTCCACTAGATAGTAATTAAATCCTCATGCTAGCCTTAAGCGACTCATGCCATGAGAAAGGCAAAGAGCACGTAATAGCATCATCGCATAGGCATGACACAAGGAATCAGCACAAGAGGGCAACCAACCACACAATGTCCATCATTCCCGCTAATGGTCAAGCACAATTAAAATAGGGAAATCACCTGGACAAGCAAACAAAACACCTAAACTACCCGCAAGAACACCAAGAAGAAATTCAACTCTAAATATAAGGGTGAATGCAAGGCGAAGATGTAGAAAATAAGGCAATGCACATGTGAATGATGCTAACATGATAATCAATGTATACATAGCATCAATAGACAAGAATAAGCAAGCATAGCCTTAAAACTACTACTACTGCACCATGAGCAGTTATTAACAATAAGCACAGAACTAGAGCACAAGTATGAAAACAACAAGATATGGCTCTAGCTAAAATTAATTGCACTAGAGAGAGATCAAACCCTAGATCAAAACAATTATTACCAATAGAGAATATACTAGAGCATTTGACATGATATCAACAGAGATTTAGCTCTAGCCAAAGTTAATTGCACAATGGAGAAGGAGAATGCAAGCAATGCCTACACATGATACAAATAAAATTCTAGCCATTGACCTAAGCAATTTCCGACTACCAAAATAATACAATCAAGCATATGTAGACAGGCAACACAAGTCATATGGCAAGAATGGAATGATAGAAAAATTAATTTTCAACCTAGGCATGCAAGAATCAATATCTAAACATCATCAATGGCAAGCAAGACATCAACAATAACCAGTGGTAAAAGAGCAACCTAGTATATCTATCAAGCACAAAGGGAGAAAGGTCGCTAGGTTCTCACCTCACGTACGATGCAGATGGTCCATAGGAGTTGATTACGATCAACCAAGAAAACCACTCCACCATGGGCCATCAGTCACGATCAATCACAAGAAAACCATCGCCAAGCTTGGAGCGGTCCACACTAGTCGCCGGCTCTCGGATCGGTGAAGATCCCAAAAGAGAGCACCACCATAGCTCTGATACCAATTGAAGGATCGAGATGGCGAACAGAGGGGGGGTGAATAGTCGCAAATAAATTTTCCCCCAAAATACTCCAACTAAAACCGAGAAAAGATCGCGCAAGGGAAATCGTGAAAAACCCGCAAAAACCGGAACGACTAGACAACTATGTGCATCCCTAGCTTACATGAATATTATCCATAAAATATGTGAGGGATTTTTCAATCACAATCCTGGTTGTCAAGTGTCCAAAAGAAAGAGGAATCAATTCAAATACTTCTTTTCTAAAAGAGATCAAGCCAAAACACAAAAGTCTCTTTTAGAAAAGCAAAAGCAGATATTTCCAGAATCTGTCTTTAATTTGAACAGGAGGTTGGTGGGTTTATGCTGCTCAAAAAATTATGAGAAATTTTCTCCCTATGAGCAGATGAGTCGTGAAGCTCTCCACCAAAATTCAGATCAAAAAGCCAAGTAGAAAAATCATCATAAAACTATGAACACAGACAGTCAGAAACTTCGGGCAGAAAATTTGGGGCTCGGTTTTCACTTCATAGCACCCAAACGGTGAAACCAGTGGACTCCAAACTTTTTCTACAGATGGGTATAGGAGTCCCGCACAATCTCCAACAAGAATCACTCAAGAAGGATTTTTCTATATTTTTCTAAAAATCAAAGACTAACTGCTGCGTGAAAAACAAGTTCTGAACAGAACTGGAACTTGAAAGAAGAGATGATCTCTACTCAATCAAAGAGTGCAAAAGAGATGTAAAACCATATGAACACACTCAAAACATCCAAGATCAGCATTTAGAAGGAGGGGAGGCAAATCCAAATTGCATGAATGTAAATTGCGCGAAAGTAATTGCATAAAGTAAATGCTGAATTTAAATTGCGCAAAGTAAAGACATAATGTAAATGCGGAATTTAAATTCACAATAATGTAAAGAAATTTCTTTGTATTTCTGGTGGGAAGGTTTACAAAGCCTCACTTCATGTGGGCAAAGCTCAAAGGAGCAACTCAAACCTTCAAGGGGAGGAGGCCACCCCTCCACCCCTATTTATACAACTCTTGGGTCACCTACCACCCTTGGATGAGTCCCTCAACCCTAGGACACTCATCTAAGGGCTAGGATTAACCCACTCACACAGCCATGCAAGGGCTAACCCAAAACCCACACACATACCGGGTTTTCTTGCACGGTTTTCAAAGCATACTACCTAGACCCGCTAACCTATCAACTAGACCGCAATCCGACGGCCCTCATTGATCCACGCGGCATCTAGCTAGCATCATCTCCTTTCCTTATCTTCTTGGCTTGCCCGGACTCCGTCTCCGGTCATCTTCCGGCTCACCATGACCTAGCACCGTCGCCCTGCAACCATCAAAGACAAGGAAAAACCTTTCACATAGCAATGCCCACAAATATTTTCAATGATTATCTCAAAATCATTAATCACTCATAATTTTACTCAATGGTTCGGTGCTACCGCCCCCAGGCCGATAGCACTAAGAAAACCAACCAACACTCAAATTGCTTCAAATCCATTTCAAATCAAACCAAGCTCAACACTTGTCAATTACTCATCACACACAAGGATAGACCTCCACATGGTCTTTCAATATAATAAATATATAAAAAAGTTATGTAAGAACATGAAAAATTCCAGTATAATCTCTCCTAGATATGGAAAATTTTGACATAACCTTTGCTATATTTTAGACAATTGAAAGTTATAAATTAGGCATTTATCAATAATATGTCAACAAATAATCTTTCATTGCAATACTACTCGCATATCAATCACACAAGTGCAAAAATAGGTATTTACATAATCACATAGCAATATCATTCGTAATTTCACTACCATTCATATGTCAACACCATTTATATTATAATACCTTTCAATTGAAGTTGTGGTGTAGACATAGCCATAGCTTTGTCATTCTTCCATTGTCACAAAAATGCCATGTTCGACCTATATGATAGCAAAAAATTCAGTTGCAATGAAATGAAACATACAAATGAAACAAAATTTTGGTATCACCTTTGCTACATTTTAGACAATCTGAAGTTGTAAAGTAGGCATTTAGGCTTTAGCAATAATATGTGAACAAATAACCTTTCATTTCAATACCATTCACATATCAATCCAATAAGTGTAAAAAATAGGCATTCAAATATCAATACCATTCACATTTAGATACATTCCATTTGAAATTGTAAAGTAGGCATATTTTCATCGTCCTTCCCACACAAATGCCATGTTGGACCTGCATGAATGCGATGTTAGTATAATATCAAGTTGCAATAAAATAAAACATTACCTTCGGGGCTAGGAGTAGTATTGTTACGTGTACACTTGGTTGGCTATGTTGTATTCCTCGGTGGACATCAAGGCCAATCCTCGTGTACCTAACAACTCCACCTTGTAATTTTACTAGCTTTGCCCCATCCATGTACTTGTCGTTTGCCATTGTTACATAGCATGGCATAAAACTTAGGGTCGTGCTACTCGTAGACCCATTGGGTGGGAGGTTGTGAATGAGCATTAGGGATGGCGTAGTCATAGTTGCCATATAAGCCATAGCTCCCTTGCATCTCAGCAATGTTATAGGAGCTAGAGCTATCCTGTGGTGCGTCCTTTTCCTTCCCCTTAGTAGTCATCCTTTGTGATTGAGGAGCGCCATGATCTCTGTCCTATATTGCATGAGTGAATTGCGACTCTCCTGTAAATTCAATGAGTTGTTGCTCTTTGATTGGTGCGTGGCAGGTAAGGAGGCATAGCAACCAGAGTCACCGCCATCGGTATCCTTCGAGCTGTAATCATTGGACTATTGAAATGGTGGCTCCGACGATCCATGCTCTTAGTGGAGTCATCACTCCTTACATGATGGGCTCATTTGTGGGATGATTCCCCTTTCCTTTGGAGGATGCTATCCTTTTTGTTGTATCCCTTATCAAGACTGATTGGTACTTTCTCTTCCCTATATGAGTGTCCCTGACTATCCTATCTGCCCATTCAAGGATGCTTTCAGCCTCAGTATCCTTTCTTAACACAACTGGGTGAATCGGATCTGTCACAAGCTATGATGGAAGAGAAGTGTCACTCTCTGTTGATAGCATCTAGGCCCCCCCTAAATTCTTATCATGTTTCGTTAAACAGTTTTGGTGTTGATGACCAAGTTAATAATTTCCCTCATATGAAAAAGCTTATGCTGAAATCATGGATGGAGCAAAATGGGCAAACAAGATTAAGGTATTTTATTCCTAGTTTATGACTTGGGAGTTGATTCAAGTCAAATAACTAGGATTGTTTTATTTTGGCTGTACTATAAAGAGGGACTTTGCACAAGTTGGTACCTTGGTTCATAAGGCTAAAAGACATATTTAAAATGCTTGGAGTTAAAATCTTAGACGTTCTAAAACCTTGAATCAAAATCCATAGCTCTCTGTGTGCTAAGTTCTGTTGACAGACTGTTATTCAGTTTCATTCATCTAAGTCTGTCACTCTCGAGCCTAAGTTTTGATCTCAACCAGTAATTCAATCTGTCAATCATCTGAGTTCTTCATACTCTATCCTTTATTAGAATCCATTCTGTTTTCATAAGATCAAAACTCTTATTCTCCTCTAGTGAAAACCTCATCTCAAAAGTCAGTGAACCCTGTTTACCCGTATATGACGGACAAATATTTTTGTCCGCCATACTCTTACGTTCATCTGATCAAAGTAGCTTAAGTTGCCCATCTATGACGGACAAAATAAAATGTCCGCCATACTTGAGCACTTCCAAAACTGAAGTTTTTGTCCGGCTCTCATTCAAAATTATCAGTTATCTATCAAACAAATCTTTGACATTCAGTTTTTTCGTTCACGATATAAGATATACTTCATTTGTGAGAATTACACTGACAAAAGACCTAATGTGTCAAAATCTTAGACTTGGTCTCTATCAAAATCTTTAAACCCTTGAGTTAAAAGTCCTTTGATTTAAAACTGATCATAAGCTCTAATCTGCATTGCGACCCATCTATGACGGACAAATTAAATTGTCCGCCATACATATGGTCCTCCTTTTCTCTGATGAACCAAACCTGCTGCGCATCACTTGTATGACGGACAAAATTTCTTGTCCGTCATAAACCTCTGTTTTTAGTCCGTCACACACATGATCAGTATTGCTAACTCAAGATTTTTGTCCGCTGTAAACGTGTATTTTGCTGAAATTTGACTCTCTGACACGTGCAACGGTCACTGTGGTAGGTACAATGGCTATTTTTCATCAGAACACCTATATAAGCATTGCCTGAGCCATCTACCATAGGATTTTATGAACTCCTTGTCATTTTAGCATTAAAAAGAGCTTTCATTCACTCAAGGAGTCTGTTCTTCACCTGCAAACACAAAATTCCCATCCGTTCTAAGTGTGTTAGCTCCAAGCGTGTGTCTAGCTGTTGTTTCTTAGCGTGTGAACCAAGAGACAGAGCTTGTGCAAAGTTTATTACTCTTGGATCAAAGTGATCCTAGACGGCTTGGAGGAAGTGAAGAGTGCGACGTGTCCAAAGAAGATTGTGGAAGGCCACTTGTTGTTGTGAAGGGTGTGTAGTTCACCTCACAGGGGTTGTGAAAGAACTACCTGAGTGGATACTGTGGCTACTGCGACTAGCTGCAGTGAAGCTATACTTCGAGAGAAGTGCTTCAACGTGGAGTAGGAGTGAAGCTCTGAACCACGGGATAAATTGTTTGTCTCATTCAGTTTTACATTCTCTTGTGTTGATGTTGCTCTTACTCTAATTCGCATTCTCAGTTATTATCTTCTGTTGTTACATTGTCTATTTGATAAAGTTGTTAATAGTGATTACTAATTTGAAAAATTGAAGAGTTGCCTATTCACCCCCCCTCTAGGCCAACTCGTTCCTACAAGTGGTATCAGAGCAGGTTTTTACCTTGTTTAGCTTAACTAGCTTTGGTAAATGGTTGAGGGGAATAGTTCTGCTATAGTTAGTATAGGTCGAGTACCTGTGTTTGATGGTACTAATTATGTATATTGAAAAATTAGAATGAGATGTTATTTAGAAGCGGTAGGGTATGATGTTTGGAGGGTTACAGAGAAGCCTTTGCCTCCACGCATCATGCCTGAAGGGCAAACTGTATATGGTGAACCCACCCCTGATGAAATTCAGAATATGCAGTATGATGCTCAAGCTAGAAATGCTATTTTTTCTTGCCTTAGCTTGGAAGTTTTTGATAGAGTTAGTAATTTAACATCTGCATATGATATATGGACTACTCTTCAAGAAATTCATGAAGGAACCTCTGATGTTAAAGAAGAAAAATATTATGTTATTAGAGAAAAATTTGATCAATTTAAAATGCTTCCTCAAGAGAATGCAAATGATATGTTCACTAGGCTTAATCCTATTGTCAATGAGCTCAAAGGCCTAGGAACTAAAATTTCTGATGTTGAGGTTTGCAGGAAGATGATAAGAGTTCTTCCTCGAGCTTATCATAGCTTGATCACCTACTTGTCAAACAGTGGTGATCTCAAGAGGCTCACTCCCACTGAGCTACTTGGAAAGATTTATGCTCATGAGCTCACCTTGGCAGAAGAAGATGCACCAAAGAAGAAGTCCATTGCTCTTAAAGCCAAGGAGATTGTGCAAGACTCATCAGATGAGAGTGATGATGAGTCAAGTGATGCAGGTGATGAAGATGTAAAGCAATTAGCTTTACTGATGAGAAGAGCAAATAAGATTATGAGAAGAGTAAATTTTAAGGACAAAGAAAGGTCAAACTCTTACTCAAAGAAAAATCATTTTACTAATATTATTTGTTTTGAATGCAATGAAAAAGGACACATAGCTGCTCGGTGTCCTAACAAAAGCAAGAAGAAGAACAAGTACAAGGCTAAAGATGATGATGACAATGAAAAGACTCATGACAAATCAAAGAAGAAATATTATAAGAAAAGCTACTCCAAGAAATTTTCAAAAAAAGGAAAAGGAGAAGCTCACATAGGAGAATGGATTACCGATGAGGAAAGTTCAAGTGAAGAATCATCTTTGGATGATGAAAACTCAAGGTCAAATGGGCTAGCTGGGCTTGCTCTGGATGAGTCAACTCCTCCACCGCCCTCATTTCCTCTGTTTTTGATGGCCAGAACAGATGAAGAAAAGGTCAATGATTCTCCTACATATGATGAGTTAGTTGAGATAGTTGAAGAATTAAACAATGATTTGCATGCTAAAACAACTTCAACTAGAACACTCAAAAAGACTATTGCCAGCTTAATCAATGACCAAGATTTATTAAAAGATAAACATGACAAGCTTGCTCATGAACATACAAAGATTATAAAAAGTTATGATAATTTGATTTCAAGTCATGCTTTGCTCGTTAAAGATCATAAAGACTTACAGAACATATATCATGAGTTAAAGATTGAAAATGAGATGCTCGTAAACAAGTCTGAACATGTTTCTGTTTGTGATGCATCTACTTCATGTGACTTGTTTACAAATGAAAACATAATTTCTAGTTCTTCTACCTATTGTGATGAAAGTTGCAAATATGCCTCCTGTGCTAAAGAACTTAAAACCGAAAATGAAGAATTAAAGATCAAGATAGCTAGATTTGACAAAGGTTTAGAAAAATGCTTTCTGGGTAGTGCTACTCTTGACAAAATTCTGGTTGAACATAGACCTAACTTGGGCAAAAAGAGCTTAGGGTATGAACCTAACAACCTGCTCAAGAAGAATAGATCCAGCAAAACCAAACAGGTTTTTGTCAAGAAAAGCACTCAATGTTACTACTGTCATAACTCAAATCATGAATCAAAAAATTGCTTTCTTGCAAATACTTCTCATTCTAAGGCTAATAGGAGTTGCATGGTAGATGCCCATTACATGCTGTTTAAGAACTTTAGGGGCAAAATGAATGTTAAATATGTTGGTCCTTCTAACCTGGACAAGAAACTTAAGGCTGTTTGGGTACCCAAGTCTATGCTTCTAAACCCTTTTAGGCCTAAGATTATTGAAACTAACATTAAAGGACCCAAAAGTATTTGGGTACCTAAAGTCAAGAAATGACTTCACAGGTAAATTACAAGAGTGGAGGCCGGCACTGGGTGATTGACAGTGGATGCACCCAGCACATGACTGGCACCTAAAAAATGTTCACCATAATTGAAGGAGAAAGTGACCCAAGTCACAAAATCACTTTTGGTGATAACAGCAAAAGAAAGGTAAAAGGGTTTGGTAAGATTGCTATTTCAACTGATCACTCTATTGAAAATGTACTTCTTGTTGAGTCTTTAAACTTCAACTTGTTATCTGTAGCTCAATTATGTGATCTTGGATTTCATTGTAACTTCTCTTCTGATGGGGTAACAGTATTTGACAAAAATGAAAAGCTTATTTTCAAAGGTTTTAGATTTCAAAATCTTTATTTAGTTGATTTCAAATCTAACTCCTCATGCATCTCAACCTGTCTGTTGGCCAAAGTCTCACTTGGATGGCTCTGGCATAGACGGCTTGGACATGTGGGTATGTCTAATCTTAAAAAACTTTTCAAAAATGAGTTAGTGGTTGGATTGAAGGATGTGAAGTTTGAAAAGAATAAGCTTTGTAGTGCTTGTCAAGCAGGCAAGCAAGTAGCCAATTCTCATCCATCCAAAAGTATCATGTCCACCTCTAGACCACTTGAGCTATTGCATATGGATGTGTTTGGCCCCACTTCTTATGCAAGCATAGGTGGCAACTCATATTGTTTAGTAATAGTAGATGATTTCTCTAGATTTACCTGGGTTTTCTTTTTGCCAAATAAAAGTGAAGTTGGAAAGATTTTTAAATCCTTTGCAAAAAGGGTCCAAAATGAGTTTGATTGTCCCATCAAGAAAATCAGAAGTGACAATGGATCTGAGTTTGTTAACACTAACATTATTGAATACTGTGATGAATTAGGAATTAAACATGAATTATCTGCTACTTACACTCCTCAACAAAATGGTGTAGTTGAAAGAAAGAATCAAACTCTAATTGAAATTGCTAGGTATATGCTAGATGATTATAATACTTCTGATGCATTTTGGGCTGAAGCCATTAATACTACTTGCCATGCTGTTAATAGACTATACCTTCATAAATTACTTAAGAAAACTCCTTATGAATTATTGGTTGGTAGAAAACCTAATATTTCATACTTTAGAGTTTTTGGTTGCAAAGTGTACATATATAAGAAGAGGATCCATTTGGGAAAATTTCAGACTAGGTGTGATACTGGAATCATGTTAGGCTACTCTTCTAAGTCCAAAGCTTATAAAGTATACAATAATTCAACTGGCTTAGTAGAGGAAACTTATGATGTAAAATTTGATGAATCTAATGGCTCACAAGGTGAGCATGAGAATTTAGATGATGTAGGTGATGATGGGCTGGTGCAAGCAATGAGGAAAATGGAAGTTGGTGATATAAAGCCTAAGGAAGACAAAGATGATCCACCAACACACTCAATGGTACCACATGATGGAACTCAAGAAGAAGAGGAAGAAAAGGAACAAGAGCAACCAGTCATAATTAAAAGTCATCATACTATTGCTAAAGACCATCCTTCTGATCTAATCATTGGTGAAATCAGTAAGGGTGTACAAACTCGCTCTAGACAAGCTTCTTTTTGTGAACATTATTCTTTTGTTTCTTTTGTTGAACCTAAAACAGTTGAAGAAGCACTAGAAGATGCTGATTGGATAATAGCTATGGAAGAAGAGCTAAATAATTTTGAAAGAAACAAAGTTTGGAGTTTAACTGAACGACCAAAGGATCATAATGTCATTGGTACAAAATGGGTATTCAGAAATAAACAAGATGAAAATGGAGTGGTAATAAGAAATAAAGCTAGGCTGGTAGCTCAAGGATTTACTCAAATAGAAGGACTGGATTATGGAGAAACATATGCTCCTGTTGCTTGTCTTGAAGCAATTCGGTTTCTTCTTGCCTTTGCTACTCATTTTAATATCACTCTTTTTCAAATGGATGTAAAAAGTGCATTTCTTAATGGATTCATTGATGAAACTGTTTATGTTGAGCAACCTCCTGGTTTTGAAGATTCAAACTTGCCTAACCATGTCTACAAGCTGTCCAAAGCTCTGTATGGCTTAAAACAAGCACCTAGAGCTTGGTATGAACGTCTTAGAGATTTTCTGATAATAAAGAACTTCAAAATTGGGAAGGTTGATCCAACACTGTTTCTAAAAGATATCAATGGATCATTAATGGTTTGTCAAATTTATGTTGATGATATCATTTTTGGATGCACTAATGATTCTCTTTGCAAGGAATTTGGTGACATGATGGCAAAAGAATTTGAGATGTCTATGATTGGAGAGCTGACATTCTTCCTTGGATTTCAAGTTAAGCAATTAAAGGAAGGAACTTTTATCTCTCAAGAAAAGTATATCAAAGATCTCCTCAAACGTTTCAAAATGGAAGATTGCAAGACAATCAAGACTCCTATGGCTACAAACACGCATCTTGATCAAGATGTGGGAGGTAAGTCTGTTGATCAAAAGCTTTTTAGGTCTATGATTGGCTCATTGCTATATTTGACAGCATCTAGGCCTGACATCATGTTTAGTGTATGCATGTGTGCTAGATTTCAGGCTGCACCTAAAGAAGTTCACTTAAGTGCTGTTAAAAGAATATTTAGATATCTTAAGTTTACCTCTAATATTGGTTTATGGTATCCTAAGGGTGCTCCCTTTGAGCTTCTTGGCTATTCAGATTCTGATTATGCCGGTTGCAAAATTGACCGTAAGAGCACCTCTGGGGGTTGTCATTTACTTGGAAGATCTTTAGTCTCTTGGTGTTCTAAAAAACAAAATTCAGTAGCACTTTCAACTGCCAAAGCTGAATATATAGCTGCAGGAAGTTGCTGTGCTCAAATTCTGTTTATCAAACAAACATTTCTGGATTTTGGAATAAAATTTGATAATGTGCCTCTGTTATGTGATAATGAAAGTGCTGTAAAGATAGCAAACAATCCGGTCCAACATTCTAGAACTAAGCACATTGAAATCAGACATCACTTTATTCGTGATCATGTTGCCAAAGGCGACATTGTGCTTAGCTATGTAAGAACTGAGAATCAATTGGCTGATATCTTTACCAAACCACTTGATGAGGCAAGATTTTCAAGACTAAGAAATGAATTAAATATCATTGATTATTCAAATGTTGTGTGATGATGTCACACTAAGGGGGAGCAAGTTTGCTTACTGTGCATTTCTTGATACCCACAGTGTGAATAAATAAATACAGAGTGCTGAATCATATTCAAATCAATATTTTTGTAACTATCTTTATCTTAAATTTAAGAAAATGATTCTGAAAAGGTCTTATCTTACTATGCTTCTTTCATCTGAAACATAGTACCTAAGTAAAATCCTTGTTATTTCAAAACCTTAGTGACAAGTTTCACTAGTTATGTCTGTCTCAGCACATGAGTCTGCTAATTGAGCTAAAGTTGCAAATACTCATGCTCATGTGAAATCTGGACTCAAACATGTCCTAAAATAATAAAAAAAGGAGAGACTCATAATTCTTTTTAATTGGTATTTCTGCTGTTGTTTTACTTATCTTAGTTATATCTGCTATTTTCAGAAAATTTCTTATATGTCAGATTTGATTCAGTCAAGATAATTGACCCATTGATGACGGACAATTCTTAAGCCATAACATGTGTATGACGGACAAAAATTCTTGTCCGTCATTAACAAAGTCTCTTGTCCGTAATCAAAAGGGGTTTATTCTGTGCTTTTGATTGAATTAGGACTGACATGTATGAAAAACCTCTTATAATCTGTTTCTTATCTAAATTCAAAAGAGGTATTTTGATCTGGTTTATAAAAACTTTCTCTTCTTATCTCAGTTTTCCAAAAGATGTTCAAAATCCTACGGAAAAGTGCTTTAGGTCTTATTCTTTGCTATCTCATCCTTAATTTTGGGATCCCTTATTATTACCCTTATTGCCTTCCGAAAAGGGGGTCCCACCACCTTTTTACCTGGACGTCTGTTCCTTTCAACCACCAAACTTTATGGCGTCTGGTTCCAAAGATTCCCTTGTTACTCTCTCATCCTCAATTCATTGCTGTACTCCAATGCATTCACATCCGCTAGAAGATGCGTGTTGCTAGATGAGACGCACAGCAAACTGCTGAAGGTTGGGTGTTTTCGATCCGAACATATCCCACCAATGTGCTGCAAATTAACAAATAAAATAGTAAGCACCGATGAGAGTACCATTACATTTAAGATGGTGTAAGAAAAATACCAATGGATGTTGTGCCATCTTGTGCCTTCCTCGTAGTTAGAACTATTGAGAACGATCCAGCCTTCCTTCTGAAAACATCGATGTTATGAAGAGCTTGTGTGACGCTTTTAGTATCGTCATCAAGCACTTCAAAGGCATCTCGAGATTTGGTAACAAGTCGTTGTCTGTGCAATAAGTGTAGACAGTCCGGGGGTTTAAGGCGGTAGCTGCATGAAGTGAAACGAAGTCTGTCAATATAAGTATGTAACATATGTACAACTACAATATACTGTGTTGTAGGGAAGAATGTATTACTGGCATTCATATAAGTGTAGCACGTTAAGTCATCCATTCTTCAGTCCACCATGTTCATGTACATCCTCTTTATTGCTAGAGACTCGTGGAACAAACTATCGTACTTCTGTCGTACTATAGTGTACCATAGGATCGTCTCGCTCAACATAGGCACCCTATCCTGATTGCGAATCGCAGGAAGATGTACAATGGTTTCACCGACTTCATAACAGATTAGAGATTATCCCATCAGTCCAAGTTCGAGAGACAGCCATACACGTACCTCCCCTCGGTGTTATCAACAAAGCGAGAGCTTACAAATTCTTCGGTGGCCATCCATTGCATGAACTTGTCCTTGTGCCGAAAGAAACTGTCCAAGAACATATAGTTAGTGTGGAAATGAGTTGCATTTCATTTGACCAACTCGCATCCAATATACTTCTTCATTATAGTATAAATCTAGGAATGATTGTATATCCATCAAAAAAATTTCTTACACTCTCAATGACTAAGGTGTGATTAGGGAACTCTCCAATCTCCTTCAGTATCAAATTAATAGTGTGGACCACACAAAGCTGCCATATGATGTTGCGGTGCTATCGTGCAATGAGTTTGCACGCCTTCTTGTAGTTGGCACTATTATTCATGATAATCTGCACCACATTTATCGGATCCACCTCTTTGACCACTGAATATATTTCTTGCGTGAGCAAACAAAACCAAGTATACACTTTGCCTTGGCAGGGAATCTCTAGCTCCTCCTCCTTTCCTCAGCCTCCCCTCTCTCTTGTCCTTCTTCTTATCTCTCGTCCTATCTAGCTCAAGCTGAAAGTACTGCAAATGTCCGCAAGAACTTTACTACAATAGATGACACTCGTACCACGCCCTATCAAGTGCTGCTTCAGTCAGATTGCACCACCTCATTTCTTCTCTTTGAGATAGTGCTTTCATCGATATCTAGCACCTAACTTCTCGTTATGCTCCCATACCACGTCGACATAGTCTGACATCTGCTAATAGAACACAATAAAAGTAAGCATACGTACAAATATCGATACTTGATCTAATAGTACCATTTGTGGCTGTCATCCATTGCTACTTGCCATAATTGAACAAATATTTCTACTTCACATACGACAACAAATATTGCTACTTTACATAGTTGAACAATTATTGCTATTAAATATAATTGAAAATTGTTGTTTTTAAAATGCAGTGAAGTAAATATTGGTACTTAACATAGCAAATATTGGTCATGAAGTGAGTATTTCATCATCAACAAATAAATATGTTGAACAAATAAATAGCGAGCATTTCATCATCAACACAGTGAGCATTCGGTCATAAAGTAAATATTAGTACTTGAGGTGGTTTCAGCATCCATGAATTCCATTGAAAACTAGCAAATATACAAATTAGAGGAATACTATGTTTATGAACAATTCCAGATACGAACTAACACAATATACTGGATTTATGGGAAGTGTATCTTTCTATTTAGTACTACACATTGCACATATATGCATCGAGCCATCAACAACATACATGTCAGTACTACCGAGCGGTTTACTAAAAAAACTGAGCAAAAATTGATTGGAACTGAGAGAAATTTGAACCTAAACCGCGGTTTTCGTTGTTGCTGACGATTCTCGCTTGAGTCTAAGCAAACTGCTGAAGCCAAACAGTTTTCTCATAAAACTGAGCAAAAATTGTGGGTTGATAGGTAGTTGGATGACGTGCGGTGGCGGATCCGGGCGGCAGTGATGTAGTCAGCTGGAGCTTCGAGTGGGGAAAGGTGAAGCACAATAATTGCTCCGGTGCGAGCTGTCTCTGGTGGTCGACAAGACATGGCCCTTCGGTGGACCGATCGGCTGGGGTGGGCCACAGTGGGCTGGTCGGCCTACGAGCGGCTCAGGCTGTGGGCTGAAAGCCCACAAGCCACCATTTCCTTTTTTTTTTTTCTATTTTGCAGATTTTGAATCAGCTCAAAAAAGTGTCCAAAATTCGTTTTTCAAAAAAAAATCACACCAGAGGCCATAAACAAATTAATACTAATTTTAGAGAATTTTTACATAAAGTTTTTGAAAATTTTGAATTTGAATTTGAATCAGACAGGTAAACCGTCTGGTTTCTCTTTTCGAATTGTACCAATACGCTCAAAAACCACGGTAAACGAGCAGTTTATCATGGTTTTGCAAACCCTGCTTATGAGTAGAATGTATTTTCCATGTATATACACGCGCGCGCGCACGCATACACACACGGAAAGAGACAACTAAGGTGTAACTAGTTGATTTGCCCTCTCAGCAAGTACGGGACGTGTCAACGTTCCAAGAACCACCCTGTTGACAAGCACCTGCAATTATCAGTGTTCTTAGTAGCTAGATATAGCTACGCTATAGCTTCTTTTACACCCTAAACATGTTTAATATTTTAGGATATTAGCTACAAATGTTATAGCTAGCAATAGCTCTAATATATGTTATAGCTTATAACTGTGATCCTATATGGTACTCACGTACCAAATCATTTAAGCTTATTTTAAAATCCAACATTACTAGAAAGCCCAAATACATCTTTTATAAACTGAACTATGAGAAACCGAGTAAAAGAACTCATCTCAACACTTTTTCAAGAATCCAACATTTATATTTATTAATGGTTAAATAAATATTGTTAAGAGCATCATGATATAGTTATCAATTATAGTTTTTAATATATATTAGCATGTTTGTTAATTTTAGACTTCGACACATTCTTATTATAAAAATATTAATACCTTACAAAGCACCAAGGTTCTATGATTTATTTAAAGGTTACATATTATACATATTTAATTTTTCAAAAATTTTAACGCTAAAAACACAACAAATAATAACTTCTGCGATAGCTATTGTAGCCTTTCAGAGTCATACCGCGAAACCACAAAAATCGTGACTTACAACCTTGGAAATTATACTGACACAACGCAAAGCAAACACTGCCATCTACAAGTCTATAACAACAAAATCAACTGCCCATATGCAGAGAGAGAGAGAGAGAGAGAGAGAGAGCACACGCACACGGACACAAAGCAGAAACGAACAAGGGAAATATGCACACACGAAGGCATAATTTCAGGAGGATGAATATGACCTGAAGCTACTTTCCCACAGTATACCACATTATCGACCAACCATATGCAGTCATTGGAGTGACAAATTAACTCAGATGGGGGCGAGTGTGACATAATAACAGGCCAAGTTAGTTCTATAATAACAAATGGCTCCCACAGTCTCGATATGTCCTTTCCCCGCATAACACTCCTAGCAAAATAGTTAGGAAGCTAAGCGTTTGCGCCCAGCTCAACCTCAACCCTCCCAGGATGGCCTCCTCCCTGCGGGCCTCCATGATTGTTGTAAAAAGAATTGCCACCAGAGCGACCACCCCTGCCTCTATTGTTATTGTAGTGCCTCTGCTGGTAGTATCCGGAATCGTAGTAGTACCCACCGCCGCTGCTACCACCCCGGCCGTTCTGGTACCCACCGGCACCCATACCCCGGCCTCCACGACCACCACGGCCATTCGAATACGGCCTCCTGCCGCCACCACGACCACCACCACGCTGGTTCTGGTAAGATCGACGCTGGATGAACTGTTGGTCTTTTGGCTCTGCATTCCGATGATCATGTTCCTCCACATATTCTTCAAATTTCTCCTGCTCTGCCTCAGCCGAGGGGAATTCTTCAGGAGGGTTCACCAGGGTTTCATCATCCTGAAACTAGAAAGTTAGTATAAGTCGGAAACATCTTACAAACAGAAATATTCACAACGGTATATACCACGTTTTGAGCATCAACTACGTTGGATTGATGATCAGTGTAGATTTCTTTAGCCTGTGAATCTTCCTTCTCATCCTGTCAATGAATAAACACATGAGCAAAACAATAAAGACGCAAGGCAAAGGACTAAATAGACAAAAATCATCAAATCACTCCCAAACTGAATAATTGTACAGAAAATATTAATCACGTCATTTTTGTGTAAAGGTCAATTGCGTCTACCTTCCTGTTTCTAAAGCAAAGAGATAGAACTGTGCTAACAAGCTAACCCATTAATCCTTTGTCCTCTTAGAGGGCAATAAAGATAAAATACTTATTTTCCTCTCTATGCTGCAAATAGGACACCTCCATTTTACTATGCGAAATACCTCGCATACTAAAAATTGTGTGCCAACTGAATACAAAAACGATCTTAGCGTTTGATAACTTCCAACATTTAACCCACCCATGATCTATAACAACTACCATTGATGTACAGTTGTACACCATCCAACCTCTTCGCTACTCTTAAGTTCCATCTCTTTTTGCTAACTCTATCCAAACAGAAACAAAAAGAATCAGTCTCAGAATATACTTCTAGATGCTACAAACATCACAAAAATTGATCAACATGCCAAAAACACTGCTAGACAACTAACCACAATATATTCTTTTAGCAAAGAATAAAAAATATATCTCAT
This sequence comes from Guadua angustifolia, assembly GCA_036346375.1. NCBI lineage: Eukaryota > Viridiplantae > Streptophyta > Magnoliopsida > Poales > Poaceae > Guadua > Guadua angustifolia. The sequence goes on along the minus strand of CM070504.1, from coordinate 66,830,522 downwards.
AAGCAGATACACAAGATCCTAACCGTTTTAATAGTACATAGACCACACAACCAGCAAATAAAATGGAGTCTCCTAATATGGCCAGTCAAAACATAACGTTGGGCAAGGTGCACAATTAAAGCCACCACTCTGGTCCTATAAAAAAATCCAACCACTTTGGTCCTATAAAAAAATCCAACTCGAAAACTTTATTAACATGAGTAATCAAAATTTCTGACACTAGCAATTACTATTTATCTACACAATCTCTGATACACTGATTCTTGCATTAACAACTGACAGCATTAGCTAAAAATATCTATGATGATAATACCAGGAAAATCTAAGACTACAATGTCCTACGTGTCCTTAATTTTTTTACCTCGGATAAGCTGCAATCTACCTTATAATTTTGCTATGTTGCATATCATACATTTTTAGGAATCAGAATAATGTTAACCCATTACATATCCATTTGTTATTATTTTTCCTCATGGAAATGAAAGCACATTTATTGATTCTAAAACACACAAATTTCACTAAGAATTGTCGCATAGCTTCACAGGAAAATTTTATGTGCATACAGCATGGACGAAAATAGGTATTAAAGACTACAAACAAGTACAGTTCTATCAATATTTTCCTATTGCAAGGTCCCCATTTGGCCTAGCTTAGGCTCATCTAATAAGCCGGTTTATATGCAACTTCGGTTCATAATCCCAAAAGCCCCCTCCCAACCAGCATCAACCTAATAGAGGATTAGTTGAAGAATGGCATCAACATAGCACAAGCTAAAGTCATCATTTACTTCTGGCTTCAGCTTATAAGTTAAGCTAAAGCTGAAGGTAAACCATGGTGAATAACACCCGACCAAACCTCCAGTTCAATTGCATAAAACCAGAAATGAAGCATGGTCTGGTCAGGTTTGAGGTGTCGGATTCTTAAGGCAAAAACCAGAATAAAAATAGATAAAACGATCTCCGTAGGGCTCAATGCCCCATATATACAACACAGGAATCTACAAAATGACCTTCTGTGCTCTCAATCAGTCAATTCTCTCCAATAGACTAAGCCGGACACTACTGAAGCATAAAAGTGTAAAGTCAAGAGGATAGATGGAACGGGTTATGTTCTAATAATTAATAATAGATAAGAAAATAGTATCCTTTCAAAAGAACAGTACATGAGCACACAAATGCTATGACAAAAAAGTTTGTCGACAACAAACTTTCGATTAATTGCTACAATCAGCTTAATGTTAATCATCCTAACAAGAAGTGTGCATCGTGCAGATAAATGCACAGAGGATAGACTGACAGTACATCGTGATGGTGGAAAAAGTTCATAGACTGACAGATAAATGCACAGAGGATAGAATGAATAGTGATGGTGGAAAAAGTTCATAAAATAAATTACTCTCAGCAATGGTAGAACACAAAATGAACAAAATACAGGCACATGTACCATAGTAACGCCTTATGGAAATTTATATCCTTATGTATAGTGACACCTTATGCTTTTTGCTGACGATGTAGTTCTAGTGGATGAAAGCCGGGCGGAAGTAAATAGGAAACTAGAGTTGTGGCGGCAGACCCTAGAGTCGAAAGGTTTTAGACTTAGCAGGACTAAAACCGAGTATATGAGATGTGACTTCGGTACTACTAGACATGAGGAGGGAGATGTGAGTTTGGAAGGTCAGGTAGTGCCCAAGAAGGATACCTTTCGATACTTAGGATCGATGCTACAGAGAGATGGGGATATTGATGAAGATGTTAGCCATAGAATTAAAGCGGGATGGATGAAATGGCGTCAAGCATCTGGCGTTCTCTGTGACAAAAGGGTACCACAGAAGCTAAAAGGCAAGTTCTATAGGACGGCTATTAGACCTGCGATGTTGTATGGTGCAGAATATTGGCCTACTAAAAGGCGGCATATTCAGCAATTAAGTGTCGCAGAGATGCGTATGCTGCATTGGATTTGTGGTCATACAAGATTGGACCGAGTTCGAAACGACGAGATACGTGATCGGCTAGGGGTAACTCCAATTGAAGAAAAGCTTGTACAACACCGGTTGAGATGGTTTAGACATGTACAACGGAGACCTCCGGAGGCACCAGTGCATAGCGGTATCATAAGACGTGATAATACTGTGAAGAGAGGTAGGGGCCAGCCAAACTTGACTTGGGAGGAGGCAGTCAAAAGGGATTTAAAAGGATGGAATATATCGAAAGAGTTGGCTTTGGATAGAAGTGCGTGGAAAGCAGCTATCCACGTGCCTGAATCTTGAGTAGGCTTTATGCCTCGTTTTGGTATAGTTTTAGGCTTTGTTCTACTTCCTCATCTCTCTCTTCCTCCCTTTGTTAGCGGATCGTTTTGGGTTTCAACTCTAGCCTACCCCAACTTGCTTGGGACTAAAAGGCTTTGTTGTTGTTGTTGTTGTATGTATGGTGACAGGCACCAATGAGTTCTACGATACTCAGGGTTGACTGATTTTACCGACTGAAATATTAAACTCAGTAATAGTAGTTGCTAGTTACTATGAAATAAAATTGAGAAAAACTAAAAAGCCATGTATAGCAATATTTGTTGTCTAGGTTTGGTTGTTGCTAGTCAAAAGCAACCACGATACAGATTAGAGAACTCTTAACATTTTTTTTATGGTGTGCGATGGGCGTGTGCCCAGGAGGGAGGGATTAACATTGCTGGGACATGGGAATTATAGAAAATCAACATGTTGAATAGAGGATAAGATGCAACTAAATCTGTATAAATGATTAAATAAATAAAACATTGCAAATTTTACAGTAAAACTACAGAAAAAACAAGTTACATGTAACTGTGTGACACTTTTGTCTTCATTTACAATTGAAAAACTTCAAAACAAGAGATCTAGTCATATGACACATGAGAATGTAAGTCGATGTCTGAAGCAACATGCCAAGGTGGTGCCATCACCAACTAATATTGAAAACACCCTGAATTAGTTTGTTAAGCACGGAGAACTGTAGGCATGCACATGCAGATCAGCAATTCCTTTGTGCAATTTAGGGAAATTACAGTGACTTGAGTATGCTGCCAGCCTGCCACAACTCACATAACATAGATACACAGTCGGTTCACACACTAGGGGAGAACAATAAGTTCATATAAGTGTTAACTAGATTGGTAGAGGCCCGCAGCATGCAACCATGAGACAACCCAAGGAAAAGAGTAACAGATGAAAACAGCTGTAACCTCAAAATTGCACATATTTTAAATTACAAAGATCGTTTTTCTGATGTGACCTATGGCATTGTCAATACTGATCTTGTGCAGATTTTTGGAAGTATCAACAGTAACACAGATCAGCAGCTCAAATCAAGTTGGGATAACAAATTTCGCAAGACCCTATAAGCTAGGTGTTTGTAGCCAAAAAAGAGAGTATCCCATAATTGTTCGGCAGCAAAAACAACTTACAGAAACTTCTTCCCTGTGAGGCAAAATGATGTGAACAACACTCAGATTCCATTCACTATTTAACGAATTATAATTATATGATAGGGAGTATCCAACTAAGGAAACCCCAAACAATATCCAAGAGCCTAGGCTGCTATACATTAGCACGACATCAAAGAATGTTATAGTTCACTATTATTATAAAATGAGTCTATACTTGTAACCATAAAGTAGATTTGTCAAGATGTGGAATCAAATAGTTAGCTTAAACTAACTATAGTGCATTGCCGACTTCCAAAATATCCATCCTATAAAAACAACAGATACTATAAGCATATTATAACTGTAAGTTATAAAAATCAGTAAAGACCTGATTTTTTATGAAATGTATCCATAATACTTGCTGAGTTCAAAGAAACAAGAATATGGACAGAAAATACATTAAACCATTTGAGGATCGTATCAAACAAGCATAAATAAGCACCAATTAGTGCACAACTAGAATTCTGAATTCCAACACGTTCTGTATCGCACTATTAAAATAATAGCGGCAGGCAAGATGGAACAAGTCATATTCACATTTACTAGTACGAAAAGTCAATTTCCCTATTGCGAAGTCACCCAATAGTAACAATATACAAGATACAAAAACCTTTGGCACCAATGTAGCCAAACTTCATATACTCTTATCCTATTATTAATAGTTGAGACATTATACCCAGAATGGTACAATGATCATAGTATAATACAAACAAATGAACATTTTCAAGCGGGTCCCCCCCCCCCAACACACACACAAAACCATGGATGCACAAGCATTAATTGGCATTCCAATATGTTTCTATTTGTGCAATATTTCACAAGATCCTTATAACAGTATGACACAGCATGTGAAGTTATCTAACCATATAAGATTTAGATAATCTAAGCCCCAAACCGAGCTGCCTTACAATATTTATCCCAAATGAAGCTTTCTCCACAATAGATCATGCAGCACAATCAGACCAGAAAGGTATAATAATACAAGAAGCAGCAGCAATAATAGCAGTCACATCAATCATCGATCCATGTCATGATGAAGTTAGCCGGACAACAATCATTTGTCCACGCCAAGAAAAAATTAAATGACAAAAGAACATAAATCACCTCACCTTATATCCTTCAGCAGCCAGACTCTCCTCCACTGCCGGTGCCTCGGGCGACACAACCATGCTTTCCTGAGCCTGCACACCTCCAACTCCATAGCTCCCCACCGCAGCCGCCACATCAACTGTCGCCCTCATCTCTGGCTGCGCTGTGTAGTAGTCCGACGCCATGATCCTGTCCAGTTTAGCCCTTACCCCAGCATCTACAGCCAAAAAGACACACGGATACCACACATGTCAATCACCTATCACCTCAAATCAAACCACAGTAGAAACCCTATATCCATTCTCACATGTAATGCCGGAGTCAGGGTGGATGGGCTCATCAGCGCGGCGGAGCCAGAGGTGGGCATGGTGGGCACAGGCCTGGAGCGCATCACGGTGGGATACGCCCGCTGCAGCAGCAGGGCGCGCCGCGGCGAGGGCCGCCAGAGCAGATACCACGTCGAGGTCGCTCTCCACGAGGAGGTCCGCCGCGTCATCCGTGACGTAGTCGTACGTGATACAGCAGCTCCTCTCGTGCGTGCCCGCAACCATCGTCGCGACGAACTCACTCTGCGGCTTGACGTCGAAGAGGGAGCCGAAGTAGACGAGCGCGAGGAGGTCCTGGATGGACGAATCGGAGGAGGAGGAGGCGGAGGCCGGGGTGGTAGGGCGGGAGGAGAGCTCCTCAGCGAGGGCGGAGGAGAGGGGCCCGCGTAGGCGCTCGAGCTCGTCGATGAGCGCGGCGACGACGGGCTTGGAGAGGAGAACCTCCTCCTGCTCGCGGTTGAGTGCCTTGCCGGTGGCGAGAGACTCCTCCATCTGCAGGATGCGGTTGTACTTCTTCCGGAGCGCGCGGAGGCGCTTCGACACAACGCTGAGCACCGGCCCGTCGGTGGCCTCGGCAGCGGCGGCGGCAGCGGCCGCAGAGGCGGAGGCGGAGGCGATGGGGGCGGAGGAGGAGGGGGAGGGGGAGGGGGAGGCGGCCATGGCCGGCAGCTAGGGCTTAGGGGAGATTTGGGGATTCGGGCTTGTGAGTCAGAGCGGCGAAGGGGGGAGTCGAGGGGTGGGGGCGTGGGAGAGTGGAATTTATGGGCCGGGGAGGGCGACAAGACGGTTGGGAAATCGAATGACCGGGGAGGGCACTCTCTCCTCTACTGCCACTGATTAGTGAGCAAATACAGAGGTAGCTATAGACGGCGTTTGTCTATAATACAACTATATTTTATCTATAGACAGCATTAAAGATAATTTATACTATAGATTGTCTATACAATATTGCTATGTCACATATGTATGACAGTAATGATCCAAATTTGGCGCCTTCTTCAATCCCGTACAGCTAGAGGTGCATGTCGTGCTAGGCTGGGCCAACCCGGCACGGCGTGCCCATTGTATTGGGCCGGGCCGGCTCAGCTCGCCTTCGGCGAGCCTAGACATGGCCCATTTACGCTTCATGCCTGCTTCGTAATCTTACACCCGATAATTCTGTACATGTTAAAATGTACAGAATTACTGCCTCTCGGGTACATTTTATTATATTTTGAACATGTACAAAATTACTGCCTCATTAAAAATCTTACACCCTGGTGTGGGGTACCCCCGGTAAGGAAGAGAGTACAATAACTATGTATATATACATAGACCACCCGAGGCTGAGATTGTCAAAGTCGGCTACTGCGTCCGTGATCTCCAGATCCTCAAGCTAATGTTGTGTCATATCATCTGCACGCTCCCAGTCTTTGAGGCATGTAATTGCCTCAACCATCTCAGGTCTAAGAAATGACCTCTTGCCTTATGTATCCTCCCAACTAAACTGAAGGTGGATTTCGACAAGACAATGGACACCGGAACCGTAAGTACGTCCCGTGCCAAATGGGATAGTACGGGGTAAATACATTGGTTATTCTTCTACCACAAGAGCAAGCTGAGTTGATTTTCCTCGTCAATGTCAAGCTAGGCACGTCGAGGTAGTGGTTGATCTCTACCCGTGGATTCCATTGCGATCTGCTTGACGTTTCATAAGATGAACTAGACGACTTGCCTTTCAGCTTCTTCCATATACTTAAGCGGTTGAACTGCCTCATGCTTGTTGCGTTCTTGAGGTAGATCTTCGTGCTTCACTTCTGATGCCAAACTTCTCATAATATTTATCAAAAACTTTGAAACACTTATTATAAACATGAATATAGGCCTCGGAGAAATCAAGATCAAATACCTCATCTATTCCTCGGCGGCATCGCAAATCAAAAAATTTCTCCTGGATCCAAAATGACAAAGAAAAAGCAAGATAAATGTGGAATAGCTTGAAAATATTTTAAAATTTTTTGCTGCATTGGTTTTATAATGCAACGTAAAATATAATTATCTCTATTTTCTTTAAAAGCATTAGCAATAAGCCAAAGCCACTCAATGATTAAGCAAGAAGTTGGGCAGTACACATCGGATAATTGATTAGTTGCATTATAAAAAATTTCTAAAAAATTATAAAAATGACTAGCAATTTTTCAATCCGCTTCAATAACCAATGTCTCACGATTATTGCAGTTGACGAAGACAATGATAATGTGCTCGTAGTCTTTGCACCGATGCAACATAGTATAAGTTGAATTCCATCTAACCTTCATATTAAGGTTGAATCTTCTTGGTTCCTTATTGTTGGCCCTGCAGTACTCTGAGAACTGGGCAAACCTCACGGGTGAATTTGTAATAAAATCGATAGCACTGCGTATACCCTCTAAACTAGATTTCATTACAACCAAACCTACCTACACAATGAGATTAATAATGTGGCATACGCACCTTTAGTGAAGTACAAAATATCCAACATAAGTCACCACGTATGGTGAGAGATGCTTCATAGCTGTCGTGTTAGCTGATGCATTGTCAAGAGTGAGGGAAATAATTCTACTTTCTATTTTAAAGTCATTAATAACCTCAAGTATATAGGTAGCTATATTTTCCCAGGTATGTGATTCGAAAATTGGTCTAAACCCTATGACTATTTTGTTTAGTAAGTACTCGTCGTCTAGATAATACGCAACAACACTAATATAGGCTGCTCTTTGATGGGAGGAAATCCAAATATCTGATGTTAATGCAAATGAAAAACTAAGTGTCATGAAGGTCTATTTTAATATTTCTAGTTTATTTGTAAATATTATATAAATATCACGTGTGGTTGTTTTGCTACTAACATGTTGGTATTGCGGGCAAAAACCATGTTGCACCATTCTCTCAAAGGTAGAGTTCTCACCTATACTAAGTGGAAGATCCCCCGTAATTATGTAACATGCAATTTCGTCTCTAGCTACGTCGGCGTTGTATACTCATATGCTTACTGAACCGTCGGTGTTGAAGTTGAACTGTGTCTGCACGCCCTCGCCCGACCTCCGTCCGGCCGATATCTTCTTTAAACAATTCTCCGCATCTCTTCAGATGACCTATACCACCACATGCACGTGTAGATAGTTTAGCTTGACAGTACTTGCAAACAACATACACTACCTCCTGTCCGTCCACAATTTCGACGGTTCTGTCCATATGTTGCCAGCACCACGCGCGTCGAGTGCCAGATATGGACACCTATACTGGCTGCATCGATATATCAGGCTGCGTGTTCGGTGTGGATACTGACGCTCATCTCAGATGCACCGAGGTAGTGGCATCCGAGCTCGGTGCATCCGGAGTGTATGAGGCATCTCGATGCTGTGTGTGCCATCCAGATGATGGTCATCCATGCCGTAATTTCCCATGCCGGGGAAGAGTTGGCGTGGATCGATCTCTTGATCCTGATGAGAGGACTTGGAGAGCGGCAGCATGCTCTCCTGGTCTTGTTCTTGCGAAACATTTTATTTCGCGACAGGAGAGCAAAAAAAAGAAAGCAATTAGAGAGAGATATGCAGAGTGTATTGAGCAAAAATGGACAAGAAGAGAGAGCGCGAGAGAGACATACAGAAAAATGAGAGTCGTCCTCCTGTCTTTATGGATGCCTACCAAAATGTCTGTTGCAAATTGAAACCAAGCGCGGGCCGCATGCATGAAAAATTGAAAGTAACTTTATTTTATTTCTCAGCACGCTGTCTTAGAGTGGAGAGACTGATAGAGACGTTAAATTCATGGTCATTGTCTTTTTCAGTCACTTTTTCTCAGCATGCACCCGACTGTCGTATAGTTATCTGTTGAGCGTTTAAACGAGGCACTGCGCGAGATAAAAATTAAAACCAGCTTTATGTCTTTCAACATGTCACATTAATTTCAATCAACTTTATTCATGCGTAGGATGGGGAAATACGAGTGTGGCCAAAAACTTTTTCTTCTATTCGTCCATTTTTCTCGTGATTCACTCGATTCCCTTGCAGCCTTGATTCTCTTGCATTCAAAACTCCCCGACAATAATTTTCCCATTGATTCGCTCTTACGACTTTCTCTTCTCTTATTTTCCCGTCGGACCCACCACTCACTCTCTCTCTTCCCCACTCCCCGCGCGCCCTGCTTCCCCCCTCTCTCTTCCTTTTTCCCCTCGAACCTGCGCACCCCTCTCTCTCCCTTTTCTCTCAGTGACTCGGTCCACTCCCGTCCCGAGTCTCGAGTCCACCCGCTCCACGCCCCTCTCTCTCCCACGCCACCGACACCTCCGGGCTCCAGGTCCCTCTCCCCGTGTCCCCTCCCTCTCCCCGAGCTCGGTCCTCCCTCTCCCCTCCCTCCCCGCGTCCCCTCCCTCTCCCTGAGCTTCGGCCTCCCCGCATCCTCCCCTCCCTCTCCAGCTTTGGCGCTGCCCCTCCCTCTCGAGCACGCGTCACCCTCTTCCCTCTGGCTCGCCCCTCCCTCTCCCTCCAGCTCGCCGCTGCCCCTCCCTCCTCCCCTCCCCTCACTCGTCAGGCGCCGCCTCCCTCCTCCGGCCCAACCATGGCGCGGCCCCCTCTCCAGCGCGGCGATGGGGCAGCGTGGGCAGTGGCAGAGGCGCGGGCTGTGTCATAGGTTAGCGTGCTGTCGGCGTGCCGTCTCTGTGCTGGGCCATCACGGGCACGGCCCAAACGGTCGGGCCTGGCTGTGCCGCTCGTCATGCCCCGTTTTTCGGCCCAGCATGGCCCAAGCTATAGTTCCGGGCTTGCACGGTACAGCCCTCTAACATGCCAGACCGGGCTTGGGCCGTCCCGTGCCCGCCATGCCTCGAGTCGGCCCACCAAGGCATGACCCATGTGCCCATCTCTACGTACGACCATATTAATACCACACAAACCCTCTGCCAACCTCTAATCTCAAATCTTATCCAATCCTCATCCATCCACCTTTCAAGCTTGTGTCTCCTGGTGCTCCCATCTTTTTGTCTTTATAGTCTTCTTCGTCTACATGCGTGTGCATTTAGCTCAACTCCAGCAATAGAGTTCTCCAGCTTAAGGGACACGCAGGACGATATGGGGATACCAATGGCGCTGGCTCTAGCAACGACAAAGAGAAAGGCAGAGCATGCGCTCACGCTCCCTGTTGTTTGCCGCCTTGGCATTGAGCTTCTTCGGCCATAGCCACACTGGCACAAATGGCGTGCATGTCTACTCGAGGCTATCATTCATGGAGATGACGAAGGACATCAACAACGACAACGTGGCGCGCGCTCCCGGGGGAGGAGTTGGTGGCTAAAGAGGGGCGGTGTGACGCGCCCTGCACGCCAATGAAGACCTTGCTAAGCGGCGAGTGGGGGCTCAAGCACTTACAAATGTACTTTTCGATATGAGCTCCTAATTTTTCCATAGTCATCAATTAATACATGAGTATTGTACTGGTGCGAATCATCAGGCCCCTTTTCTTGGAACCCTCCGAGAGACAACCACATATTTGTTTCACTACAGAATGAAGCTATGATAAGTCAAGAACTCAAAGTGCTAATTCACTGATAGAAAATCCTCAAAATCACAAGGAAAATTTCTGTCAAGGCACAGTTGAAGGAAAACTGAAGGAGCATTAAATACATTTGCATTCTTATCTATAAGCTAAAACAATATTCGTAAGCTAGCAGACCACAGATGGACAACAGAGCAAAACACATACTGAGCACATGGTTAGAAGATTCTTCATTTGTAAGGTAGAGAATATAGTTGACAGTCAACAAAATCCTGAATAGTTGACCGTCAACAAAACTATATAAATCCCCTAAAATCTTGCATAGAACATAGAACAAATATAAATCCCCTAAAATCTTGCAAAGAAGCACTAAACAATTACTTTTGAACATAGAACAAATATAAATCCCCTAAAATCTTGCATTGTTTTAAGTTGCAACTGAATGAAGCAGCATTAGTATCCAAAATTGCATAAAAATGTATCCTGCTAAATTATGTCAGACAGAAGATCTTCTTACATTCACCCTTTCTGCTCTGCGCATTTCATTCTTGAGGAGTGAAAGTTGTGCAGCGGAAGTCCAATGAATACAGTCAACTGGGCTGGTAATGGAAATATGAGATGGTTTAGTGCAAGGACCTTAGCATTTGCAAACTATAACATGAAAATATCAACAACACATTCAGTAATTTGTTCTGAACAACTTGCAAACATAATCTTGATGTCGATAATCGGCAAAAGCTAAACTCCTAATGATCAAACAAATATTATGGAGGGCTTTGGAGTCTCACCAACTATCAATGGCATCTGAATTAGATCCGTACTACCCGACCGAGTAGACTCTTGACCTCCCAAAATCCTCCTCAATTTTAAAGACATTAGGGCACACATTGGCACAATTTTGCATCCCGAATCCACATCGACAAGATAAAATAAATCAAATCCCTTATGAAGAACAAAAGAGAAACTTCCGTTCATATGTAGGATCGAAATATCTTGATCTAGCAATCGAGAGGGGTGAATGATTGCGCGGAAGCTAAAATCAAATTTTGCCTTTTGAAACACCCCAAACAAACTCAGATTGCTTAATTTGTATTCAACAAGAATCTTATTGCATCGCACCAAATTTGCACATGTATCTTTGGACCAAACTTCGCCTCGGACGAGAGAGTTGCACGTGTATGACGGACTAAATTTCTCTCTGTAGCAAAGGAGTTGCATGTGTATGACGGACTAAATTTCGCCTCTGATATGTGTATGACGGACAGAATGAAAACAGCCTAACACACGTTCACTAAAATAATAATTCCCGAAGATCCAACCGTTGGAATGATGTGAAATTTTAACTGTAGAAACAAGACTTGATTCTGAAGCAAACCCAAAAAGAATCAACTCAATCAGACCTATGAATCTAGAGTTATGTCCCTCACAAGACAGCTGAAACAAATTCCGATCTAATAACGACGGACCAAATCAGACCAGTGACGGACAAAACTTAAAAACAAGATTACTGAAGATCCAACCGTTAGATTGATATGAAATTTTAACTGTAGAAACTAGATTGGATTACGAATCAAACCCAATAAGAATCAACTCAATCGGATCTACAGATTAAAAGATATTACCTTCGCAAGATCACTGAATCAGATGATGACGGAAATTGATTTCAAAAGCTATGACGGACCAATCTTCAGATGCAAGATCAACAAGAACATGCCAACTAAAAACCAGCCACCAAAGAAAGAACCTGGGAGTTTTTCTTTGCATGCATAGCCACGCCAAGACGCATCATGAAAGTACTTTCCAACCGATCAAGAAGAGCAAAATCTCTTCCGAAAACGCGTCTGCCAAGAGCAAACACAAGAAAACTTTACGGAAGATTAATTTTATTTCATTGTCTAAAGTACTCCAACACAAGAGTACAAACCCTAAAACCAAAAACGCCAAAGAATAAACAGGGACATCTCCACCTATTTATACAGAGCAAACGAAGAGATTGAATACAACTCCACTTCCAACATGGAAAGAGTTCATATTCATCTCAATCAGCCCAACATGACCAAAAACAACTCTTGCACGCATGCAAGAACAGAGAGATTGAATACAACTCCACTTCCAACATGGAAAGAGTTCAGATCTATCTCAACTTGGCCCAACATGGCGAAAACAATTCCTTGCACGCATGAACAGCCTACCTGCTGCAAATACGTGACTAACCACCTCCATGTGCATGTTCTCTAGCCCAAACGTCCCGCATGACATCCTCGACCACCAAGACCTCGGTTCCTCCTCGAACCTAGTCTCGAACCTCGCCCTCCATGAACCTAGTTCCATCACGTCATCGACCACGTTAAGCCCTCGAGCAACACCGCACATGAATAAACAAAACGAGTCCGAGCACAAGTCCACGACTTGACTCAAGGTTAATCCATGCAACTACTCACACGAGTGCATTGCATCAAGCAAAACCATTATGCTATCACCAAAGATAATAAACATATCAACATAGCACATGCACAAGCACCACACATGCTATAACCAAAATCACTTTTACAATGCCAATTTCACCATTCAACCAATTTTTCATCACATGATCTCACAATCTCCCCCTTGATGAAAACATTGACAACACCATTTGGAAACGAATATTGGCATTCACCTCACAATGGCAACACCATTTTTAAAAGAAGTAAAGTGACCAAAAGAAGAAAAACAAAATCTCCCTTTATCTAAAAAGAAATCTCCCTATCAAAAAGAAAGACTCCCCTAATGTAAAGAAGAAATGTGTGTGTGAATGTGCAATGTGTGACCAAAAATTTCTCCTTTGACTCCAAAATTTCTCCCCCTTTGACAATGGGTTCATCAAGAATGCAAAAAGAGAGTAAAAGAGAAACTTCTCTCCTTTTATGTTTGTTGTTTTCCTTTTTTATGTAATCGAGCATTATGAATCATGCACAAATGTAATAACTTGATCACCAAGTCATGCTATCAATAGTATTTGCACCCTTAAATCTGCACATAAACAGTGTAGAGTAAGCATAACTAGAAATCAAGTACTATTAATGATTTTTTGCATGGCATGATCTCCCTTTCTCAACAATCTATAACCTGAAAACATTGAATTTTTGTGCACTTTATTTGTGCTTTGAAAAACTGATTCATTACTTGATTGCAACAATAACAATTGCAAGGAATTACATGCACCATCAGCCTTACTTTTCAACCATGCCAAGCAATCACAAGCTTAAGGTTTCATGGTTTCGGTCATACACAACCTCTTCCAAGTTCATATCAAAGTGCAATGATAAGCGCCTCAGAAGAAGAAGTGCATAAGACATAACCTTGATCTTTCTTTTATCGGCAATCATTTTTTTGCTTTAGCACTTAACTTTTCATATTTAGCATTTTTTCGAGCAGGATCAAGATAGTTAAGAAAGTTCAACCATGACAAGATTTAATTCAAGTTGTCATTCCATTTAAAAAGTCATGACATAAACTACACCATATATGTATAAACAGAAAGTTGCAAAGACCTCAGAGCATAAACATGGCTTCAAATGACATATGTGTATGAAATACAATGCTCAAGATTTTTCTTTTTTTCAATTTTTTGTTTTTCATTTAAGAAACACACTAAACAAAAAGCATGTTACACAATATTACAAAAACTCCCTCTCAAAACAACCATCTTAAAAAACTTCTCTGAATATCACTTGAAAGGATTAAATTGAAAACAAAAGGCTAAAAGAACAGACCTCCCAAAAAGGCAACCGAAAGGAATTTTTACCAATAACCAATAACTCCCCTCAAATGGATAACTAATGAGATCAACAGAGAGGAGATGATGATATACATGAGCTTAAGTTATCATGGTATGTTCAATTAAGCATAAGCATGAATCATGATAAGTGAATTCAAAGCGTGAAAGGCATGATATAAGATATAACATTATTGAACATGCCAGGATACAAATGAGCATATGAACAATCTTTTCATCTCATGCCACAATTAAATATCTGTGAATGTAAAAGACATGAGTGTGTAAAAATAGCTCACAGTGTAGGTGAAGAATTCTTGTACCTGCCTTTTGGAAACCATCTCAAGGGTGAGAACCATCCAAGTCTTGATCCCATCTTGCAAAAGACCAAGATCCACTAAGCCTCTGTTCTCCAACCCATTTCTGAAAAACCTACATAGCACTAGGAGATGTCGAGGTCTTGGTACTGGGGTTAGAAATAAAGCATTTAGGAATCCAGTACTGAGACACACGACGAGTAGGCACAACACGAGTATGCTTGTTCAAAAAATCAGATTTGCCCTTTTCCGTGTTTCTTGCAACAAAAGGTGTTTGCATCACCCTAGGCACAAAATGAGGAGTAAAATGTGCCTTCCTGAAATTAGACCTAGCCTTAGTCTTTTCTTTCTTTTGCTGTTTAGCTAGTCTAAAGCAAAAATCTACTAAGTGTCCATCTTTACCACAATGAGTGCAAGTATACTTAACATGATATTTAGCTTTAGAAACAGAAGTAGCGTTTGCATTCATCATAGTAGAAGATAACACACCAGCAGACTTGAAAACAGTTTTCTTAGGCTCATTGACAATTTCAAATTTTCCACTTTCAAGTGCCTTCACAGCAGTTGGAGCATGTGATTTATGATGAGCATAAGAATCAAAACCTAAACCTTTGTGATGAGTGCCGACTTTTGATTGATCCAAAATCATGTTTAGGTTTTTCTTTCCCAGAGTGAAACGTTCTAAAGATTTTTCCAAGTAATCAACCTTTCGAGAAAGAGTTAAGCAGCTTATTACATGGAACGTCCACTTTTCCTTTCTGCTTATGACAAGTTGACCATGAAAGAACCTCATGAGTGAGCATAGCATCTCGTCATTTGAGAAACCCTAGCATTTGCATCATGCAACTTTAATTCCAAAGATAGCACATTTAGAACAATGAGTTGTATCATGCAAATCAACAGTTGAATGACTAGCATTTTTAACATGTTTCTCATTTTCTTTCTTTTCAAGATTGATTTGCTCTAACAAAGAAACATGTTCTTTTCTAAGCAAAGTAAGCTCATCAGAATTAAATCACATGATTTGCAAGCATCATCATCGGGAATCAAAGATTTAAGTCTACCAATTTCAGATTCAAAGATTCCACAAGAACATCATGTTTCTTAATTTTCTTATCACGCCTATCAAGCAATTTACCAAGACGAGCAACAACAATAGCTAATTCATCGTAAGAATGTTCTACCTCATTGAAGTCATTTGTCATGCTCGTCCTCGATTGAAGCTTCTATCACTTCTAGCCATGAGACACAATCTGTTAAATCATGCTTGCTTGGAGCTATTGTGTCATCTTCAACGCTCTCTCAATCCACATCACTCAAGTTTACTTGTTCAAGAGCGAAAGAACCTGATGAACAACCTTTTTGTTGATGAAGCTCTTTTTCTTTCTATTGCTTGGAGAGAACTTCTTCTTCTCTTTCTTTTGTCATTGTCCTCCTCTCTTGATGCTTTTCCGCAAGTTTAGAACAATTTGGACGAATATGATTGAAATCACCACACTCATAGCATCTTGGAGAGCCACCACCAACTCTCTTTCTCATTCTCACATTCTCGCAAGGCTTTATAAAACGAGAAGAGAGTGATGACAAGTCTTCTTCGGAAATTCCTCAACTGCTCATCGGTTAGTGAAGACAAGTAGGACAAGGCAAAACTTGAAGAAGCATTATTCGAGACATGCTAGATTGAGAGGTCAATGCAATTGATTTATAATCGATCCTCCTAGCAAGAACATCCAATTCATGAGTTTTAGCTTAGAGAAAAGAACATCTACAAGAAGGTCACTCATGACAGCTTGATTCTCTAATGGATGTAACTTTCATCTCCCAAATAGACATGTCTAATGCACCAAGCAATTGTCTAGCATTAGTAGCCTCATCAAAGAAAACTCCAACAGCATGTAAGTTGCTAAGAATCTTATTGAAACGTGCAAAGAAATCATCTAGTGACTCACCAGGCTTCATCTCAAATCGCATGTATTCTTTCTTATATATATCTTGGCGAACCTCTTTGATAGTGTTAGATCCCTCATGATAATCACAAAGAGATTTCCATACCTCATATGCAGACTTGAGATGGATCACACGGTCGAAGTCACTTCTTCCCAAACCTTGGATGATCAAATTTCGTGCTCTGCTATTCGCTTCAACCTATGCTTGATTGGTTTCATTGACTTGATCATTCTCAGGAACTTGATATGGTTTGTACACCTTCTCCCAGATTGCAAAGCCCTGAACTTGAATGTATGCCTCCATCTTCGCTTTCCAAAACTGAAAATCATCACCATCGAAAACACAAGGTTTTGTCGAATACCTATCCATCGCTACGGTTTCTAATCACCGGTTAAGATTAATTAGAAAAACCTTGCTCTGATACCACTTGTAGGATCGAAATATACTGATCTAGCAATCAGAGGGGGGTGAATGATTGCGCGGAAGCTAAAATCAAATTTTTACCTTTTGAAACACCCCAAACAAACTCAGATTGCTTAATTTGTATTCAACAAGAATCTTATTGCATCAGACCAAATTTGCACATGTATGCTGGACCAAACTTCGCCTCGGACAGAGAGTTGCACGTGTATGACGGACTAAATTTTTACTGTAGCAAAGGAGTTGCATGTGTATGACGGACTAAACTTCGCCTCTGATATGTGTATGACGGACAGAATGAAAACAGCCTAATACACGTTCACTAAAACAATAATTCCCGAAGATCCAACCGTTGGAATGATGTGAAATTTTAATTGTAGAAACTAAACTTGATTCCGAAGCAAACCCAAAAAGAATCAACTCAATCAGACCTATGAATCTAGAGTTATGTCCCTCGCAAGACAGCTGAAACAAATTCCGATCTAATAACGACGGACCAAATCGGACCAAAGGACGGACAAAACTTAAAAACAAGATTACTAAAGATCCAACCGTTAGATTGATATGAAATTTTAACTGTAGAAACTAGATTGGATTACGAATCAAAACCAACAAGAATCAACTCAATCGGATCTACAGATTAAAAGATATTACCTTCGCAAGATCACTGAATCAGATGATGACGGAAATTGATTTCAAAAGCTATGACGGACCAATCTTCAGATGCAAGATCAACAAGAACATGCCAACTAAAAACCAGCCACCAAAGAAAGAACCTGGGAGTTTTTCTTTGCATGCATAGCCACGCCAAGACGATCATGAGTACTTTCCACCGCCCATCAAGAAGAGCAAAATCTCTGCTTGAAAACGCGTCTGTGCCAAGAGCAAACACAAGAAAACTTTCGGAAGATTAATTTTTATTTCATTGTCTAAAGTACTCCAACACAAAAGTACAAACCCTAAAACCAAAAACGCTCAGCAATAAACAGGGGACATCTCCACCTATTTATACAGAGCAAGAACAGAGAGATTGAATACAACTCCACTTCCAACATGGAAAGAGTTCATATTCATCTCAATCTGGCCCAACATGACCAAAAACAACTCTTGCACGCATGCAAGAACAGAGAGATTGAATACAACTCCACTTCCAACATGGAAAGAGTTCAGATCTATCTCAACTTGGCCCAACATGGCGAAAACAATTCCTTGCACGCATGAACAGCCCACCGCTTGCCGTACGTGACTAACCGACCTCCATGTGCATGTTCTCTAACCCAAACGTCCCGCATGACATCCTCGACCACCAAGACCTCGGTTCCTCTCGAACCTAGTCTCGAACCTCGCCTCCATGAACCTAGTTCGATCACGCCATCGACCACGTCAGCCTCGAGCAACACCGCACATGAATAAACAAAACGAAGTCCGAGCACAAGTCCACGACTTGACTCAAGGTTAATCCATGCAACTACTCACACGAGTGCATTGCATCAAGCAAAACCATTATGCTATCACCAAAGATAATAAACATATCAACATAGCACATGCACAAGCACCACACATGCTATAACCAAAATCACTTTTACAATGCCAATTTCACCATTCAACCAATTTTTCATCACATGATCTCACATCATATGAGCAAAATTATCAATGAAAGGTTCCGCCACTCCATGATAATAGTCTTCTCTCTGGTCAATCTATACTCCTCTCTACACTGCAAGATAGACATCATACATTGTGCTGCCCGGGGATGATGTTGGTTATATTGTTTGTGATAAGGGAACGAGCTTCATCACCCCATGAGAAGACGATTTGAGGTTTTGGACAAATATGTACCACTGTGACAATCAACAACAAATATTCTTGTTTTCGGCTCAAAAATTCCGTAACCCACCACAATGACATCGCAAGAGAAATAGAACCTCACATAGTGACAACAACAACAAAAATAATTTCACATTAGCATTTCAATTCTAGTTCGCCCCGGTAATGAGAACCGCTTAAATAAAAACTGCCCTTGGGATCCTATTCCACCAATATGCCTAAATAAGAAGCATCAACCAAGGTAGCCAAGAAGGTTTCTCTCTGAGCGCTAGCCCAAACTTCCAAC
Organism: Guadua angustifolia; assembly: GCA_036346375.1. Classification (NCBI taxonomy): domain Eukaryota; kingdom Viridiplantae; phylum Streptophyta; class Magnoliopsida; order Poales; family Poaceae; genus Guadua; species Guadua angustifolia. The sequence goes on along the minus strand of CM070504.1, from coordinate 66,811,589 downwards.
ACCCAAAATAATAACAAAAACCAAACCAACCGAGCTAAAATTTTGACGAAGCCACGTCTCGGGCTTTTGGCATGTAGCAATGTTACCAAAGTTGAATTGGACATTGCTATCCTTTGAATAACTTACCGAACAATCAACAAAAGAAAAAACATGGCCTTTTACAAGCAAAATGTACAAATTAGGAAAACATCAAGACCAAAGAATACAAGTATACAAATGTACAAATTCTCGGAAAAAAATTTATAGCACGATGCAAGCCTAAAGTTTGAGAACAAGCGGCTTAGAGCTTAACGAGGACCCATTGTTTAACGAATAGGCCATGATACCAAGAGGGGCACACTAATTTAATACCGTGATCCTCCTTTACAAATAAGAAGAAGCTAGCATACTATATCCAAAGCAAAGGCAAATATTTACAAGGAAGATGATCTACCAATGGAGACAGAGAAACCAGGGGAACCAAGGGGTAAACTCGATGAGCAGATCAGATCAAGACACCGAAGCGGCGACTCTTCGCAAATAAGAAAACAAGAAACGATCAAGATATGCTAACAACTCAAATCATACACTAATCAACACCGAGAAACCGCTAGGGCAAGCGATACGACCTTGGTGGTGTACACCTTGTCTCCTTCTCGTTGATGTAGTATCGAGATACATCTTGGATCGACGCGGCGGATCGACCTCAAGAATTCGTCGAAACTAAGCGGTTGCCTTCTAAGATCACCGGTCGCAATCGACAAGAGCAGGAGGAATTGAGGGTAAGAGAGAGGTTATCAGGAGCCTCGCGGAGGCGGGATGGGAGCACGGGTACCTGGCGGCTAGGGTTCCTGGGAAGAGAGGGTACAAGAGGGCGGTGTGTGCGACTTGGACTTGAAGTATGAAATGAAGGTCTCCCGGACCCGCTGGGCCGGCCACTCCGGCGAGGCCTCCATCGGCGGTCGCGGCGGCAACAAAGGAAGGCGGGAAGGAAGAGATCTGGATGGCGGCGACGGGTAAAACCCTAATCACTACAGGATCTTGCTCGGTGTCCTCGGCTTTTACCGACGACACGATGCCAAACCGCCGACCACAGGGGCTCGCTGCCGGCCTCCCGACGACACAAGTCCCACGACCGTAGTCGACGACACAACTAACCTATGTCGACGGCCACAATAAATCCCGACGACACAGATGCCATCCGGCCTACCGACACCCGGACATTTGTCGTCGTCTTAACTCAGTCGCCGATCAGATGGGACACTTGTGTCGTCGGCCAACTTAAAGTCGCCGATCAGAGGGGACACTTGTGTCCTCGACCTAATTAATGTCTGCCGCCACAGTGGACATCCGTGTCTTCGGCATGGGCTATAGCCGACGACACGCACCCTTCCGGTGCCGTAACCTAGGGCTATCTTGTGTCGTCGGCATGGTTAGAGCCGAGACACAGAGTGGATTCTGTCGTGTCTCGGCTGCCGGCTATAGCCGATTTACACATACCCCTTCGGTGCCGAACACAGGGCTATCTTGTGTCGTCGGCATGGTTAGAGCCGAGGACACAGGTTGTAAAATAAAAAATATCGAATTTTAAAAAATCCAATTTTAACCGCAAAAACCCCATTCCCAGCGGTTTTATATCCCCAATTGCCCGTAACAATCACAACATATAATTTCACACACATTACCACATTCGCATTCACCAATACAATGCACAAATGATCACCATCGACACAGATAGCAAAATGCATCAATAAGTCCGAAATTAAGCTCAAACCAAAAGAGTACATCACATTCACAATCAATATGTCTATGTAGAACATGACATACTATTCTACCAACAAAACAAATAACTAAGATTGCGAACCGCAAAAGGATCGGCAAACACGTCGTCGATTTAATTGATCTGCGGTACGATCTTGTGCCATCGAACCACCTCCTGAGCATTAAATCGCAGAGCAGCGCAGCACCGAGGCGACACCGCAAGATTAGAGGAAACCACAATGTTCAAAACTTTTGTGCATTTGTGTACTTGTATGAATAGTTCGCGAAAATCGAACAAAATGCATTACCCCTTGTTAGCGTCTCATGAAGAACGGCGGCGAGGTGGCATCTGCGGTGGCGGAGGGTCCCGCCGCAACGATGTGGATATGATATGTTAGCATATGAAACGTAAGTACAACGAGCTACGATACAATCTTAATTACACGAAATAGTTGTACATCCAGAGGTTCTCGACTCTGGAGGGCCTCATCGCCTCCTATCCTCCTCTCGCTCCGCCGCCTCCATTGCTCATCCGCCGCCTCTCGCCGCTTGCAACTCGCGATCATCTTCGCCTGGGCTTCGGTGCAGCCTTGGCGGAAGAGGCGGACTCGTTGTCGACGTGTCCCGACTTGGCCCTCAGACGAAGTCGGGCGCCACCACCGAGTCCATGAAGCCGAACTCGCTGTGACTCCTCCCAATCGAACCGGTCGTAGATGACTAGAGGGTCGACCGGCATGGTCAAGGGTCACCGATCGATGCCGTGCTTCTCCTTCATGGCTGCACAGTATGTATCCTACGAAACAAATAAGATATGAAGTGGATTAGCTCGCCCCACGATTGCGAGAGTCAGAGAAATAAAAGAGAAAGTCACTTTCAATCTTCTCTGGGCAATGGGGCCATTTGGTTGCGCATCGTCGGGCGGACACGGGCGTGTGTGCTCGTCCCACACGTGAACTCGCTTGCTCAAGTCCCGTATGAAACTCCTGCAGCTCAATTTCAAATGTGAAATGAAAACTGAATTGACAAGAATGCGAGAGTTGTACTTAGTATACTTACGATATCGCGCGACGTGACCCATGCCTCGTCCACCTAGGTAGGTCACACAGATCTCGGGGTTGGCTTCTCGATTCCCCTGTTCCTCTTGGACCTCTCGATCCACTCCTTCGATGCCCACATCTTGCGAGATCCCTCCAGCGTGGACACTTGTCCTTCCAAATCAACGCCAAGGCAGTATCCTTCACCTCGAGGTATCGCCGCAAGGCATGTGCCCTCGAGATCTTCATCCCCGTGCTCTTGTAGTGCTTCATCACCGCGTCCCGGCGGCATAACCTGATGGCGTCCCTGACCGTCTTTGCCGCTATTGTGTCGAGCAGGCGACAAGCATGATAGTCGCCCCGATGCGTCGGTACAAGCCGATACCTACGCTCAAACGAAACAAACACGTGAAGCTATAAACACGAAAACATTAATAGAAATGACAACTTACCCGTAACTCGGCTATGCAATGATCCGCGACAAAGCGCCTCCTTGGTCGCCCTCCACGAGCGAGTAGTCGCTCCATCTAGTCATCGGGCGTCGAGCACCACCCTCGCCCACTCGCCCGGGGTAGAGCCGCTGAAGATCACCCCTAGCAAGTGGTCCGGCTCGCTACCCTTGTTGAGGCAAACCAAGCTCATCGCATGAAGAATTCATAACAAGTAGTTAGCAAGTTTGTGGTTAGCAATAAAAGACATCGAAAATTTGTAGCACATACCTTCGCTAGAAACAACTATCAAGATCATGTCTACTGGATCTGGGGGCTTTTGGCAATTTATTCCGCCCCCGACTCTTCTTGGATCCCGCAGAGCTCGAGGCCGAGGCACCCCCTGACTCGGTACCAACAGACTCCCATGGACTCCAGTCCTCATCCCCGTCCTCATCCCCCTCCTCAAGTGCCTGATGCCAAGAACCCCAACGAAGCTCATCGTCATCCTCCTCCTCCACCTCCTCCTCCTGGGAGTCGGTGGTAGCCACCTCCTCCTCCTCCTCCTCCTCCTCCTGGGAAGCGTCGTACTAGGGTGAGCTGCCCTGGCATGCACTCCTCATGCCCCCCTTCCCGAAGACCTTCTTCAATTTTGAAGCCAACTTCTTCATAACCGGAGCCATCCTGCACAAATTAAATTAAATGACATAAAGTACATTGATATTAATTGAAACGAATAAAACATAAATGTATATAAAATTAAATGACATAAAGTACATTGATATTAATTGAAACTAATAAAATATAAATGTATATAAAATTAAATGACATAAAGTATATAAAATTAAACCTATAAAATTAAATAGCTTAAAATCTTGGCTTCCTCTTCCTCTTCCTCTTCCTCCTCTTCTTCTCCTTCTACATGAGATGGGTATACTGATCCCAAAATATTATCTAGCCCATCACCAATATCGACGCTGCCTCTCCGTAACTCTTGTTCTTGGAATACCTCCACGTCTGGGTGAGAATCGTAGTCGCCTTCCGTGAGATCGGGCAATCTACGGTGGAAGACATTTATGTACAATCCACCAACTTTTGTAATTCGTGGGCGTCTGGCAGATAGAACACCAACTCGACTGTTGAGGCGAGAATGAACACGTCGGGCTTTTGATACAGCTTCTTATGATTGATCTCCACTAGTCCTAGTTTTGGAGTACGCCGCACCCACTAGTTGGATGGAACCATCTGCAACGAAAGAGCACGAGCGAGAGATCTTTGTTGCCTTCATACGAAATTTCTACAATATCCTCGATGATCCCATAGTACTCTATGTCCGACCACGAGTCATCGGTGACATAACTCACGACGCCATTGCTCACCGTAGTTGCATTGGGGCGAGCCGACTCAACCGCCGGATCGAAATCGATATCCATGGCAATCATAGCATCCATGGACCTTAATTCTACTGTTGCATCCACGTGACATTTGTCGGAGATCGCTAGCACGCCAAGGTGTCTTTGACACTACACAAGCATTCAAGGCAAAATTCATTAAGTAATAAATGCCACACATTTGTAAATTAAGTGAACTTGTATAAGAGGAAGAAGGTTACGTGGTAATGAAACCAGGTTAGAAAGTTTGGACAGCCTTGTCCACGACCTCGCCGTTTTAGATTGTCAATTTGTTCGCCCGAAGGTTCACCTGATCCTTCCCACTCTTCTTGAATAAATTGACTACAAGATTTAATATTTATTTCGACATTTATTTCATAAGTACGTATTTATGACTTATTTCGACATTTATTGACTTACTCGATGTACACCTTCATTTCATCCATGTTGTCGCATACATACAACCGAATCAAATCCTTTTCCGCTGCGGCCCAAGTCACGTGTGGTGCTTTTGCCGATATTGCATCCGACTTGGTCATGGAACACCTCTAAGTTGGAAGTACTTCTGCGACATGCCTTCTTATACCTTGGTTGTGGCACATGGACCTTGTTTTTATCGCAGTATTTGTCCGTGAAGTAGGCGATCTCTGAATCACCAAGCTTCGCAATACCGCCTTCGACTCGTGCTTTGTTCTTCACCTTCGCTCTAAGACTTTTCATCATGCGCCCACAAAGATACATCCACCTAAACTATGCGCCCCCCAACTTTTGCTTCATATGGCGATGAACCAGTAGATGTTGCATGCAATTGAAAAACCCACGGACATAAATCTTCTCGAGCTTTGTCACAAGCACGACAATGTCCTTATCCAATTCCTCCATCCTCGATGCGGATATCTCTTTTGCGCAGAGCTCTCGATAGAAGAAGCTAAGCTCTGCCAAAGTGATCCATATATCATCGTCAACATATCCACGCCACACATACCGAAACAGACGCCTATGAAGACTTTGTAGTCGTGGGCATTCATCCCATTTAACTTGCATTGCTCTATACTAACGCATGTCGAAGGTTCGCCGATAACCATCTCGGGAATTTAACCTTTTCCTTAATTCAATCAAGAATCGCTTTATTTGCCCACGTGTAAGGCGAATTTTGCCCTAGGTTTCTCCCATTCTCATCGAGGTTCATGTCCGCCGATCACATATCGAGCGCAATCGGGCGTGCTTTCTTGTTATCTTTAGTCTTCGTGGGATGTCCTGGTTTGTGTTCACGACCGACTCGCACATATTTTCTCTTGGTGCATCACGCCGATGTTGTGAGGTAGCTTCGTGTCTTTTGCATAAGAAAGGTTGTAGATGTCTGATTTATGAGTCCAATGGTGCTCCTCACCATAGTCTTTCACATACCCGATATCCGCTAGATCGTCATGCCGCCGATGATATCCTCGCGACTTCAAACGCTCGGTGGCCCTTCTTCACGCCTTGCCTTTGCGAAATGCCTTTTTGATTCCTAAATGGGTGCTTTGGCTCAGAAACAACGGTGACAATCGAACCAACAGACTTACCCCCATTTTTCAAAGGTGAAAGCATCGATTGTTACGCAGCATATAGGGCATGACAACTTTTCATGCGTGCTCCACCGAGAACATGCCATACGCTGGAAAATCGTGTATTGACCACAAATATGCGGCACACATCCTAAAGTTCTTCCCTTGTAGCTATCATGTGTCAATACTCCTTTAGTCCATGTGTCACCGGCTCTTCTACCAGAGGTTGCATGAATAGATCTAAGTTTTTCCAGAGACTTAGGCCGTGTATTATAACAGAAAAAACATGTACTCTTCTTTCAAGCAGAGTTGAGGCGGCAGTTGTACGGGATTGCTAACACCGGCCAAAGACGAGTACGGTGCACCATCATATTGAATGGCGTGAACCCGCTCGGCCGAGAGGCCTATACGACATTCCTAGGCTCCGCCAAAAATTCGTGGTGTTGTTGGTCAAAGTGCCTCCAAGCTTCGCATCGACGGATGAATCATCACGCCTCCTTTCTCGCTTGCCCTCTTTGTGCCACCTCATGTGTCTCGCCATGGCCTTGGACATATACTGACGCCGCAGACGTTGAGTGATCGGAAAAAACGGAATGTTTTCCGCCACCGTCGTCTGCCTCATTCCACGCTCAGACATTTAACTTCCTCATACCGACTCTCATTACAATGCTTCTGTGAGTCGGCCCGAATCGGTCTTCCAATAAAGCATGCGAACTTTGGGCAATAGTCTATCCTCTCGCGACGAGTCATCTTGTGTCCACTCTAAGGAGGCTATCCAAGAGTTTGCAAAGATCGTTGAAGCAATTCACGACAGTTTGTACTTGGTCTTCACCGCCATTAGACGCGACATCGCCGAGAGTACACCACATCGGTATGCTCATGTAGCGGCAACTTGGCGTAATCAAGGAGCTTCTCGAATTGTTCGACAAGTGGCTCGACTCTTCCTCGGGAGAGATCGTAAGTCCGAACCACATCATCCGTGAAGCTCGTCTAATCTATCAACTTCGACTTCGTCGTAGTCTCTTCAAAATCCACAGGGGCACACCCACGGGACGCCTTCCTCTCGCCATGAGCTACCCATACAAAGTAATTTGGTTTGAAGCCATGCCTACATAGGTGATGGCTAATATCCTTCTTGGTCCTCTTCTCGGTTCGAGCACGCAGCGCAAGGACACCACACGATCACGCATTAGGGTCGGGAATTTTGAAAGCATCATCCACGAATGCTCTAGCCTTCTCGATCCACTCGTCCGTGTCTCCTGACTTCATCCAACCATCGTGACATCCACCGCCGATCTTCCATCCAAAGATCGCTTATTACATAACGTCAATGCATGCATCCAAATTTCAGATTTAGACAGTTTAAGCCTTGCTAAATAGGAGGCTTACCCACCCATCGATGTGGGCTTAGACGGTGGTCGGGCACGAGGTGCTCGGGTTGGAATTCCGTAGCATAACCCCGTTGTTCTCCGAGTGCAACGATGGGTACGGCGTACCACTTATGTTATGCACTAGGAGAACGACAAGGAAATACCACCGGAATCCCAACCCATACACCCTTGTGTCACGACCATCGCACTCAAGCGACATCCGTGGGCTGTCCAAAACGTGGATGTACCGAGAGCGCAACACTTTTCATAATGGAACCCAACGAATCACCGTCTGAGCTCCTTACGAAAATATGCAGCGCCCCCGAACGGGTTTAACTCTGGCTCGGTTGACGTTACAAACGCAATTCTAATAAAATTTTTATATGTTGTGATTTGCAAGCAATATACACTATATATACACACTGAATCATTTATTTTTTCCCACACAAATGCCTTAGTTCCTATTTGGATTCCAGGAAATCGAAAACACTAGAATTACATATCATATCCATTTGAATCTCTGAGAATTAAAATGCACAACAACCATACCACTCATCGAGGTTATATATGATTTGTTAGCCACACTAGAATAATGCCCAGATATTCCTTGCTTGACTCGCATTTTGTAAAGGACGAACTTAAGAATGATCCGTTGTCTAGTTGAGTATCAAGTTAGCTACGGTTCTAAGTAATACCTGATGAAATATCATGTGCGATCCTATGTAATTGTACCAATCAAGTAACTTACCGAAATTATTAGAAATTTCGGCAGCACCTCCCCTAAACCTAGGACATCCACTCAGCAGACAAAAGACAGTATTTAATATAATAACAACCACATATAGCATATACATTTCTCATGGATTGCTCGGCTACATTTTGCATATACATTTCATTGCATCACAACATTATGCACATACATTCCATCACAAATTTAGACTACATTCTGCATATATATTGGGCTACATTCATCATAGAAAAGAGATGGCTCCACCGGAGATTACCTTAACCGGAGATGGCGACTAGGAGGTCGAGGGCGGGACCGACGGCGTGGATGAGCTCGGAAAGCCGGGGCGGCGTGGTTCGGGTGTGGACGACCTCCCACAATTATTGTTCTCCCTAAACAAGACATGTAGGCAAAAATCAACAAAGGCCTCGAATTTAGCAATATGCCCACTAAATCTGGAGGCATACTGAAGCATCACTTTTGTTTCCTCCGGCTTGCTAGATAATCTTTGAATGCTCTTTCTAATGTCAAGTAGGACCCCACATGAATCCTCCTATGTAAGACATGGTGCATAATAATCTCTCCCAGATACAAGGTAAAATCTCTAGTGATAATGTGTCTACCTTGCTAAATCATATCAAACACAATTTCTAATTTGTCCCATCCTCTAACCAAAATCATCTCAAAATCAAATCCTAGCTAGACATTTGCACAAACACCATACATGCAAGCTAAACTCAAAGAAGATATACCTCAATTTCACACACCAAAGAAGAGGAGGCACCACGAGTCGTCGGGCTTGAGGAGCGACACGGCAGAGAGAGAGAGGGCGCCACGAGCGTGAGCAATGGGCACGGCGACCGGGCACACCCGGGGGCACGGCGGTCGGCCGAAATAAAACCGACGATACTGAGTATTTGTGTCGTCGGCCCACATGAAACCGCGGACACAGATATGGGTCACAGTAACCCTAGCACACAGCAGGCACGTACGGGCCCACTGTCAGAGAACCAAGTCAGTGTCGGCGGCTAATATATGGCCGCGGACACAGATATAGGTCATAGTAACCCTACGCACACAATGTGGGTCCCATTCCCTAGCCAGCAAAATGTCCAACAAGACAATTTTAGGATCAGTTTAAGATTTTTAGAACATGCACAACCTATTCCAGCTGATTGCTCGCTCTTCTTTCGTCTGGCATTTCATCGTCACAAAAAGTTCTTCTGAAAACTCACGGAGAGTAACAGAGTACGTGTCACCACCACCGTACGTTCTTCGATACTTTTGTAGCCTACGACGGGTCGAACGAGACATTTTTAAGGTCACTTTAAGGTTTTACAACATGCACCTATTTCAGGTCATTAATTTCTCGCTCTTCAATCGCCCAGCGTTGAATCGTCACAAGGTTCTACTCAAACTCGAGAGGTAACGTACGTACGGAGACATACACACAGCGCCGTAACATACCAATTAATTAAATAATAAAAAGTTACATGTCATATAGATGTATGTTGCCTAACAACTATTCTAAAAGCTCTATTTAATTTTTCTTAATTTTAAAAACAACAAAAACATTTTCAAATAGATTTTCTGAATTAATCTGGAATTACTATTGTCGTCAGCTAAAATAAAACCGTCGACACAGGTACACCTGTGTCGTCGGTAGACTTGATACCGTCGACATAGATTGATTTTTATCGGCGGCTGTTTCTCTCCCGACGATAAAAAGTCTTCGTGACACTGGTGGGCCTGAGCATCCTGCAGGTTGGTCCCACATGGCGGATTGCCTGTGTCGGCGGGTTTAATGAGGCCGAGGACACAACTTGTGTTGGCGGAATCTTAAATTCAATTTTCATCGCGCGCCGATACTCCCTGTTTGAGGCGGAGTACCTGTGTCGACGGGTTCAATGAGGCCGAGGACACGCCTTGTGTTATGGATCTGAAATTCAATTTTCATCGCTACCGATACTCCTGCTTGAGGTGAAGTGCACTGTCGGCGGGTTTAATGAGGCCGAGACACAACTCGCGGTCTATATCGGCGGGTTTGATGTAACCGCCGAGACAGCTGCTAGTGTATATATGTCGCTCGGGTTGTGTTAAAACCGTCGACAGAGGCATACTTTGTGTCGTCGGCCTTTTACCGACGATAAAAATGTTTCGCCGAGGACACTATTCTTGTTTCCTGTGGTGAATCTTGGCGTGGCGGTGATTGCCGGGGAGGGGGGGTTGAAGATCGGCGGGCGAGGCGGGATTGCGGGATTGGGCGCGGGGGGGAGATGGGAAATCGATCGGGCCAAGGCTCTGGGCGCGGGGTTGCGTCTGGCGCTGGGGGGAGATGGGGAAATCCTCAATCGGGGCTGCGTGTGGAGTAGGGCGGAGTAGCGGACCGGGAGCCGAGGGATCGCGGCGCGCAGCTGGGCGGTGGGGGCGGCGCGAGGAGGCACGGGCGAGGAGCCAAGGAGTCGGGGCTAGGGAGTGGGGGACGGCGCGAGGAGGCGCGAACGAGGAGCGGGGCAGAGCGTTGTGTACGTGTGGAGGCTGGGGAGTGGGCCCGCGGAAGAACGGACCGCCACCAACTGCTGCTTTATAATAGTAGAGATAATTGTGTATGAGTTATTATTTATCATCAACATTGAAAAAAAGGAGACGGTAGTCCGTGCGCCCTGCAGGAGGTGACTCTGAGCCTGTAGCTCACCCGCTGCCAAAAGACACCGCACCACCACCAGAGAATCCGTGCCGCCGACACCTCGTGCTGACCAGATGCCCTCTGGCCCAAAGTCACACCACATCGGTAGCTTCGCGCCCGGCCGCACTTGCCGCGCCGATGGCTGCCCACACCAACAGCTTCACGCCCGGCCGCACTTGCCGCGCCGATGGCTACCCACACCGGTAGCTTCATGCCCGGCCGCGCACTTGCTCGTGCCAATGGCTGTCCTTGCGCCAAACACCGCTGCGACTCGAGCCTGTAGCTCGCCTGCCAGTCACCCTCATCGACTGCCTTGGCGCTCGCGTCCGCTCCATGCACCGCCGTCTGCCTCGGAGCTCGAGCCCGCACCGTGCGCAGCCGCCTCAACTCCCACGCCCACTGCATGCGTCGATCGCCTCATTGGCTCTTGCGCCCGATGTGCGTGTGCCCGCCGCCTCGACATCTCAGCGATCGACGTGCCACATGGAGTCTTTTGGGCTCCCGCGCCAATGGCCGCCCCTTCCGCGCCCATTGCTCGCTCGCCCGACGCGGCCAATTCACCCGTCGCTGCACCGCCATAGAAGTGCACCGTCGTGGTTATGCCCCCCAGCGCCGCCACAGATCTGTGTCGTCAACGGCTTCGCGCACGACGGCCTCGCGCTCGTCATGCCACCTCGATCCGTGCTGACCTAGTTCAGCTCTCACGTGTAATGGCAGCGGTGGCGAAGCACTAAACACTAGGGTTTTCGGGCGTGAACTTGGGTCGCACGTTGCAGGCAGCCGGGCGCCGCAATTGGGCTGCGCACTATGCATGGGCCGAACGGGTAGATGGGCTGACAGCCATCCATTTTTAGAAAAGAAAAAAATAGAAAAATGTTATTAATTCTGAAAATTGATATGTAACAATTAGAAATTAGATTTTCTAGGTATATAGGCTTCCGAAAAATTTAGAAATTTGATTTTTAGCATACATTGGTAGTCACAAGCTCTGGGTTTATTTTTTAGCTCTATACCATGTTTTATATGTGCTGAAATCTATTTTCTGTTATTTAAGTAATTCTAAAATTATTTAGTAATTAACAAAAATGCTAGAAAATTATGAAAAAATATATATGACCCATTGCTCTATGTAGTGTTGCTACATTAATTTCCTTAGCATGTTTTTCATGTTTATGTGCTGGACATATTATTTCCTGTTATTCAGTTATTTTGAAAATTACTTGGTAATTAATAGAAAAATATGAAAAATTCTAGGAAAATTCTAGAAAATTCTAGATAGCATTTTAGAGCTTTAAGTCTTTGGATTAATGTTCTTAGTATTATTACATAATTAATTCATGTTGAAAGTTATTTTTATGTTAATCAAGAATTTCAAAATTGCTTAATGATTAGCACAAAAGTATGAAAAATGATAGAAAAATTTCATAGAGCATATTGAAGCTCTATATCTTTGGATTTATTGTCCTAACATAATTCCATATTGATATATGTTGAATTGTTTTTTTGTGTTACATGGTAATTCTGAAAATTGATGAATAATTAGCAGAAAGCCATGAAAATTGCTAGGAAAATTCTGAGAAATTTTAGATAATTATCTACTGAATAGATATAGACCAAGCTTTACTAAATAAAGAGTAAACATGCAATATAATGATTTTACCAGTAGTAAAAGTCATTTTGCATAAATTGAAACAGGATATGTTGAACACTGCAAAGAGGAAACTTTTCAAGCTTGCCCTAAATGGCAACAATTATCTTACCTGGGCAATGAATACTATGATTAATCTAATAGCCCGATTTTTGGAACTACTATTTTCCCATCCTGAAGGTAGTACCACCTGCTCTCCCCGAAGCCACCAGTTATACGGCTCTACACCTCCTGAGGCACCATCTTCATACAGACCTAAAGGCCAAATAGTTGATGAAAAATAACTAGCTGGTACTTTTGAATTCCCTGAAGGAAAAATATATAACCAGCAAAGATCCGTCCTGTTGCCAGAAGCACAGCGTGAATGGATCCTCCCACGCTTTCAGGATTCTAAAGGCTATGGTAGCATATAATTTTTGTTATATACAAGCTTGTCACTGATCTAACATTATGTAATAAAAAAGTTACTAATGCTAAAAAGATCAACAAGATATTATGCACCTTTTACCCCAATACGAGAATACTACTGTAATAGTATCGTCATGCCAAGTACCAGAAATACTTCAAGTTTATATGCATTTTGCTAGAAGCAGAAAAACATGATAAACTCCTGGTGAAGAATCATCACGTACTTCCTAATGGGAGTCTTGCAGTGCCCGAATCACATGTAAATACTCAGCATGCTAGCAATAGCTGTGGTCGTAAAAAGGGCAAATGGAATAAAGGGGATAAGGGGAAGAGGTAATTCATAGTGGAAAAGTAAAGGTAAAGGATTAGGGATTTCCAGAAGTAAGACTGCAAACCCTGAATAGCCCTGTTTTAAGTATGGATGCATTGGCCATTGGTCATACAACTATTGCATCCCGAAGCATGTGGTGACTTTTACATAAAATCCACTGAAAAAGTCAATAAGACTTGGGGTAAACAATGTTGAATCATACTTCACCGTTCAACTTGTTGTTGACACGGGTGCTAAGAAGTGTAATAATATAGTTCTTGAAATTATAAAGTTCGAGGAGTCCCAGAAGAACATATACGACTTATATGGAGATTTGGATAAGTCTCCTAGGTATTCCTTCACTTTGCTAATCGATGTCACATATTCCTTATAAGTCTCCTAATCTGTTTAGCATAGTTCCTGAATGAACATTTGGTCTACACTTCTGTTGAGCGATTATCATTCAAAATTGAATAAATTAATATTTCTCAACTATTAGTTTAATTGTGCTATGTTTGTTCTATATTCTACAATTTGTTCCTGATGCAACAATTGTTTGATTGATAAATCATACTTTTAATATAGAACAAAATATAATCCGATAATGGAGGAGAAAATCTGTCTAGTCTAGACAGTTGTACTACACTAAGTGAATTGAAAATATTATGACTATCGCTAGAGGCGATACTCTCATAGTTGGCACTGGAAGAATGCCATATTATACTATTGTAGGGTCGAGGATGCGCCTAGAGGGGGGGTGAATAGGCGATTTACAAAATTCGATCGCTCACTAATCAATTCGCTCTAATCAACCCCTATGTCAAAACCTACACAATTATAATGCGGAAGCGATAAACTCGGTTTTGACAATTAAGGCCTAAATCAACTAGGCTCACTATGTGCACTATCTAAATTATGTCTCTACACAAGAATTGCTAAATTGATCAACTAAATAATACTAGCAATTCTAATTCAAGCAATTGATAAATACTCAATAATGCAAATGCTTGAAAGTAAAGAGACAAGGGACAACCGATGTTTTTCCGTGGTGTTCGGAGACTTGTCGGTCTCCCTAGTCCACGCTTGAGGCTAGCCCACACTTGGACCGGCTCCCGCCGAGCACCCGCCTCTTTCCACTAGTCGTGGTTTTTCACGCCGCGCGTGAGGCTCAACCCGAACCTTCACAAACTTCACCGGGCTTTCACAACCTTGAGAGCTCCAGCGACGACGCCACGCCGCCTAGGAGTCGGCAACCTCCAAGAGTAATAAGCCGCCCTTCGCTTGAACCTCACCGGCACAACGAATCGCCCACGGTGATCACCAAGTGCAACACATGCACAAGGACCTCACTCAAGTGCAACACATGCACAAGAGCCTCTCAACCACTCACTAATTGCAACACATGCAATTAGTGCTCACACTTAAGCTCAAGAAGCAAATGGAGAAGGGCAACACATGCACACAACCCCACACACTCACAATAACTCCAAAGACTCAGCCCCAACACCCCAAGGCCTCCTTTTATAGCCTCCAAGCCAAAACTAGCCGTTGGGGGTGAAATGGGCGTAACTCCAGAAACCCGGTGCTACCGCCCTACTAGAACCGGTAGCACCGGCCTACGGGCCAACGGCTACAAAACTAGCCGTTACCAGAAAATTCGGTAGCACCGACCAACTAGAAGCGGTGCTACTGCTCACGCAGAGCACCGACCTCAACAAACCACAAAACACACCCTCTGGAATTTTCACACCGGGGGGGTTCGGCCGGTGCTACCGCTCCTCCGGTAGCACCGGACCACCATGGCCGGTAGCACTGACCCTGAGGCACAAGAACACCCCCTCTGGAAATTTCACACCGGCCAGAGGGGCGGTGCTACCGCCGCCCGGTAGCACCGGACTACCACCACCGGTAGCACCGGTCTCACAGAGAAAACATGATTTTCAATCCCAAAATCATTTCTCCAAAAACCAAATGCTATTCTTTGAGCCACCAGATGATCAACACATGATCATACACACGTGCAAAACACATTTGCACCAACTTAGCTCATGCTCAAAGAATTTCAACCAAATTGCAAAAACACATTTCGCAATCAACTCAAGATCTATTTGCAAAACGATACAAATCAAACTCGAAGTTTATGAGATTAATCCCCTAGCCATGTGAAGGTCAACACAAGACCCGGTCAACTTGCCAACACCGTTGCAAGCCCCACTCACACGCCTCGGATTCCTGACTCATAAACCTCGCTTTATTCGCACAACTAACTTGCAAATAACGCAATAAACACATTTCATGCTTGAGCACTACTCTTGCAACACATGCGAAAGTCTAGCTCCAAGCAACATCAAATCAAGATGCATGAACTTTCTAATTGCAACACATGCAATTCTCTAGTTCCATGCAACACCAAAACTAAACTTCAACTAAACACCAAATCACACGTTTGAGCTCTTTACTCGCAACACATGCAAGCCTCTAGCTCCATACAACCACACAAATACCAAATCATGCTTGAGCTCTCTCCTTTTGCAACACATGCAAAACTTAGCTCCAAGCAACACCAAGGTTTTATAAAGAAGTTTTGCGAACCAAAACATGAAGCGTCAACTAATGCAACACATGCAAAAGTGAACTTCACGCAAAAGCCAACGACTAGCTTATCCTATTTGCAACACATGCAAATCAAAGCATAATGCAAAACAATTAAGCATAGGCTTAACACATTTGCAACACATGCCAAATGGTTAACCCATATGCAAAAACCAAATCAAATACGATTTGAGCTTTGAGTGAACGCGGATTGAGATCACCAACACATGATGAAGCTCAAGCAAAGGGAACGACCCCTCTTAATAGCACAGCGATAAAAACCTTAGACTCAAAGACTATAAAGTCCTTAACCTATCTAATTATACCTTCGCCGCCGCGCAAGCAATCCCCTTTGGGGTCTCTATGATCTTCACTTAATGCTCCCCCGGGATTATCACTCAACTCCACTTCTTTATCATCTCATCCATCTTTGGACCTAACTCAATCACAACTCATAAAATAGTTAGTCCAAGATGCACGGTTGTCTCAATTATCTCTTGCACTCCATTAACACATAATGGATGCCTTTAGATCAATTGAGCACAACCTAAATCAATTGAAATGATTTAATTGTGTCTTAAGTACAATAATGCAACTCATGCTTTATGATACTTAAGAACTATTCATTTGTCCTTAATTAATCACAAAACACCATCAACACATGATGAAGTGTTCTTTAACGATTAACAAGACAAATGAACTCAATTTAAATTATCATTTAAATTGATATGAGTATATATTAACTACACAAGTTTTCATATACTCATGTTGATGAAAAGTAATGATCCATTATATGTAAATTGTATGGAAATGATCATTACTCTAAATCATCAACTATAGAATAAACTCCACATGTATATGTGCATCAATGTGATTTACTTGGAGATAATATGCACATATTCAAATTGATCGTATTGAGTATATCCTATATCACCATGAGTATACTTATAACTAGGCAATTCAAATATATACTCAAGGATTTAGTTTCTTTGTCTTGATCCTTTTATGTGTCAATAACGAATAGATCAATACAATGAAACTATCAAGTTAAACCACTAACTCCCCTAAGTGTGTGCATCCATGTAATATATGGATTGGGAATATGATGCACGCTTTTGTGGTTAATATAACGGGACATTCATATTTTAACTTGACTCCAAAGTATGCAACTAATATTAAGATGAATATGCAATCATACCTTGGGTTTTCCATTTTTCAATGCGATGAGACTAATCAAAAGATATTCTAAACAAACATGTTAGTCTCGATATAAGATTTGTCATTAATAACAATATCGCATTAGGGGATTAACTCAATATTGGATTTGTCATTAACACAAGATTAGATTTGTCATTAACACCAAAACCATAATTAACGAAGGTTGAACTTACAACTATGAGTCCAGTCGTACTCCCTTAAGTTTTAAAGACATTGGTCTGAATCATTTCCATATGGAGACAAATAATGAGGATGGTACAGAATATCTACTAATGACTAAGTTTAATGGGTGTAATAAACATGTGGTTAAAAAGCTTCATTCATTCTCCTCCGGGTTATACCATGCACATATAAAACCTGAAGTTTATGTTGCAATAAAAACCTAGAAATATTTAAGATTTGGTAGATCAATTGGGTTATCCCGAGTTGAACATGAATAATTAATAATTTCACGCCCATAGCATAAAGACTTTCCTAGACCTAAGATTTCTTTTGCCCCATTTGTGCTATAGGAAAGCTTATAGTTAGATCTTACCTAAAAAGTTAGGGGAGAATAGTTAAATTTCCTGAAGAAAATTCAAGATGATATTTGTGGGCTGTTCAGCCCCTGTCAGGCCCATTTTAAGAAATTTTATGGTACTGATAGATGTTTCTGCTAAATAGTCCTATGTATGTCTCTTATCTACCAGGAGCCATGCTTCTATCAAAAATTAATTGCATACTACGGTAATAATTCAATTCAGACCAACTGCATATTATAAAATTTCTTTGTTGCAGATAGTGCGTGGAAAAGAGTCAAGTATTTCCCATCTGTGAAAATCTGGCTGTGTTGTATACATGCCAATCTCTCCCCTACAGCGTACCTAAGACCTCACCAAAAGTTGAGAATCTATGTAGGTTATAAATCTCTGTCATGTATTAAAATACCTAGAGCCTATGACAGATCTATATACTGACTCTTAAGACGCTAATTGTACTAAGGACATTTTTTGGCACTAAGGGGGTAGATAAGTACCACATTAGAGAATGTCGAGTCCTTAGATCCACGCACCAAAAAGACCGAACTTGAAGTTCGAATGATAATAAATTTGTAATAAATAAGCTAATAATCTGCCAAATGCCTTCACTGGTCATAAGGGAGTGAAAAGATCTAATATACCTACAATATATGTACCTGAAAGAGTGGAAATACCCTAGAAGGATACTGAACCCACTCTTGACCCTCGTGATAAGAAGAGGGTAAGGCCTCCAGGTGCACGGGACTCAATTTCATAGAGACATCCGCAGAAGTAGAGAAAATCCCTAAATTGAGCCATTCTGGAGTTGGTAACATCTCTGAAGTGATCCATCCTGAAGATGATAACCCCATCATATATTTACACACACATCCCATGCTAGGAAGTCAGAAGACCTAGACTCCATCGTTGTGGGAAATCACGAGGAGCTGGAATATATATATATATATATCCTTAAAGTGATGCTGGAGAAATTAATAAAAGAAAGACTACAATTATCGACATATATTTGCCTCTAAAATTGCTAAAAGCTGGATCTAGAACCAAGTCCATGGCAGAGTGCTAGAAGTGCTCACATATGATCAAACAAAAAGAAGCAATTGAGGCAGCGCTCGCTTAATAAGAGGAAAGTTTTTGGTTCTATTGACTGTCTCCCAAAGTGTTCCCTGTAGCATCAAATGGGTTTTTCATCCAGAAGAGAAATAAAAATACCCAGATGGTGAGATATAAAGAGAGGCTTATAGCACAAGGATTCATGCAGAGACCCAGCATCGACTACGATGAAACCTATTTCTCCTGTAATGAGTGAAATAACGTTCCAAAATTTAATATTAATGGTAGCAAGCTTAAATTTAAAAATCCAAATATTTGCCGTCTCCGAATATTTTTGATTTCATTTTTCTATGATATGTCTTTCTATATGAAAATTGGTTAGCGAAAAAAATTATCCCTAAAGTCGAAACTAAAAGGAACGAATAAACCAAGTAGTTGATGGATGTAGTGACCTCTTATTTATATAGGTTACTAGATACAGATATTTATATAAGAATCCCTGAAGGAGTCAAAGTTTCGGATCCTAATAATCACAACATGTACAGCGTCAAACTGAAGATATCGCTATATGGATTAAAACAGTTGGGAAAAATATGGTATAACCGACTTAGTGAATTCCTCCTAAAAAAGGGATATTGTTCCTGTGTGTTCATAAAGAAATCCCATAACGGATTTTGTATCATATTAGTTTTTGTCGATAATCTGAATATCATCAGAACCATAGAGGAGATAGTGGAAGCAAGTGCTTACCTCATGATGGAGTTTTGAGATGAAAGATTTGGGTAAAACCAAATTTTGCTTAAGCCTGCAGTTAGAGTATTACCCAGAAGGAATCCTTGTACACCAATCTTCCTAGATCAAAAATGTATTGGAAAAGTTTAATATGGATAAATCGCATCCTTTAAAAACTCCCATAATCGTAAGAGCCCTTAAAGTGGATAAAGACCCTTTCAGACCAAGGATGGAAAATGAGAAAGTCTTAAGACCTGAAGTCCCATACTGATGTATCTTGCGAATTACACAAGGCCTGATATTGCATTCACTTGCTAGCAAGACACAGTTCAACCCTAACCAGAAGATATAGGGCCGGTGTTAAAACTTTACTCAAATACCTCCAAGTTACTTAAGATCTTGGATTGTTTTTTCAAAAGAACCAAGACTTAACCATGGTGGGATATACGGATGCTGGCTATCTATTTGATCCCCATAGTGTCAAATCACAGACTAGTTTTGTGTTTCTCTGCGGTGGTATAGCCGTTTCTTGACGATCTTGTAAGCGAACTTTGGTAGCTACTTCTACTAACCACTCAGAGATCATAGCTTTGTATGAAACCTGATGTGAATGTATTTGACTACGACGTGTGATTAACCATATCCATAAGTCATATGATCTTAACACCATTGATACACTCACAATTATCATGAAGATAATACTGCTTGTGTTACACAAATGCAAATGGGTTATGTAAAGAGCAATATCACGAAGCATATTGCTCCTAAGCTTTTCTATTCTCACTTAACTCCGTAAGAATAGTGAGGTAAAAATTATTCAAACTAAGTTATGTGAAAATCTTGCGATTTATTCACCAAGTCCTTGCCAAAATCTACATTCAAAAAATATGTTAAAGGTAGGATGAGGTGACTTAGAGATATGCAAAGTTCAGGGGGAGTAAATTCCTGAACCGTGACCCTTTTGTTTGATCCTAAAGGTCGTATTTTAAATCATGAAGATTATAAGTTGTACTCTTTTTCCTTTAGTGAGTTTTTCTGAAGTTTTCTCACATTAAGGTTTTTAATGAGGCAACTAATACAATATAGAGTGTGAGTGCAATCTACTCTTTTCTCCATCTCTTTTTCTCATTGGGTTTTTGAGTGAAGTTTTTGATGAGGCATGCGCATTACGCGATATTCGCCCAAGGGAAAGTGTTATGAGATAAGATTTTCTAACCGTATTCGGTTAGACCCTATCCCTTATGTGTGGGCGAAGCCGAACTCATCTCTTGCGGTTTTCTTTATATATTGGGCATCCCTTCATGTACAAGAATCAATCTAATAAAGTAAGAGAGTTTCATCTCTATATTTTGTATGCTCTTTCCATTGTCACTTCGATTATATTGCTGTGTTGATTGATCAAATATGGGTGTACGGCTACGTTCTATAACAACTGGAAGCTAATATGGACTAGTGGACGTGCCCTTGGTGATTGGACCTCCTGGGACCTGGACTCTCTCTTGAGCTGGACCTCCTGGGTTCTGGCTGTGCAGATAATCCTGCACATTCCATGTGCAAATGCTTGCACCTGCAGAAAATCCACATTCCGAACCATTTTGCCTTGTCTCAGTCACCGGTTAAGTTCCTAAATGTAGTTCCCTCGCAAAAAGATGTTCCTAAATGTAAAATAGTTTAAAAGTCGAATTGATTAAACTTTACAAGGACAGCCACTCCACTTTAGTTGTATACGAATTCATACACCTTATATTGTAGATGACGGGGATGAGAAATGGTGAAGAGAGAAGACAGTTGCATATCTTACATGGCATACAACCTAGAGCAAACCAATAAGCTAGATGCTGATAGGTAATTACCCACTGGAGCAATGTTTCTATCTAAATAAACTAAGTTGGAGCAAATAAAGCTGCGAGAATTAAAATCTTGTGAGGACCATACACACAATCCATTAGTTCTTTCCTGCTTGTAATTTGTGTGAGTTGTATGCACGTGCATAATGTCACACTTTGTGCCTTTGTATGATGTGGCATCTATCTAATTGGCAAATTGCTACGATGGCTGTTTTTATCTAATCATCTGAATTTTGAATCATAACTAACCATTACTAAGTATTCTTACCACAGGCTCAAGCATGATTCCTACTATTTGCTCATGTTAGCAAACAAACAAGGGATCGATCACACCATGTTATTGGACGGGATGTGTGTGCTGCTTTTTATTGGAACTATGTTGTCCAAATAGCCAATTGTTCTTATTTACTTGAGAAATGGTAGTGGATCATAAGCATACTCAACATTGGGACATTCTACAAGTTCTAAGGCCCCCTTCAAGACAACTTCTGATTATGCAGATTCTGGATTATAGTCACCGTCCGAGAAGCGCCCGTCTCAAGAATCACCGACCGGAGAATCTGGTCGTTCGGCAATCCTGATTGTCTGTGTTGATTGTTGATCGGCGTCGGTAATAGATGAGCAAATGAGGGTGGTGGAGGGGTCTAGGGACGATGGTGGAACTCGCAGAATCTGAGTCAGAATCTGCAGAATCAGGTGGATGACAGTTTCTGATTCTATGTATAAATCAAATTCTAATTCTTGGAGAAGTTGTCTAGAATCCTACTGTTCGGCGCACAATCCGCTTTTATTTTAAGCAGAAGCTGTATTTAAGCTGAAACGAAGGGGGCCTAAATAATAAAAAACGAGGGACATTTTGGAAGTTGATGCACCCTAGTTCCAATTTGTGCTACATGTTGTTTATAACACATGAATTGGTGATGTTGAGCTAACGGGTGATTAGGAGAGGAGGATGCACTGCACTTAAAAAGGTAGGGATCATAGATTCATAGGTTCACAACCACGAAAATTTCCATCGAAACCCATGGAGCTAAAATGTAAAGGGTGTTCACATGTCCTTCTAATTTTCAGGAACTTCTAAGATCTCACCTAAACATCGAGATTCCAGTTAAGTCATTTTTTTTTTCATCTAGTTCATGCCATCTTCGTCACTAGAATGTTTGTCGTCGCGGCCGTCGTCGACGTCTCCATCGCAGCCATTGTTGAGAAGGAGCAAGGAAAGGCAGCACAGTGGGAGAGGAGCAACAACAGAGCAATGGAAGAGGAGCAGTAGGGGCGAGGCAGCTCGACCAGTGGAAGTGGGCGAGCAGTGAGGCGATGACGTGTTGGGAGAGGAGCAGCAAGGGCGAAGCGGCCGAGCTAGTGGGAGAGGCGCAGCTATGAGACGGCAGCGCGGTGGAGAGTTGGAACTCGGAAGGAGCTGGCGTATTGAGAGGCTTACTTAGGATTAAGGGTATGGTGATGGGCTGGTTGAGCCGACCATGAGTCCATGACCAGCTCATGGTCTCGTCTTCTCTTTTTATTAATTTCTTTGTAGAAAGGATCTTTTGTGGTTAAAATATGTGTATGCTATACCATGTGTTTCTACACCGCCTAATAGAGTATGGTGTGGCCTCGCTGCACGCCTTAAGCACTTTGGTGGTAAAAGATGGTGAGTCGCTCATTGCCGGGCGCATTATACACCGTAGTACCCTCTTCGCCGCACGCCTTGCGCGTGGCCCACGGGCGCTTAGCAAAGCGGTGGGTGTTTACACCTCGCCTCTGAGACGCCACCACGTGGCGCGGGCGGCAGTGGGCGACCACGCCTGCCGCTGGCGCCCAACCCACGTGGCGCTTAACAGCGGTGGGTGTTTACACCCGCCTACTGTGATCGCCGCCCACGGGCGCGCGGGCGAAAGGTGGGCGACCACGCCGCCGCCGGCCGCCGACCCACGTGGCGGCTCGGGGGCGGCGATGGGCGAAAGCACGCCCAGCCCACCGGTGCCGGCAGACACGGGCGCTGCGGACGGCGTGTGGGCGACCACGCCGCCGCCTTTCGCCCAGCCCACGTGGCATGCGCGAGTACACCTCGCTTGTTCCGCCGCCATGCAAAAGGGTGGAATGCGGTGGCTTCATCCCGAAGTTTCTTCGCCCGCATCGCGGTCGAGACAGCCTCGCCTGCACTGCATGTCGGTCCCAAGGAATTCTGCCATAAGCCCGCTCTCCGGGCGCCTCACCTACCCGCACAGAGAGGTCACATTCCTAAGAACCGAGCGAAGGCATACGCCGGCATTAATTAGCGCCAAGGAACGGGACAACAGATAAAGGGGTAATAAATGCCTCAGAAGATAAGCATGATGACATCCTCCTTCATCTCGACTCGTAAGCCCATGCATATAAGGGCACTTGAGAGCATAGGGAGAGGGGAAAAAGGAGAAAAGGAGGAAGAGAAAAAGAGAGACTCAACAGAAGAGCCGTCACCAAGAAGCTCAGAACCAAGTCCAAAATACTCAATCCAAAATCAGCAGACGAAGGTCATTACCCTTCTTTGAGGGGGCCCAACTCGGGTAAAATCGGTGTGTTCATCGACTTGAAGAGGCACTAGGATTCGTTAGTGTGAGAGGTATCGGGTTTCTCTCGCTAGGGTTAGCCAATTACCAAAGCCACCCCCTATCGAACTAAACCCGTCCAGAGGCTCGGGCCTGCTGGTGGAATACGCCGACAGGGCGCGCTGTAGGGCTCGTAGTTGGTTTTTCCGATCATCTCCCGGCGAAGTTTTGGTGTTTTTTTCGCTTCAGGCATCCGGAGATGGCGAAGTTCGCAGATCGTGAAGGAGAAGAGTCGGGCCATATTCAGAGTGTGTCCCGCAATCTGCCGATCGCAAGACCGCTTCACTCCACCCCGCAGGTGCCGGGCGATGCTCCTGCGTCGCGGCGGGGCATCCGGCGGCGCCGACCGCTATGGAAGCGCCACCCCGGCCAGACCATGCCGCCGTTTTCTCTCGACCACCTCCGGGAGCTTGCAGAGACTCCCGCCACTCCGTGGTCTGCGGGATCTTGCCGCCTTGTTGATGCGGCCCAACTCGGTAGGCCTCCCGCCGGGCATCGGTGGTACTCGCTTCTGTATGCTGGCCGGGCTCGCAGGCTCCACCGCCTGGAGTAGCGCCTGGCCTGCGGCAGGCTGAGGAGGCGGCGCAGGCTGCCGGTCCTGCTCCGAAGGAACCGTGGGGACCTAAGGAGTCATCTTGACGAAGCCCGCGGCTGGCCCGCGATTTCGGCCAGAAGCACGCCGCCCGGCCAAGAGCAGGGCGCTGCAAACGGGTGGCCTCAAGATGGAAGTTCTCCGACTCACGAGAGTCCTATTTCGCTCTCCGCCGAGCTCGGGCGGCTACCGAGCTTTGTTTATGGCGCGGTATCAGCGCTTTCGCGGTTACGCTGTGAGGGTTCAAAAGTTTCGCCGCATCTATAGAAAGTTATGACGGCACTACCAATCCGGAGGAGTTTTTGAAAATTTATACAATGGTGGTACGAGCAACGGCTGGTCCGAAAAGGTTATGGCCAATTATTTCGACGGCCTTGACGGGCTCGCCCGTTTGGTTGTTGAACCTCCGCGAGGGTCGGTGCACTCGTGGAGGAACTCAGGGCCTCTTTGTCGCCAACTTCCGTGGCTCTTCGCACACCGCATGGAGGATGATCTGCATGCCCCGAACAAAGATAAGGGGAGTCGCTATGAGTTTATCCGGCGGTTCTCGCCATTGCCGCAACACGATTCCCCATATTTCAGAGCAATCGGTCGCCATCGCTCAAGAGGCGTCGCGATCAGAAATGAAGGAGAAGATGGCCACCAGCACCATCGCCACCACCTTCAATCTGCTTTCTCGCGCATAAGTGCTACTGGCCGCAGAGGCGAGGGGCCAGATCTCGTCCCTGTGGTGGCCGAGGCAAAGATGAAGCCGAACCTCAAGGGTTCCGCCCGCAAGCAAGAAGAAGCGGAAGCGTGAGGCAGAGTGACTCGCGGGTCTTGCCGCCGAGCGCGCACCGCGATGACTCGGTCGCCGGAGCGCTGCCGCCGGATCAGCTGCAACCGCCATGATCGACATGATGATCGCCGGATCGGCGCGATGGTCGCGCAGACGGCTGATAACCGCCGCGTCGAGGAACGATCGCCACGGCGAACGAATAGGGCCCCGTGCCCGATTCATCGAATCGATACCCATGACTTGGACAATTGCCGTGTCGCGGATAGAATGGTGGAGCGACGGATCAAGGAACGCCGCCTCGTGATGATGAGCGCCACTCGTGATGATGATCGTGGTGAAGACCCCGCCCATTGCTTTTCCAAAGAAAGCGGATCATACCTTGGCGATATCTATGGTGGTTCGTCCGCCCTTCGCTTCTAATACCGCTTGCAAGCGTTGAAGAGGGAGGTGTGTGCAGCGGGCCGAGCTCGTGGTCGCGTCGATGTCAAATGGTCGGAGGAGACGATCATCTTCAACCAGTCGACCACCTCGATTGGCGCCCCACTCGACATCTCCCGACAGGGTGTCACCCACAACCGGAATGTCCTACCGGTCGTGGTGTTGGTGGATGGAGGAGTTCTCCCAAGATCTTGTCCTCTACGCATTTCTCGCTCTTCAAATCCCGCGGCAGATCTCCATCCGCCGCTGCCTTTTTTGAATAGCCCCGGGTTAGTGTAATCCCCGTGGGCAAGCGTCTCCCCGCCACTTTTGGAGAAAAGGATAATTATCGCATCGAGTTGGTGGACTTTGAAGTCACCGATTTTGATCTCCCTACAATGCTTTGCTTGGCCGACCGCAAGACCGCCAAGTTCATGGCGGTGACCCATTATGCATATATGGTGGTGAAGATGCTGAATTCGCCGCCCCATAACCATTCGAGTGGATCACCAAGCTCATACTGCCATAAGTTTGCGCTGATATGAGTGCGCCACTTGTCCCGGGCGTCCGATGCCGCCGCCGGAGCCCTCAGTCCGGACCAGGCCGCCTGCTCTGCCGGTGAGGTTAAGGTGGTCGCCTGAGCGAGGGCGAGTCCCAGAAATCAGCAACATTGGCGCCACTCGCCAAATAGGAAGACGCGCTGCCACCTTCCTCCGTGTAATTCCGACGTGTTCGCTCGCAACCGTCCGATATGACCGGGTCCCAGTGGAGGTGATCGAGCACCGTTGGCTACGCCCCGGCGCGCCCTGCCGACAGAAGATCCGGCGGCAAGCTCCGGAGCGGCAGGGTGCCATTCGGCAGTAGGTAGAAAAGCTATTGGGCGCAGGGATCATCAGGGAGGTCACTCACCCTGAGTGGCTTGCCAATCTGTGTTTCGCCAAAAAATCCAACGAAGTGGCGAATGTGTCGATTTCACCGACCTCA
This sequence comes from Guadua angustifolia, assembly GCA_036346375.1. Classification (NCBI taxonomy): domain Eukaryota; kingdom Viridiplantae; phylum Streptophyta; class Magnoliopsida; order Poales; family Poaceae; genus Guadua; species Guadua angustifolia. The sequence continues at coordinate 66,784,984 of CM070504.1, read as the reverse complement.
ACAAAGCTTGCCCGGGATCCTTATCCCTTGCCGTGAGTCGACCTTATTGTTGACTCTACTAAGCAGGTTGTGAATTATTATGCTTTCTCGATGGGTACTGGGTACCATCAAATTAGCATGGCGGTGGAGGATGAAGAAAAATCGCTTTCAAACCCCTATGGGTGTTTATTGTTATATTAGGATGCCTTTTGGTTTAAAGAATGTCGGATCCACTTACCAAATATACGACATTGCTTTTCGTCCACAGATAGGACATAACCTTGAAGTATATGTTGATGATTTGGTAGTGAAAGTCAAAGAAGGTGAAGCCTTGATTCGAGACCTGGAGGAAACCTTCTCCAATCTTCTAAGAATTGCTTGAAGTTAAATCCAGAGAAGTGTGTGTTCAAGTTCCTCCCAAGAAATTGTTGGGGTTCCCGTATCCAACCGTGGATTGAAGCCAATCCTGATAAGATAGCAATGATTGAGCACATGAAGGCCAAAGACGGCTCAAACAGTTCAATGTTTGGCCGGTCGCCTAGCCTCCTTGGGCTTATCTATTGTCTGATTGGGAGAAAGGAGCCTACCCCTATTCAAGCTATTGAAGAAAACTAATCATTTTGAGGGACTGATGAGGCTCAAGGCCTTTGAAGACTTGAAGCAGACTTACCTCTCCTCCAAAGGTTGGTTTCCGCGCAAGTGAACCGCCGCTTTGTATATTGTCATACCCTCAAGTGATCAACATTGTGTTGGTGGCGGAGAGGAAGGTGTCCGAAGCCAATTTATTACGCCAAGAAGGTGTTGCATGAAGCAAAAACTCGATATCCCTAAGCTCGTAAAATGTCCGATGCGCTTCGTGGCGCCTAGGAAGGCGCATTATTTCCAAGGGCGAAGTTACTCGTGGTTACGGCCTATCCGCTATGGCGAAATCTTGTTCAACCGTGAAGCGTAAGGTCGATTGCCAAATGGTCGCGGAACCGAGAGTTCAATCTTAAGTTTGTTCCCCGCGACCGCCATCAAAAGTCAAAAGTCAAGGAGTTCGCTGTCGAGTGGACTCCCGCCACTCTTGAAGCGAAGAAGCCCCGCCGCCTCCCCGACCATATTTTTGATGGTTCGCTCGATTGAGGGCGCAGGGCTGGTGTTGTCCTAGTCTCCCGACCGTGACGGCTCCAAGATATGTTGTTGCTCTTGATTTTAAAGCTACTAATAACATTGCCGAGTATGAAGGTCTCGCCGGCAGGTTGCGATTGCTTCTGCCGCCAGGTATCCCGCCTTCAAGTCAAGGGCGACTCCTCGCTAGTCATCAATCAAGCGAGGAAGGATTTCAATGCCCGACCCCACCATGGCGGCGCATTTGGCGGAGGTCGTGAAGATGGAGCGGCGCTTTGAGGGATTGGGATATACTCATATCCCCGACGTGATAATCACCTTTGCGGATGGGCTGCAGCTTGCATCCTCGGCTCCTCGTCCTGCCGGTCTTCAAGAAAGACTATCGCGACCGGCCCATTACATTTCATGGTTCGTGGGAATGATGGTGTCACTGCCGCAGCCCTTGCCTGTGGGGACGATGGTATGGTCTGCCGAGGCCTCCGGCCGTGGGGATGGCGGCGCTGCCGCCACAGCCTCCGCCAGGGAGGGAAGGCAAGGCGTTTCGCCACTTCCCCGTCCGGAGGAAGGCGGCGATAGTTGCCAATGCAGCCCAGGAAATGCTCGCCCAAATAGGTACCCGGCGAACACCGAGTGCTCGCCACACTTGGCCGAAAATCAGGATGGATCCGATCCTAACCTTCCTCAAGGGACTAAGTGATCCCCGACGATGATGCGCCACCGAGAAAATAGCACGAAGGCCAAATGCTATACTCGTGGATGGGGACTTATACCACCGAGTAGAAACGAATTCTACCGGTGCATCACCGGAAGAGGGAGCGCCGCTTCGATATCCATGGAGGCGCAAAGGGAGCCATATGTCCCACCGAACGCCGGCCAAAGCGTTGCCGCCAGGATTTTATTGGCTCATCGCCTCCGTGATGCTTGCGAAGCCGGTGAGGACATGCGGCTTGTCGGCCGCCAGTAAGTCCACCGACCACCTAAGCCAGCAACCATCCCGCCTCTTGGCCGTCGCGTCTCGGGGCCGATATCCCGGGTCCGCTCTCGCTGGCCACAGGGGCTTCACCCACCTCTTCGCCGCCATCGACAAATTCACTAAGTGGGGTCGAAGCAAAGACGCGCATCACGGCTTCCGCCACAAATTCATGCATGGGATATTCACCCGCTGGAGTCGCTAACCGCATTATCACCGATAATGGAACTCGGCCACCAAAGGCGCATTTCGAATTATGTGATGGGATGGGCACCAAAGTATGCTTTGCTTCGTTGCTCACCCTAAGAGCAATGGTCAAGCCGAGCGCCAATGCATTAGTATTGAAGGGTCTCAAGACAAGAGCATTTGATCGACCCACAAGCGGGGCGCTACTGGATTGAAGAACTTCCTACCAGCCGTGGTCGCTTGCACCACGCCTGGCCAAGGCATCGGGCGAGACGCCTTTCTTCTTGGTGTATGGAGCGGAAGTCGCTTCTCCTCCGAGCCGCCGCTTGGCTCTCCGCTGCTCGCCAAATGAGGAAGGCCACGAAGATATCCGCAAGAAGATGTCAACCTCCCCGAAGAAGTTCCAGGACTCGCCGCCTTCTTCAGGCCGCCTGACACCAAAGAAAGTCTCAGCGATACCATGCCACCTGTGTTTCGAGAACACCGGCAAGGTGGCCCGGTCTTGCGCAGAGTTCAAAGCATGCCGGGTTGCATAAGCCGCTCCCTGGAGGGCCCTTTAAGGTGGTCTCAGATCTCGACCCGGCGGTCCTAAGTAGCCATCGAGGACGGCCGAGAATTGGCGAATTCCTTACAATGTGGAGTTGTTATGAAAGTTTTATCCATAAAACCGTAAGTACCCGTGATTCGCTTTGATTAGCCTCGGATAGACTTATCCCCACCGATCGGGCGATCATTGGTTGCCGATAATGTTATTATCTCAAAGATTTTCGACTTTGTCATTGTTCCTTTTTTTGTACCCCACGGGTAGTCCAGCACATGGATGCTATTGGTTCTAGGTTTTGGCGCCCCTTGCCGGGTCCATAATTATGCCCGTATCGTGGTTTCGGTGAGAACGGCAACCGGGAGCCGGATTTGGCACATTGCTTGAATGTGGTTCATACACCTCGGGTTGGCTCTCGTAAGCACCGTAGGTCGTTACCATAAACACCGCCGCCTAGTATCCTTCCCGGTAGTTCGCCGCTTCGCGCAAAGGCCATGGGTCAGGTTTGGAAGGAACGCAAAGAACGTGGAGGCCAAAACGAGTGAACCAATATTACCCCATGCGCCGACTTTTGTTGTCATAATCAGATTGAATGCGCCCCGCCTCGCATTTATTTATCTTTACAATAACCGCCAGATGCGTGAGTAAAACTTTAAAGCTTTGGCTCAATTCGAGAAGAAAAGTTAGGTCGCTCAAGGCTCCGAGTGGTCGCCTCAGCGCTGGGGCTGGTCGCCCAATCGCTGGGTTAGGCGCCACCAATGCATAAGCCAGATAAGTGTTTTAATTGACACTCCCGCTTGTTCGCTTATGAAAATGCTAAAATTAACCAAATTATGCATGGTTATCACGGATGTTGCAAACCTGACGGCTCCTTGGTGATAAAGGAAAAGTCTTCAATGTGAGCGCTAGTAAAGTTATGACCAGAGTGTGTTGGGCACGGAGCTCAAACACGGCTCAGACACCTCAAGTTGGCTCTAGAAGCACCGCCGGTTATCACTGCTGAGCGCCACGCCCAAGACCACTCTCGGGACTTGCTACTTTCTGCGCCACACCGGGTACGATTCTAAGAGATCACAAGGATTTAAGTTCCGAAGAGGTTTCAGCCAATGATAACCTTGCATAAAATCTTGACGGCAAAATCATTCTGCTCAAACACAAACTATTACGCTCAAAGCCGCTTTTGCCTAAGTCCTATGTAACTTATGCGATAATGCTTACACTTGTGGCTAGTTGCATGCAACCTCTCGCAGAATTTCGGGACATTGCCTAGGCTCAAAAGCCTAATTGGTGCCTTAGCCGAAGGCGAATCGGCCACCTAGCAATTTCAAAGATGCAATATTGATAAGCATGGCAAACAAACATGAAGGTAAACCGAAGCATCCATTACAACTAAAGTTAATTGAAATGTTTTACGCATAAAAAGGAAGCCGATCAACAAAAGAAGTAAAAGCAAAAGTGGAGTGGCGGCTTAGCCCTTCACTCATCGCCCACGCCGATGTCGCCACGTTTTTCCTCCGCCACCGGGTGGCGACATCCATGACCGGCCATTGATTTGTACCGCCTTGGCCAAGTATTCACGGGCCGTCAAGACACGCGTTCTCTCGCCAGTATGGCAGCCCCACGATGCCGGCTCCATCACCGCCATCGTCCAAGGAAGCATCGCGGCCGCCCAAAGAAGCTGAAGACGAAGGTGGCGGTCATCATCAAGAACCTCTTGCCCTCCCCGTCAACGCGGCGCTGTGGCAAGCGGCACCGGAGCGCCTCCGCGGCCCGGTTGGTCGCGGGCGCATCAGCAGGCGCGTGTCTTGAGGGCGCCTCCAAAGACCACGCCCAAGGGTTCCGTGCATCTTTGATGCGCTTAGAAAGCTCTCTTGAGCATGGCGGCGAGATTGCGCCGAGGCGGTCACCTCATACTCGAGGTCCTCTGCGCGCGCCGCTTTTCGCGCCATTGTCGATGGCGACCTGTATGTCGCGTGGTCCTTTCTCGCGCCACCGCCGTGTCCGACCTCTCCGCGCCCCGCCACTTGCCGATGGTCCCGCTGGCTTGCCGCCGTCTGCCCCATGCCCGGGCCATTGTGGCAAGGAGGCGCTGCGAGCAAGAAGTTGCCGAGCTTCGGTGAAGAGCTCAGCGAGCGCCTGGCTGGGTGGCGGCGGTCCGGAGGCGAAGCTGGTGAGGTGCACTGGCGCTTGGGCCGCCGCCTGCCTCGTGGTAGTGGCGGCCGGCGGCGTCGGGCGAAGCCTCGCCGCAGCGCAGTGGCGCTCGCTCTCGAGCATCTTGAGGCCGCCTTGGCGCGCCTCAAGCCGGTTAGCCTTGGGGACCTCCACCGCCTGCCGAGTGGCGGCCGGGTCCCCGCTGGTGAGGCGGTGGCGCCGCGAGGGCGAGATCGGCGCCACAGAGGAGTCGGAGAAGGGGCGGCGCAGAGTACCGGGCGCCGTGGTTGTCGGAGCCGGGCGCCGCTGTGGTGGCACCGATGGCGGGCAGGCGCGGCGCCGGGTGGAGATGCGAGCCATGCGCGGCGCGCGGCGGCGGTTTGCCGCAATTGGGCGGTTGGTGCGCCGCCTGCAGAAGTCACCGCCACCTTTGCGCCGGTGGCGGCGGAGGTTTTCGCCGCTACAAGGTCTTCTTCGTGTCCGGCTTGGAGCATCCGAGGCGTAGTGACCGCTGCTCGCGCCTGACGGTGGGGAGGTGCGCCCCGATTGTCGGGAGGCGGCGCACAAAGGCGAGGCCGGTGGAGTCCATTGGCGCAACAACTCGATGATCCTCGACGCCCGCAGACCTAAGCTCGGCGAGTGGACGCGGCCGATGAAGGGAAGTCCAGATCACCGAACCGCGGCATGAGCCCAGAGCCACGAGTGATGCGTGGGTCTGGCCCAAGTTTCCCACGCCGCCAAAGTTAGAAAAAGACCGCTTGCTGGTAGGGAGCAATACTAAGGAGCATAAAAGAGAGAGATGAAGACTTACGGCCGAAAAGTGCGGGTGATGTCGCTGCCGTCAGGTATTATTGCGTCGGGCTACGGCGACGACGGGGCTAAGTCTTCGGATACAAAATCCCTAACAACCATCGCCTGCTAAACCGGGCGTTCCCGCAAGTTGATTATGTGGGCCGCCATTGCCCGAGCTCGCTGCGAGTCTTCGACGGGCGAAGTTCCAGCTTTGCGATCGCTACCGTCTGCTGGCACCCCAGATCAAAGTCATTGCTGCCATTGACGACACCATTCGGTGCGCCAGTGCTCCAATTTGACCTAGGCCGAAGGGGAGGTAGCGAGGTACCATCCCGGCCCCAAGACTTAAAATGGCAGCCTCCTTCAAGTTCGCTGCCGGAGGAGGCGCGAAAGGAAAAAGTAGCTAAAAAGTGGAGGTTCGGCATCACCCCAAGAACATTTCGCAGAGGTGTGAGAAGATGGCGAGAAAAAGAATGGAGTTGGGGTGAGGTGAAGATGATTGATTTCAGAGAAGTGGAGGACGTGAGGAAAAAATCAGAGAAAGGCGGTACTAAGCCCGCCATGATGCCCCACACGAAGATGATGATCTCGCTTACGGGCATCAGGGTGTGGGGGTCCCACCGAAGAAGAGAGGGCCTCCCAAGACGATCGTGGAGTCTCCCTATTGTGTAGGAATCCACCGAGGGAGGAATGGAAGGCTAACAGAGGAGCCATGGAAGCAAAAAGTGACAAGAGACAAGAAAAGCTTGGAGGAAGAAGACGAAGTTTGCAAAGAGTGCTAAAAGCGTGAACCGCCTCGTGCGGATGGATCTATATGTATCTCCCACTCGCACCGACGGCTCACGAAAGGACATGGTTGTGCGCCGCTTTGGTCCCAAGGAAAATCAATGGATGCGGAAGGAATCGAGGCGGCCGATCCTCGATGAGTGATGGCCCCATCCAAGCATGCACCGCATTTAATGTAAGGATTTTGAAAGACTCGATGTGCGTTTGGTGGGCCCGGCTACTGCCGGGCGCATTATACACCAGTACCTCTTCGCCGCACGTAAGCGCATGTAGCCCACGGGCGCTTCAGCAGTGGGTGGGTGTTTACACCCCGCCTACAGACATCACCACGTGGCGCGGCGGCGAAAGCGTGTGGCGACCACGCCGCCGCCGCGCTCAAACCCACGTGGCGCTTAACAGCGGTGGGTGTTTACACCCGCCTACAGACGCCACCACGGGCGCGCAGTGAGCAGTGGGCGACCACGCCGCCGCCAAATACCACCACGTGGCGGCTCGACGCGCTTGACGAGCACGCTTAGCCCATCGGGTGCCGGCCTCACGGGCGCGGCGGACGAGCAGTGGGAGACCACGCCTCGCCGCCTGGCCCGAATTTCCACGTGGCATGCGCGAAAGCACACCTCGCTTTGTTCCACGCCATGCAAAAGGGTGGAATGCGTGGTTTATCCCAAGTTTCTTCGCCGCCGCATCGGTCGAGACAGCTCGCTGCACTGTGCATGTCGGTCCCAAGGAATTCGCCACAAGCCCGTTCCGGGCGCCTCACCTACCCACAGAGAGGTCACATTCCTAAGAACCGAGCGAAGGCATGCGCTGGCATTAATTAGCGCAAGGAACGGGACAACATGATAAAGGGTAATAAATGCCAGAAGATAAGCATGATGACATCCTCCTTCATCTCGACTCTGTAAGCCCATGCATATAAGGGCACTTGAGAGCATAGGGAGAGGGGGAAAAAGGAGAAAAGGAGGAAGAGAAAAAGAGAGACTCAACAGAAGAGCTGGTCACCAAGAAGCTCAGAACCAAGTCCAAAATACTCAATCCAAAATCAGCAGACGTAAGGTCATACTCCTTCTTTGAGGGGGCCTCAACTCGGGTAAAATCGGTGTGTTCATCGACTTGAAGAGGCACTAGGATTCGTTAGTGTGAGAGGTATCGTTTCTCTCGCTAGGGTTAGCCAATTACCAAAGCCACCCCCCTATCGAACTAAACCCGGTCCGTAGGCTCGGGCCTGTCGGGTGGAATACGCCGACAGCCTTATCGCATTAATAGCCATGAATCAAATACTAAACAGGCCTCCTCAACAGTAAATGGTAGGGGTGCAACCGACTCGGATTCGGTCGGATATAGCTCTTTCCATATCCCAAACCATATCTTTTGTCGGATTCGAATAGCACCGGATACGAATACGGCGCGGATAATATTGATTATGAATTCGAATCAAATATGAAGTGGAATCGATACGGTATCGAATAATTTTTATCAGATAACGCGTAAAAATAGATATCGCATAAAGCACACATATAGTAATGATTAACCAACAGTATGAGTTCAATATGCAACAAGATTATCATAGTCTAATAAGTCATTTTATCAGGCAATCCAACAAAGTTGCAAAAGTACACTAAATTTGAACGGTACACATATAATAAGTTTTAAAACATAGAATGAAGCGTAAATAATATTACATTAAGTCGGTAACATGATCATGAGTTCCATAACTCCATGTTTTCATGAAAGAGACAATATGATAAGTCGATAATATTTGGATCACATCATACAGACAAAAGACTCAACAATGACACAATCCTATATAAGAGTTCGAAGGCCGAAGTGGTTAAGTTAGGCTAGCAACATCTTAAGAGACAACGAGTGCATGATGATAGTTACTTGTCGTCGACAAACACTCAATCATTATCAGTCGCCACTATAGTCTCATTCTACAAAACAAAAGGTAACAACAATGCATGACATGTTTAGCATTAATAAACAAATGTTGTTTTACTATTTTATACAACTACGAATTCTCTTAACAAATAAGTAGCATAATAACCATCATGCTAATAAATAAGCAGCAACTTATTTATTTCATGGGTTAGTTATCATCATAGAAATTTCTGTTTGCTCCCTAACCCAATAATATATCTTCCCTCCCTATGATTCCTCAAGAAGTATGTGCACCAAATTCATAATCAACAGCCTTCCCCCATAGCAGTTAGGGTTGCAATTGGAATCGGATCAAATAATTTTTGACTAACCGACCGACCTGATGTGTTCGGATCGGATTCGGATATTTTTTTAGATAGTTTTCGGATTCAAATTCGGATTCAGGATATTACTATCTGTCGGATCTGGATATTTTGAAACTTTTTTTGGATATCCAATCCTTACCACGCATATTGAATTTTGATCTTTTCGAATCTGTGACCCTGCCTACCTGTCCTCTCCAATTCGACCCCAATCCCCATCTCATCTATGGATCTACCCCGACTCCTGCAGCCGCCCAGGCCTCCTAGTGCTTCCACCCAGGCCTCTTGCCTCCCGACGCCCTCCGCCAGCCTCGCCTCCTGGTGCCCTCGGCCAAAGTCCCACCGCCCTCCTCCAATCCTACCAGGTCGTCGCCCTCCCTCCTGTTGCCATCTCCCTTCCTCCTCCGGTCACCGCCATCCCCACCGCTGCCACCCTCTCATGGCCCTCCCTCTCGCTGGTCGCCACCATCCCCGCCACCGCCACCCTCCTGCCGCTCTCCGTCCGGCCAGCTGCCGCCATTAGCACCTTTAGGGTATGTTTGCACCTTCAAAAATGGGACAGGATTTCTTGTTAATGATTAATTGGTCTTCAGCAAAATGGGACAAGATTCAGATTAATTGAGGTGTTTTGCGAAACAATTAGTATTAGCCTGATCTTTTCAAGTTGGTAGCTGTTAATTTTTATGGCAAGTTCTCATAAACTAACAAGCTGGGTTCTTGAGTTTCCTAACCCAATTTTTGCTTTAGCTAATGGAAGCAGCTGCTAGACTGTTTGGTCTCTGTCGTCCTCAAGTTTAGCTTGTCACTTTAATAAGGAAGAATGTAGTAATTTCTGAAGTAAGATTAGCATTCTTTAATCTATTTAGTAGCAGACACAAGAACACATAATCATTTTATATTGGTAATTGCTGGTGCTTTTGTGTTTCACACTTTTTCTTACTACCTATGACCTTACACTCTCAAATATTAGCTTTAATTTTATTGTCATAGATGCTAAGTAATCGAGCATTGGATTTAAATCAAGTCAGGAGGAAGTAGGGACCATTTGGTATTTATGTAATTTTGTTTCTCTTATGTAAGTTGTTGTTGCCACGTGTTGGATTTGTTCCTCGTTAACTGTTAACTAATGCATTACCTCTTGCACCTAGTTTCCTTTATGTGCTTCTTCAGTATACTTAACATACTGAATGATTGCTAGGATTTTTCTCGGCCGAAGTTTGAGGCTAGTCCACCTAATGGGGTTTTAGAGCTTCCTTTATTGATGCATCAGGTACACCATGTAGTCAATGTTGTGTTGTTCGCCGAAAATAGTATTACTAGCTTCTAAGTAATTATTATTGTTTTTGACAGAAATTGCCTTGTCATGGATGGTGCAAAAGGAGACCAGTGGTTCGTGACTGCTCGATGGAATTTTCGAGATGATCGTAAAGCTAGTTAATTTTCCCGCTTCAAAGAAAATGGGCAAGTATGTCTTAGAGGTCATTTGATGATTTTCAGGCCTGGGTAAAACTATATCAACTATATCACTGATTTTGACAGAAAGATCACCATTACCACGGTCATCTGCTATTAAGCAAAAGCCATGTGAAGCTGTAACTCTCGACGATGAAGTATTGCCACATGCTGATAGCATTCGTCTCCTTTAATCGATTTTTAGTGCACGTTTTCCTTCTGGATTAAAATCTAACACACCATATTTATGCATATATCCAATTGCAACTTTGTGAATTGTGATGAAGTTTGGCAGTGCTAGCACAAATGTGTGCGCAACTAGTGGAGCGTCATCTACTGCCACACTTGGTACAAGTCTGTCTATACCGAGTGCTCATGCATTAGTAGTGCGAGAGACTCTTGCATCTAAAGCTGAAGGAACTCAAGTTGAACCTGAATGTGATATCACTGGAGAAAATGAGCCTCATAGCAAGAGGCAAAAGAAGTCCATCTCCAAAGTATGGGAGCACTATACTAAGGATACTATGATAAAAACAGATTCAAATGGTGTAGTTACAAAGGAACTTTGGGTGAGATATAAGAAATGTCCTTACAAAGCCCGGTGTGAGACAAAAAGTGGCACATCAAGCTTTATAAATTATTTAAAAAAGCATTCTATAACTCCAGAACAGCAAATGATCAAACTAGAAAAGGGTGAAGATAGCACTACCAACATTCAGACATATAGATTCGATGCTAAAACTAGCCTTAGAAAGTGGCATTAAGCACTTGTTATGCATGAACATCTCTTTAATATGGTTGAACATTTGTACTTTAGCAAAAAAAATCTGGGCCTCTAGCTTTTTTCTAAGTTTGACTTGGTTTTTATCCAAGTCCCCCTTAATCTCAGCACATCTCAAGCAACTTTCTAGTGACTTAACTAGTAAGTCCTTAGCAAGATCGGCACACTTGATATTTAAAGATTCATTGTCAAATTTTAATTGCCTACAGCCCTCACATTATCTGACTGAGTCCTTAGAAGCAAGCAATTTGAGGTCATTGTTTCTAGTAGATAGCTTCCTAAGGTGAGTGCTCATGGCATCAATTTCAACAAGTAATTTAGGGTAATTTTCACTTGATGTGCTAGTGTGAGCATGAAGAAAACTAGCATCTACAGAAATAGCATCAATAAAACAAGCACTAGCATTCTTCGACCTAAGACTCTCAAGCTCAGAAACTACACTATCATGCATAGTCTTTAGGTTTTCAAGCTCCACAAGCAAAGTATCATATAGAGAATAGTCATCAAAGACTCAGGAGGAAGAAGATCTAAGTGAAGCTAACTCCCGAATCAAGATACCTACTTCCTTCTTTAGCTCCATATACTTAGCTCTAGCTTTAGCATAAAATTTTCCTAATTTGCAGAAAGCCTCATTGAGCTGGTCATAGGAGGGTACCTCGTCTGAGTCGTTGTAGAGCTCGGAGTCCCTGATGCCATAGGTGTTCGCTATGAAGCACATCCCGGTGAATTCATCACCGCTCTTGTTCTTCTCTTGCGGATCATCCTCGCCCTCGTCGTTCCAGGTCTCTGTGTCGAAGAGTTTGATGCCGTCGAGTGTGACGAGGACGCGGAAGAAGAGCTTCTTGTTCTTCGAGAAGTTGTGGTACTTCTCATGCGCCAAGTCACGAATTGGAGGCTTCTTATTATGGTTCTTGTTGGTGTCATCATTCTTTCCTAAACCGCTGGCTTTGCTCTTACCCTCTCTAACTTGGGGCAGTTCACTCGAATGTAGTTGGGGTCACCACACTCGAAGTAGGTGATCATGCCACCTCTTTTTCTCTCTCTCACCCTTTTGTAGGCATGAAAAAATTTGCGAGCTAATAGAGGAAACTCATTTTTTGAAAATTTATTCAGTTGTTCATCGCTTAATTTGCAAAGGGCGAAAAGAGAGAAACCAATGGAAAATTCAGAAATAAATCCAATGGGATCGGTAACCAAGGCCATTGACTACGACTTTGTCTTACGAGAGACACCGTCGATCTCATGAGTCTTGAGCCGGGAGTAAAGCCCGTCAAGAGTCAAGGTCAATAAGTCTGTGGTATCCTTGATGGTGGTCACCTTCATCTCCTAAACCCGAAGATCAAGTGCAGTCAAGAAGTGTCGAGTATTCTCCGAGTCAGGGTATGTACAACCAACTACACGAAGATCGCTCAAAATCCTTGTAAAATGACCAAAACATTCATCAAGGGTCTCACCAGTGTGTTGTTCAAATTTTTTGTATTCATACTTGTATTGGTCCTGTCTCACCGTCTTGATCTGAGTGGTGCCCTCATGGTAAGCATCGAGAGTCACCCAGATCTCGCGAGTAGAATGAAGGTGAGAGATCATGTCGTACTCACTACAGCTAAGACCCTGTATGAGAATGTTTCTTGCCTTAGCATTTGCCTCAACATCAGCTATATTGCCGATCATGACGTTCTCATCGGTAGGAACTTCATACGGGAGTTTCACCTTCTGCCATATCAGGAAGCCTTGAGTACTGATGTACGACTCCATTCAGGATTTCCAAAAAGAAAAATCAACTCTAAAAAAGATGGAAGGCTTGGTGGAATATTTGTCTTTCGCCATAGCTCTCGAGATCGGTCAAGATCTATGGAAGAGCAAAACCGATTCTGATACCAATTGAAGGATTGAAATGGTTATCAGAGGGGGTGAATGATCATAAATTACAATTTTTACCCCCAAAGAAACCAAGCCAAAGCATTTGGATATCAAAAGGAAGTGGGAGAATCAATTTTTGAAGTTTTCAACCTAAGGCCGGCACTACCGCAATGAACAGTAAAATCAGGCATCTGAATAGTAATTTCAGCACGAGCTCAAAATGAAAAATTGAGGAATCATTTGTCCAAACTTAATGAAGCTTTGTAGACACCTTTCTATGGATGTCAAGAACATATTTCAACCTTCAATTGTAAGGATTGATGTCAAAGTTTTGACGTTTTTCCAATTTGAGGAAAAGTGCATAGGAACGGGTTCAAAAATAAAAACTTAGCCCTTAGCTAGCTCGTGAGTTCTTGATGATCAAGATGATCCTAGATGGCTTTCTACATATCATAGCAAGCTAAAACACAAGACAATAACACCCAAAAACCCAATCTTCCAAAATTGATCCTTTCAAGAATAAAAATCGGCTTCTTGCAAGGTAGAACACAAGACTTGCCTAAATGATTGTGATATGGTCTGAAGAAGACTCATCCATCAATCATTCATCATTGGGATAAGATCTATAAGTATTTCGAAGGAGGGGAGGCAAATTCAAATGTGCGAAAAGCAAATTGCAAGGAAGTAAATTACAAAATTTAAAGACATAATATAAATACGAAAAGTAAATTTAAAATTGAAAAGAAATTGGATTTTTATTTCTAGAAGAGAGGTTTACAAAGCCTCACAAACAAGTGGGCAAAGCTCAAATGAGCACAAAAATCTCAAAACCTTCAAGAGGGGAAATGCTACCTCTACCCCTCTATATTTATACTACTCTTGAGTCACCTTCTACCCTTGGATGAGTTTCTTCTACCCTAAGGATCACCATCAAGGGTTAGGATTGACTCACTCGCTCATACATGAGCTAATCTGAAACCCAACAACATAACAGGTTTTGCATGCTTTTGAAAGCATACTAACTAGACCCGCTACTCTATCACCTAGACCGCGATCCAACGGCTCTCCTTAATCCGAGTAGCTCCTAGATAGTATCTCATCTATTCCTTGTCTTCTAGGTTTGCAGTGACTCCATCTCCGATCATCTTCCGATGATTCTCGACCATCTGGACCTTCGACACACCTCACCTAGTCCCAGTCATCCTTCGCCTTACTATGACCTAGCACCATCGTCCTGCAACTATCAAAAATAAGAAAACACATAACATAGCATTTCCCAAAATGATATGCAATTAATCTCATAAAAATTTCAAAATTCAATTCAAACGTCGCTCACATAGGTCGTAGTACCGCCCCCTGGGGCCGGTAGTGCCACTTGGCCAGCACACCGCTCCCCTGAGGCTGGTAGTGCCACTTGCACTCAAATCTCGAGAAGTCCCTCTCTGTAAAATAACTATCTTCCCTTGGGCCGGTAGTACCGTTCGCCAAGACAATCGCTTCCCACATGGCCTAGAGTGCCGCCCGATGCATAACTCAAATTACTTCATTTTGAAAATCCAATTCAAATCAAACTTAAATTCAAGTACAACATGCTAAAACACAGTCAATTACTCATCACCATTAAGGATAGACCTCCACATGGTCTTTCAAATATATTAAGTATACTGAAATAGTATATAAAGGAAACTAGATGCAAGTGGTATTGTATTAGATAACAGCTAATGAGGAACAAATCCAACAAATGGCAACAATGACTTACAAAAGAGAACCAAAATTACATAAATACCAAATGGTCCCTACTTCCTCAAGACTTCATTTAAATCCAATGCTCGATTACTTAGTTTCTATGACAATAAAATTAAAGCCATATTTGACAGAGTAAGGTCATAGGGAGTCAGAAAAAGTGTGAAACACATAAGCACCAGCAATTACCAATACAAAATGATTATGTGTTCTTGTGTCTACTACTAAATGGATTAAAGATGCCGATCTTACTTCAGAAATTACTGCATTCTTCCTTATTAAAGTGACAAGCTAAACTTGAGGACGACAGAGACCAAACAGTCTAGCAGCTGCTTCCATTAGCTAAAGCAAAAATTGGGTTAGGAAACTCAAGAACCCAGCTTGTTGGTTTATGAGAACTTGCCATAAAAATTAACAGCTACCAACTTGAAAAGATCGGGCTAATATTGATTGTTTTGCAAAGCACCTCAATTAATCTGAATCCTATCCCATTTTGTTGAAGACCGATTAATCATTGACAATGTATCCTACCCCGGCCCATTTTTGAAGGTGCAAACATACCCTGAAGGTGCTAATGGCGGTGGCTGACTAGACGGAGGGTGGCGGTGGCGGGGATGGTGGCGACCAGCGAGAGGGAGGTCCATGAGAGGGTGGCAGTAGTGGGATGCCGACAACTGAAGGATGAAGGGCAATGGCAGTGGGAGGGAGGGCGGCGACCTGGCAAGATTGGTGGAGGGCGGTGGGACTCAGGCGAAGGGCGCCGGGAGGCAAGGCGAGCAGAGGGTGTCGGAAGGCGATAGGCCTAGGCAGAAGCAGGGTGGCGGTAGGAGTTGGGGTAGATCCGTAGATAAGATGGGGATTGGGGTCGGATTGGAGAGGACGGATGGGCAGAGTCACAGATTGGAGAAGATCAGAATTCAGTATGCGTGGTAAGGATCAGATATGCAAATAACTTTTTTTGGATATATCTGAAAAAAGTTTCGAAATATCCTGATCCGATGGATAGTGATATCCCGAATCCAAATCCAAAATAAAGTATCCGAATCCGACACTGAATCTGAAAACTATCTGAAAAAATATCCGAATCTGATCTGAACACATCCGGTCGGTCGGTCGGAAATTATCCGATCCGATTGCAACCCTAGTAAATAGTTCCTACCAAGCTAAAACAGGCGGTGCCAAACTGTAGACAAAAGAGAAAAAAGATGGCCCTGTTTGTAAAAGTTTTAAAGGCTGTCATTTGTCATCACCAATTCCAAAGTGTAAAGGTTGTAAGAACAACTAGGAATGAGATCGCGGCGTGCCACTCCGCGTTCGCTGTTTGTTTATGTGTGTAATTTTTTCGGCTAGCGTAGATCGGAGGCTATAATATTTTGGCTCTGATGATTAGCTTGTTTATATGCAAATTCGTAGTGTTAGCTAGAACTATAACATTTTGTTTGTTAGAATACAACAGCGCATTTGGCTACGTGAATGATATAGGTGCAAGGCGTAGATGAGTGAATCGAGAATTGTATGGAATGCGATGTTGGTATGATTTAGAGGCGGTTTTGTGTAGACATATCGTAAGCATTGTATCGGGATATACATGCAGATGGGAGCTATGGAAGCGGTAGTATAATGGCTATTATGCAGCGGCGTGTGGTTTTGAATAAATAAGAAACAGATAAAGCAAGTATTAACATAATGGATTAGGTACAGGTTAAGCAGTAGGCAGTATAGCAAAAGGAGGCTACCGTACAGGGTTGGGGGTGTGCATCCATGAGGACGGTGCGAAAGGTTACAGTTTTGTAGAGCCCAATACAGTAGGTCAAAGTAGGGAATGCTACTGGTTTTGAGCAGCACAAAGTATGGTAGCATCTTTCATATTGGAGCAACTACATGTCGCTATAGCTACTGTTGTAGGTAGGCCTGTGTGGATCGCTGTAAAAGAGATGGTTGAGAGCGAAGTTAGCATGTGCAATTTGCAATTAATCTGTATGTAGCAAGAATTGCTTGCAACTATTTGTGTATAGTGTCACATACCTGCAGCATTGCATCAGCTTTTGTTGTTAGGACAGAGCTATTTTGAAGCTTTGAATTTTTTTGGCGGCATGCGTACATCTGTGAAGAAAGAGCAGGGGTAGATAGGTCAACAATCGTGGATAGGAAATAGGTAGCGTGTGTAAGCAGAGCTGAATGGTAATACAGAATGTAAGTAGCCGTAGTGAACGGACTTCTTCATGCGAGCTCTTGGATGAAGCAAGTAAGCGAGGGGTAGCAGATGCGGTGGTGTCTTCATGTGTTGTGTCTTGGCAATATGGTGAAGAGTTAAACAGATTGTAAATACGGAATTGAGTACTAAAATAGGTTGTGATTTTTGTACCTCTGGAAATCGAAGAATCGTTGGTGTGAGAGTAGACGTCGATGCTGGAAGAGCAACAGTTGTGGCCAACGGTGTATCGAAGAATCGTTGGTGTGAGAGTAGACGTCGATGCAGGAAGAGCAACAGTTGTGGCCAACGGTGTTGGTGTGTGAGGAAGAAGCTGTTGCTTGGAAGGCACCTGTCTGTGTTGAGGGTTCTGTAGTAGTAACAGACTCTGTATGCTCTCTAGTAAGAGGTTCGCAGTAGAGTCAAGCTGTGATACTATCGACCGGACACAGAATGTTGGAATGTCACTTTGTAGTGATCCTTCAGACATGGTGACGATGATCTTGTACTTGGATCCAATGAGGTTTTTGATCTCCGATGGAATGCATTCTTGCTGCCCTTCAACTGCCGTGACTAACAACATCAGAGGTTTTCCCACTAATTGCGCTATGTTGCCTAAGAACATGAATTCTGTAGTGGGAAGGTCGCTGTTTGTGTCTGCATGAGGATCAGCAACTATCATGTTGATTCTGTACCTGTTGTGTGGTCAGCACTAACTATATTAATCTGTATGGAGCTATTGGTTATATGGAACCGTATAGAGAGTTGTATACCTTGGCTCAGCCGCTGTGGCACCGCATCTTTGACATTTGTACCCATCTCCGTCTAGAAAAGTTTTTTCCAACACGAAGAACACAATATGTACCACCACGGTTGATTTGGTGCTATCTCTGTAATAACTATAGTCACTTTGAAGAGCTGGCCCTAGCCGTAGCACAACGTAAAGGGTAGGTACAATGAGCATAGCAGTATTGTGTGTTATCGTGGAAATGAGCAAGGATCTGTTTTGGTGACGTAATGGAGATTCGTTTGGTATGAGCTTTATGAGATTGCAGACTGGTGTGGTGACTAGATTGATTTCAGGTTGGCTGCTTTCTTGATATTTGATTTGATAGAGATGATCTATGACGCTGCATGAAATACGGAAGCGGTCAGCATAAATGGATTTGACAAAATGTTGAGAGCAGGCGGTATAGCAAGTGTATTAGGAGATCAATTGTGCGGGAAGCAACTGAAGAAGCATACGCGCTACGCAGAGCCTGAATCTTAGGAATCGGGATGTTAATATATCATTTACACACAGACGTACTCTGTAACGCAAGCTCTCCTACATACATGTATGAGCATATCTGTAAGTAGCTAGAAGCTGAAGTATGTAATAAAGCAAACGTGTGATATACGCTATCATGCAGATCTGTGTGACGTATGATAAACAAAGGAAACATATGTAGCTAACCTGAGTACATGTTACCCAGCATGCCAAAAAATAGAGCAAGAACGGCTGCATCTCGGGAAATGTTCTGCGTTATGTCAGCCTTGAATAGATGAGTGTGACGACCCCATAGAGTTATAATAGCCATTTCACTATAAAACAAATAGCTAGAGGTCTGATTACACAGTGTAATAGATATATTAAGGCAACATTCTGAAGAGGGGTCACGTATTGCGTCAAACGTAAGAGCCAAAAATAAAGATTGAGCTAATGCACCTCCTGTCAGTTATGTTAATCGTACGCTTAACAGTAGGTCCAAGCCTTGTGGTTATGTCAGTGATTGCGGAGACGGCAGTTATGAGGACAACAACATCTGATGTAGAGCATGGGTACAATGAAACAAATGTGAGGAAAAAGTAAGCAAATGTATAACTGTAACAAGTGATGATCAACGAGTGATAACATGCTTTACCTGATAGTAAAGCAGTTTTACCAATGCGAGTTTTGAGTGTGGCAAATGTGGCAGCACTGTAGATGTAAACAGGGAAATTGGCTGGTTCTAGAAGCATCTTTGTAACCTTTGTGTACTTTGAAAATCTAGCTAATTATTTTTATCGACTGCTCTCTAGGACTCCTTTGATTGGATTATCTCAAAGTATTCAATTTCATATATAGCTCCTTCTTTTAATATTGGCATAAATTTAGGTAGCCATCGTTGAGAAACCAATCCCTACATAACATTTCCCTATAGAATAACAGAAGGCAAAGTAGAATGGTAGAACACATATATTATTTCGTAAAGTGCAGCATGTGACGAATACAAAGATAGTGGAAAGAGGCGTAGGACTATAGCAGCGCGTATAGATAAAATGAGATAGAAGGCAGCCCTGCTCATCAAGCATAATGAAACCTAAGTGCTATACTTCTGTCGAATTCTGCGGGTTAGAAAATTCCTAGACGCGCGGTAGATGCACTAGGATTTTCCATCTATGGGAACTCTGGTTGATGCTTCTGAGCAGCAAATACGACATTGTAATCTGCGGGATAAGAAGGGTGTTAGTGAAGCAAGCGCTGTCCGTGTAGTGCTGATTAGGACGGCTAATAGTGATTGCGGAGACCAAGTTCTTCTTTGCGTCTGGAATAGTAGAACTCGATAGAGAATAAATGCAAGAAGAAGATGGGAGCGGGAGAAAAGATAAGAGACAAACGAATTGTAGGGTTGTAAGAAGCCCCGGTTAAATGGTATGAGAAAATAGGTAGATGGTAAGATAAAAGCGCTGTCGGTCGGGGAAAAAAAGGTATTAAGTGTAGTTGACCACCTAGCTGGAAAGGAGAAAAAGAGGAAAAGGCACGTGGCGTAGCTGAGAAGCGGAATAAGAAGAAGGAAAAGCTCAGACCTTTTGGTAGATGGAGATGCTGCGGTTGTTGTTTTTTGACAGTGGTGGATCGAAATGAAGATTTGCGTGAAGGGCGGAGCAGGACGGGATTATAGAGAAGCAAAAAAAGGCTCAGAGGTAACTGCTGCAGCGAAATAGCACTCTGGGAAGAGAACCTGCAGGTAGAAGGAGTAAATAGGAATGGGTTGGGTACTTGCCCTTGCTGTATCGTCAGAGATTTAGGGGAGAGAAACACAGTGAAGAAGCGATGAATCTAGACAATGCACGACGATGCAAGGAGGCTCGTCGTTTGCTATATTCAAAGGGCGTGTAGCTAGGTTGGTCGTCCTTGCGGAAGCGAGAGCGATTTTCTCTTGCGCAGTGTGAAGACGACGCTTAGCTTTTGTAGAAAGGTAGCTCTTGACAGTACGTGGCAGTAGTGGATTCGGAGCGCTGGTTTGAAGTCCGTGGACGATGAAGCAACATATGGTAGCACGCATAGCGGAGAGCGCAGATGATGTGGTTGATGAGGGTAATAAAGCTGGACTATTAGACTCTTGTATATTAGTTTTATGGTTCTATCATGTAAGAAACAATGAGAAGGCACGTAAGCGAGCTTGTGATTTCAGGGAAAAATATTATCATTATTCGCATAATAATGTAGGCACTGGTAGAACGTGTACATAAACAAGATGGCAACTGCGGATAGATGGAATTCGGAAAAAGTATGGCAATAGTGCTGTACATAGTTGCTTATGCGTTGTAGTATTAAGAGCATGCATGTTAAGAATGTTTGCAGGCTCAATTAACTCTAAACTGGTAGACGAATAGCTCTATCTTGATTCGTCGATTAAAAAGATTGATGAACTAACGATTGATGTAGAAATGCGTTGAGGGAAAACAAGTTGGAAAACTGAGGCAATGCGTTGCTGGACCGTAATAGCAGGCTACTTACGTGTCAGCGTAGCACAAAAACAAGTCATGCGGCATATCACATTGGGAAAGCGCTGGTGCCTAGAGAAACTGAATACTGGAAGATTATCCTGCATAAGAACACTTTGTTTTATCAAAAGGTAGCTTCATTGTCATCGTTGAGTCGGCCACTATTTTGTGGTAAAGTAAAATAACAGGAACTATAAAATGCGAATATAATTAATAGACAATCGCATTCAGCTATGTCTCTATATATTAACTATTTATCAGCAGCGGTATAGCTGTTTGTAAGAAACGCTGTTATGAGCCTAGCTTTGAGAAAGCTGTGAGCACGTATCTATTTACTAATTATTTATTAGCAGTGAATAAGAGGCGGAAGCATACCGCATGACAGTTATTTCATAGCGCTGTGCACACATAGGTGTATTGCTATTGTGAAGTCTATTAGCAGAAGATAATAGCACACTGGAGAAAACTGGTTAATTTAAAGTAACTGCATATTCTGTTGTATTTTGTTACAAGCATAAATATGTTTACAGCAGTACGTAGAGGTAAAAGAAGTCTATTGTATTGGTTAGCATGCTAAATCTATTGTGTGATTCATTTGTTCTTTCAGACGAATACAGCTGACTATTATGGAGCTTAAGCCAGCAGTAATAACTTGAGCCGAAAGAAAATAACTTATTAGATGAGGAGCAAAGCAAAAAGGAGGTATGTCTGAAGAAGGCAAATACCAGAAGATCCTGCCACATAAGAACATTTTATTTCATTAGTATGTATAAGAACATTCTGTTCTATTAAAGGAAGATGTAACACGTTTATCTATTTGATTAGCATCTGCTGGTAAACCTACTTTAAAGTATGAACATAGGTAATAGAGAATTTCGTGCTATTATACTGCCGTATTGCCTATCCATTAGTAGTAGTGTGGTCGTTTTTTAGAAGCTGTTATCTTGAGGTTTTACAGGAGTGTTAATGTAAAATGTGACTGAGTCTTGTTATTCGCTGAGACTATGGTCTGTTTTTTTGCATTGTGATTTAGATCGGCGATATTCGTAAACTAATGCAAGTATTGGAAAAGTATATATAAAGGCAAAGCCTTAGTAATAGCAACAGCGCTATATGTAATTGTTAATATGTGCTTACAGCAGTGAAGCATAGAAGCAAAGGTTTCCTGTAGACTAAATTAGCTGTGAAGCGGTAGAACAGTCTTAGGTTCTGTTTGTTTAGACTTAGACTTTTTAGCTTATACCTTAAAGCTAGTTTTTTTAGCTTAAATAGCTTAAAAGCTAATGACTTTTATACGTAATAGAGGTGAGTAATTTTATCTAACTTTAATGTTATTAGTCTAAAACGAACTATCAATAAGTCAAAAAAGTCTCTCTTCAGTGGCTTTTGGCTTTTAGTTATATAGAGGCTTATAACTTTTGAAAAGTTCAGATAAAAAACTACTTGTTTGTTTAAACTTTACTTTTTTTAACTTTTAAACTGATAAAAAAGTCCAAATAAATAGGACCTTAGGCTGATTTGTTAGCAAGGACCAAGGCGCTGCTCACACAAAGGCCAGACGCGAAGACAAACGGCCAGCAGCAAGCGGGAGGGATGTGCTATTACGGAAAATCAAGGGGCTTTCTGAAAAGGACTCGACGTGGCGTGGCTCCTAGGCCGGGAATTCTGCAGGCTTTAGAAAAGTACTAGAACAATAAGCGCGGCGCACGTCACGCGTGTGAACGAAAAATAAATTTGTATTTTTTTTGGAGAAAAAACGGATCATGAAAATATTTTTTCCGGGAAAAACGAGGGAGAGCGGACCACGGAAACATTTTTTCGGGAAAAAACGAATTTGCGTTTTTTTCCGGAGAAAAAACGGACCACGAAAACATTTTTTCCGGGAAAAATGAGGGAGAGCGGACCACGGAAACACCGGAGAAAAAACGGAGCACAAAAACATTTTTTCCGGGAAAAACGGAGCACGAAAATATTTTTTCGGGAAAAACGGAGAAAGGACCTGCAATTTGCGTTTTTTTCCGGAGAAAAAACAGAGCACAAAAACATTTTTTCCGGGAAAACGAGAAAAACGGAGCATGAAAATATTTTTCGGGAAAACGGAGAAAGGACTCGCGACGAAAGAGCGGTGACCTATTTGTTATATTTTTGGACCCGACCGCTATCCCGAAAAATTAGAAAAGGGCTCGCTCGCGATTCGCATTTAACGGGCACATCTTTTCGTAAAATAACAAACCACGGACCCAAACGCAATCCGGAAAATTTTTCTTCACCTCACAAAAAATCACAAAGGACCATTTTGTAAATTCGCAGGGATTCAGAGAAACGGACAGACTTTTTCGTAAAATCGCCGGCTTGACATGTGGGCAGACCCTCCTTACGGGAACTCTTCCATCTTTATGTAGGGGATGACTAGTTAAAGTCTAAACTACCCCAAGTGCAGTTATATGGTGCCGTTGGACCGAAGTACGCATGCTGCTCCTCCCTAATAAATACGTGTGCTTGTCCAGTTCGTATCCATCGCCACACAAGAAACACAGCTCACTTGTTCTTCTTAGAGATAAGTTTCTCTCTTTTTCAGCTTGCAAGCTAGATAGCCATGGCTAAGGAGAAACATCGCCACCACCTGTTCCACCGCCACAAGGACGGGGAGCAGGAGAACCCCGCGGAGGTGGACTACGAGAAGAAGGAGAAGCACCACAAGCACATGGAGCAGCTCGGCCAGCTCGGAGCCGTCACCGCCGGCGCCTACGCTCTGGTACGCGCCTAGTCGAAAATCGCACTGCTCCTTTACAGGACTCGATTTGTTTTCATCCTTTGATTCATTGAGCTAGCAAGACGTTGATGCACATGTAATTTCAGCACGAGAAGCACAAGGCGAAGAAGGACCCCGAGAACGCGCACGGGCACAAGGTGAAGAAGGACCCCGAGATCGCGGCGGTGGCCGCCGTGGGCTCCGCGGGGTTCGCGTTCCACGCAGGGTTTTTTTTTTCGGATTGGTACGAATATCGTCTTCCACCGAAATAGTCGAAATTTCAGAATTTCGGTGAAATTTCGATTAAATTCAAAAAAAACAATAAAATTCAAACAAAAAATAATAAAATCTAAAATTTCGTCCTTCTACTCTAGACCGAAATGACCGAAATTTCTGAAATTTCATCAAAATTTCCACGAGCACGGCAAGAAGCACGCTCAGCACTGAGCTGTGAGCGTTGCGCGCCTGCCGCGATCGCTGCCTCTGTGTGTGGTTCATTGATTCTTGCGTGTATCGGTGTATGCGTGAGGCCACGTACGGACTCTGCTTTCTAGTTTCCTTCGTGCTATATAGGGCGCCTAGTGTCCTGTACCCACTGAGTTTGAAATAATATAAGCGTGTTTGCACAGCATAGTTTGTGTGATACTAGATCAATGACATGCGTTGTTACGAAAAATAAAATTGGTAACAAAACATAAAGGTCAAGCAATAAAAGAAAATTATGCTACAAGATCAAACATTTATTTCTCCTGATTATAAAAGTTTTTATGATTTCTTCTCAGGTATGAATTAAAACCAAATATATTGTACGTAGCAATATATATTACCAATCTCAAAAATCAATCAATCATTTTTTTTATCCCTTTTTGCAATTTATATTGCCGGCTCGCGTTTCTCTTCCTCTCCCCATGCCCGCAGCGTGTACTCTTCGGTGCCATCGACCTCGTCTTCCTCATCGCCTTGCTCGTTCTCGTCATCCACCGCCTTCGCAGGGGCGACACGGGGGCTTCCCCCGAGTACGAGGCGCTGCTGCCGAAGCCACCGCCATTTCGACCACCGCCGCTCACGCTGTCTCGCCGGGCGCCCGCTGTCCTCCTCGCTCGTGTTCTTCCTCCTGCCTAGCACGCCATGGCGCGCTGTGGAGTCCGCCTTCCTCCCCGCCCACTTCGTCGCGCACGCCATGGCCGCGTGGTCAATCGCCTCGGAGAAAAGGGCCACTCCCGCCACCCAGCCTTTGCACCTCCGCGTCTTCTAGATCGCCACCGCCCTCGGCGCCGTGCTCTTCTCCGCTTCGGCGGTGGTCCACTGCGCTTCCCAGATGACCCTCTCGCCTTTGCCGGCCTACTCGTCTCCATGCCTCTGGCGTACCTAGCCATCACTGGCTTCACCGGCCATAACGCCGGAGGCCAAGAAGATGAACCAAAAAACACCAACGCCGAGGTGCCCGTCACGTCGTGCGCCATCGCTTCGTTCCTCTCTCTCGCACGACGTTCAACTGAATCAACCTATTTATCTCCAAGTGGTATGCCAATGACTCTCTCACCGCCGACGACGTCCCATCGGTGTCGCTAGGCAACCACGCCGTTGTCAGACGCTTTATTCACATCCGATCGCCGGTTTGGGTCACGACACCTGGGCGTCGTGACTGGCCTTCTTCCGCCGCAGCGATTACTAATCATGCACTTTCGACCTCCGCCTACCATGCCATGTACGTCGGTCCCTCATTTATTGATCACTTCATCGAGTTCATTCGTCGCGGCGGCACGATATGGGAGATCTTGAATGAATTTCTTTGATTGATTCTGTGAAAACTGTACAACATATATAAAGTATAAAAGGAATGATTGGCTGGCTATTATTACCAGCAATAATCAGGGATTTTACTATAACAATCAACCATATTTAGAGAGATATGGCTGGCTGTAAATGAGGAAAGAATAATTAGCTATAATGACCGGCCATTATTGAAGATATTGCCGGGGGCTGGGGGGCTAAGAAGAACGGATCGCTGCCACCAACTGCAAATTTATATTAGTATAGATTTATATACTAGATGCGTATGCGCGGAAGCACGCCGCGCAAGGTAGCGAAATGGGCAAAGCAATTGTGAATCCTCCTGGCTCTGATATATGGAGCATGGGTTCTAGACCGGTAGACTATAGTTGTTTGTTCAGTAACATTGGGAAGATGTTTTGGGATGGTAGTGCATAACTTATAACTTATAATAACTTATAACTTATCATACCCCTACTAATCTTTGAAAACTTCACGGCACGGCAGCGATTTGAGCCGAGCCGGTGGCTCGGCTGCGAGCTGCGGCCAAACTGCCGGCTCAAAAAAAATTTTATGCTCAATTCTTTTCGAATTACGGATAGGCTCTTCGCGATTTTTGAGAGAGGAAGATTTTTTCACCTAAAATCGCGTTCGGGTCCCTCGCGCGCTATTTTACGGAAAGAACCTCCCGTTAAATTCAAATCGCGAACAAGTCCTTTTCTAATTTTTCAGGATAGCGAACAGGTCCAAAAACGTAACATTCAGGTCCTTGCTCCTTACGTCTAGGTCCTTTCTCCATTTTTCTTAGGAAAAAAATGCTTTCGTCACCAGGAATATGTGTGCGACTATATCTCTAGACTTTTTTTCCATCTCGATTTCCCATCTCGATCTCTAATATTTTTTAAAACATGTATTATTACTCGGCGAACGTATAGAGTGTTAAACTCGACAAAAGAAGGTTGTCATCTCTAATGATTTTTCACCCTTTTCCCTCTAGACTTTTTTCCCTCACGCGTTTTCCAGCTCGGTTTCCAATATTTTCCAAATAATTCGTCGAAAGAGATACTTCTACAGCTCTATCTCTCTATTTTTCCCCGTTTCGCTCATTACTTCGACGATTTAAAAAATTAGACACCACCGAAAAAAAAGAAATTTCTCGTTCGAATAAACGACACGCACGGCGTGTTACGCCGCGAAAAATTTTGTGTCCTTTCAGCCATTTCGTTCATTATTTCGATGATTTAAAAAATAAAACGCCACCGAAGAAAAAAATTTCTCTGGCATGCACGCTGCGTGTACGCCGCGAAAATTTTTCTAGTCATCCCTATATTAAACTTTGGAGGTTTTCACGTTCCTCCGCGCCATCATTGTCTTGGCGACGTGGCGCTCATACGCTCCCGCCGCTGGCTATGCGTGGAACAGCAGCGCATTTTCGGCCGTCTGGCGTGACACCCACCGCTGAGCCACGCCGACACGTCTTTGCATAGCTCACAAATTTTCGCGGTCATTTTTCGCGATGTGAGGCGCGCGCAATGGTGAGGTCGCCGCGTTCGTCGGGCCACCCACGCTCGAATCTTCCTCGCGCCTCGGCTTGATTTTTAGCCGGTCGACGCGTGGCGGCATCTGTGACTCGCGTGGTGTGTTCTTCCGCTTTTTTGCCGATGCGGTCGCGGCGGTCCATCCTCGACCTCTGGCCGTGCCCGAACCTCCAAAATCCCCACACACGAACGCCCAAAATCCCCCAACCGACTCGCCGCCGCCGATCGACCCGACATGCGGGCCGAGGGCGCCCGCGATGACCCACGCGCCCGCTTCTCCGATGTTCACGGAGAACATGAGGAGCATCGCGGTACTGTCCTCATCCCCGCCCCTGGTCAGTCGCCCGCCTCTTCTCCATGGGGGTGGCGACGGAGGGCGAGACCACCGAGCCGCCTTCGACGGTCATGAAGCGCACGGCGGCCTAGACCGCCCCGCGACAGGCCAGCGCGTCAATCCCGCTTCGGGCGCACGAGTCGCCTGCAGATTTTTGCCACGCGACGAGACGGTGCCCTCTGTCTGCTCCCCTCGTTGAGATCGCCGTCCCCACTCCGCCTCTCGCCCTTGCCCTCTCCTCTTGGCCATGCCCGCGAGCTCCTAGGCCCAGGCACAAGGGCGGCGGCGAGATTTCGGTCAGATCCTGCTTCTCCCTCCCTCCCTTGCCTTCACACGCCCACGCCTCCGCCTCCTCCCCACGTGGTCGGCTCCTCCATACGCCAAGCAGCATCGCTCCACCAACGGAAGCTACACGCTATGTGTTCGTCTTCCCTCGATGAACCGCCCTAGGCAGTACAGCTCCTCCTCACCCTTCCGATTCGGCCGCCCACATCTCTCTCCAGACGTCTCGATCCCGACCTCCAAAGAAGTCAAACAAGATTGAGCTAGAGATTTTTCAAGGTATGATGTTTAGGGTTTCAATCGTTGACAAGCTTAGGTGTGAGATCCGTGAACTGGTAGTTGGTCGGGCCGATTCAAGGGTTTTTGGTTCATGTTTCTGGCCGAAATTAGGGATTTAGGGTTTGGGTTCAACATAATCATGATGATTAGGCATATTATGGCACTCAAATAAGAGGAAATTGTGAATTACATAACTGGATTTTGCCCTTTGTGTCAAAATGGTTGTTTGCCAAACTTCCTCCGCTTCTTTGAATTTTGTTTTGCCGACTTCTGTGTTCTTTGAATTTTGTAAGCAAATAGTGA
Source organism: Guadua angustifolia (assembly GCA_036346375.1). Classification (NCBI taxonomy): domain Eukaryota; kingdom Viridiplantae; phylum Streptophyta; class Magnoliopsida; order Poales; family Poaceae; genus Guadua; species Guadua angustifolia. Next base: position 66,757,188 of record CM070504.1, on the reverse strand, counting down.
AATGACTACTAACTTCTTTTTGTTGAATTAATGGAATTGTCTAGCACATTACTTAAGCTCGGTATTTTGTTGGATTATCTATAAATTTACTATCTTTGGCAAATGTTAATTAGTTGTTAACTCGCCTTCTCTTTTGAGGAATTAATTTGTTTGGTGAGTTATTTGTTGATCATTTGCTTTCTTGTCTTGATGCATACTACGGCTAAGTACAACCGGCAACCCGGGTGATTCTCGATGCCACGCTCATTGTGGGCAAGCAATTAGAATTGATTACCGAGTTTAGGAGGTGGAGGGTCGGAGGCAGCCTTTTAATAGATTTTTGTTGAGATTGGCATGGCTAGCACTCGTGGTGAGCTCTCTAATTTCTATCATTAGTGGTTCAATCTTTTGCCTCGATCGAAGTTCTTGCTTTGAATCTCTTAATCGATCTCGGCAAACGCAATGAAAGACTTAACGAACATTCGACCGCTCGCTATCTTATATTGTTCAGTTTGTTTTGACTCATTGCCTATCTATTTGACACTTTGTGGTGAGCTTTCTAATTTCTATCATTAGTAGTTCAATCTTTTGCTGATCAAGTTCTTGCTTTGAATCTCTTAATCGATCCGCAAACGAGATGAAAGACTTAACGGAACATTCAACGCTCATATCCTATATTGTTCAGTTTGTTTTGACTCATTGCCTATCTATTTTGATGCTTCAAGGAAAAGATGATCGCCAATCCAAAAGATCATGCTTGAAAAGGAGATCATGATCTCAAAGATATAATGAAGTCCGACCAAGATACTACCCCAAATGATCCTATCAAAACTCGCACAATGCTTTACGAAAACAATCTGCGCTGCTTCGTAAATAATTAGTAGGAAAATATAACTGCATGCAATTATGTATTAGCTTTGTTCCTGCTTGATCAAAAATAGCGATTCTTTAGAAGTTTAATCTTGTTAGTATGCTCGCTATGCCTCTGAATTTTACTCACCTTTAAGCCTCCCCGATGTGAATTTAGAGATGGAGTAGGAGGGATGGTGATGTGTCTGCGCCATCGCTAATAATTTCGACTTGTGTAGTCTCGGATTCTAAATTTGTTCTTTAAGCATTGCATTAGTAGTTTAGTGCATTGTGTGATCGCAGTGTGTCTTAATTTTATTCATTATCTGAATTTACCCAACAAGTTCATGTTGTGTGCTCGGTGCGTGATCCTACTCTCTCTAACTAAGCATGGATAGGAATGGTTGCATCTCAGATTTCAAGGGCTACAGAGCATCTCAGATTTTAGGGATGGCATGAAACCATTCCTGCTTTCATGCCCCGAGAGCTTCGATGAAACCGAAGTTCTCCTATTATACGTGTTGTTTCATTAAATATCATGTCAGTGCAACCAGTAAACATATCATTCGGCAACGAATGTTGAAATGTAAGCTACATGCAAAAGTTGCGGATTAAAAACTAAAAAGGTAACAAGATTATTCGTTCTAGAACATTGTCAAGATTCAACAATGAGGCATATGTCTCCTCGATTTGTTGTATGCAATCGATTTCATATGTTGTAATGTCAGACGTATTGTTTTATTTTCTGAACTTGATGCATTGTGTTTAGTCAGTATGCATATGATAGCTGCTATTCTCGCATGCCGATACTTTTTCTTCATATTATCATTATTTCAAATGATTTTTTTTTCAAAATTTCAGGTTGGCCCCACTCTCGCTCTTATCAAGGCCGAGGTACCTTGGTCACCCAAAGAGGCAATCTCTGAGAAAGATAGAGTCTTGAAAACAAAGTGAAAGGGTAGTATAATTATCATTTTTTGGTTTGGTTCTTTTTGAAGCGGTAGTTTGTTTTCTTGTTTACAAAGTAAATGTGTCCCGGTTCTTTCTTCAAGTGAAAGGGTAGTGAAAGGCCCGTTAGACTAATATTTTGTTTGCAATTTTAGTTTTGCACTTAGCTATAGTTATAAATAATCGTAATATTCGTGAATGGTATTGGAGAAGGTTCTACTTGGCAACTGGTTCATTGCCCTGCTTTGCTTGTCTTTATGAAAGAGAATTCGTAATAATGTAGCATTACTTTGTCTAAACTGCATTTTGTTACAGACCACATAAAGGAAATTAAGTCGAGCATGGAAAGGTCGATCCGCTTGGAAACATAGTGTGGATATGGTATGCATTAACAATTTTCTATGGATAGCTCTATTGCTTTTCTATGATGTTTTTTTACTTGTTGGGCCAAAACTCGAACAATGTTTCTCCGTGTCCTTGGTGGATGAGACGTATGATTGGGATGTTTTGGGAAACATCGTTATTTGACCCGGAGGAGGTTTCTTGCATTCATGCACTTCACGGTGCTACGGTAGTTTAATATAAGGACAAGTTGCATATTTGGTCTATATGTGTTGTACCGCAAGGTGGACTAAAAAACAGATAGCCGTGTTATCTTCTGAGATCGTCTAATAAGTTTCTATATCGCTACTTGAGCATAAATTGTTTCTACTAATAATTGCTTTATTAATTGTATATTTATGTCAAAATGTTAATCGAGATCCGAATTAACTATAGAACAGTTGATTTAAAAGAGGTGTCATGTACTCATGGACTAAATTTGCTCAAATCGTTGTACAGAATATTTTTATTGATTCCAAAAGTAAGAAGAATATTTTGTTGGTGATTCAAGAAGGAATAAAAGTTCAGTTTATACAAATTCACATCCCTCTTTTTCTGCAGTCGTGGTGAGTATTTTTGTGCTCTTAATGGCAAGTAAGCGTAAAATATGGTTCGATTAAAAGACTGAACTTTTTAAAGGAACAAAGGAGTTTGTTGCTCTAACTGAGTATATGATGCGCCACCAATACCGCCTTCCTATTTCTTTCTTATTGATGTATCGGTATCCGTGAGTCCAAAGTGGGTTGCTTCAAGTATATTTTTTCTATTTTTGTAGGCTTGTTTTGAACTTTGATCTTTCGAGGGTCATCGCTTTTGTACCATTGATAAAGCATATTAGCGCCGCAGATATTCTTCTTATATAATCTGATTTCTGTTTATGATTTGACGTGGTGCTTTCTTCCGGTAGTCTCAAAGACCACCGAATCATGTCTTGATGATCTTCCGTGCTTTTCACGAACACGCCTTGAATTCTTAACCTTGACAAAGACATTACACTTTCACAGCTTCATATACTCGCTTGGAGCAATGGGCCCATGAGCACATTACACTGTGTTTTATCTCTTTATTTTGCAATAACATCACCGCTTTAACATATCGAACTTAATTTTATGTGAGGTACTTAAACGACATGTTTTCTCGTGCTTGTATCACTTTCTTTGACACAAGCTCGATGATGGTGGTTGCCGATTTGGATGATGTTTTTCTACCATTGCCCGATGACCTGTTGGTTAATTTGGTCGATTCTAGACGTATTGTTGAGTCATTTCTCGATAGCTTGCCAAATATATTTTAGGACAATGTAAATGTAGAATCTGCTCTTGGTACCCCTTAAAACAAAGATTCATGGTAATGGTAAGATGCTTATTTCCTTCGATTTATTTTATATTTCAATTTGATGATTTATCATTGAAATACTTGTGTTGGTTGTTTTTCATGCCTTTTGTTGCATTTTTAACTAAATTATGGACAAGTACAAAGATCCCTTTTGTAGAGTCAAATTGTTGGTGGGGTGGGGTTTGTGGTCTTCCAGGTACATTGTCGCGTCTCTTGGTATTGGTCGCTTAAGACTTTGAGGAGATGATGTTCGTGCATATGGAAAGAAAAGGGCCATACTCTCATGGTATCTATAAACAGATGGTCGCTCAATTCACTAAAAATCGATCATGGTGGACATATTTTTCTTTCAAAGGAGAAGTATTGTGATATAGCTTCCTTAGGTGAGAGACTATTGACAAAAAGATATGGAGAAAAATGCCTTTTATGATTTCTATCATGCTATTCTTTATTGTGCTATATATAGTTTTTAGGTTCTCTGCGAAATATACCGGTGGTCGTGTACCATTATCCATTATTCTAGGCGCTACTCATTGGGAGAAACTTAAACATGAGCTTAGCAGAGACCTTACATGAGAGACTGCTGGGAATCATTATGCTATTAGATGTGGAAAAGGTTCTCGACTTATTTCAGATGTTGACTCTGCTAAAGCTTTTATGATGCAAGCTGTCTCTGGAGGAGACCCCGATGACCACCTGCACCCAAAAAATACATCTAGATCCGCTTCTAGAACAATAAAACCCTCAAAACTTTCAGACTTTGTTTTAATCGTGCGCAAATTGTTTTCCAAAATTTGTTGTCTTACACACTTTTTTCCCGGCTACGTTTTGCCTATGAAATACATAAAAAAAAAAAGTTTAGATGCGGTTTTTTTGAATAGGCCCTTTAAACCTTTTACATTTTTCTTACGATTCTTTTCTTCAATTCTAAAATCCTGTGAAATATCTCAAAAATTACATCTAATTGAGTTTTTTTTTACAAAATTGCTCTCCAAAAAAGCTTAGATTCTTACTATTATTTTTTTCTTCGATCAGAAAATCATCTATGCGTGTCGCCAACATCTTGGCGGCGTGTCGTGCCGCATAAACGTATCTAGTATCTATTAAAGCCGGAGAATTGGAGGCCATTCAGTAGCCACGTCCCTCGCTTTCTCGGGCCGTCGATCCCTTGCGTTGGTCGTGATCCGCCGTCCATGCGCTCGCAGCCACGGCCCGTAAGGCGCCACGAAATCCTCCGCAGCAGAGCACTCCACGTGTCTCTTCCGTTTTCCTTGCTGTGTCTCGCCACCCTCCCTCCCCTTCCCATGTGTCGCCTTAGCACGCCGCCTCGGCGCCTCCGCTTATCGTGCTCGGGCGCCCGGCTGCTTTCCCGATCTGAGGCCCGATCTGAGGCGCCACGCCGAGCCCGGCGAGGTCGCCATGGTAAGAGCATCCCTCGCTACCACTAGGTGGCTAAGCACCAACCCTAGCCCACGGATTCATCGTCCTGCTTGCAGATGATTTATTTGTGCCGGGAGTTCTTGGAGGTGTCGTCGAGCACTAAGATTGTCGAGATGGGGCTAGATTACATGTGTCGAGTATGCTTTGCTACCTCCTCCTTCTTCCCCTTTTGTTTTAGTTCCTTCTCTTTGTCGGTTTATGCTCCCCATTTATTCTGTGATATTTGTTTACGAGATATTGTTCTTGGCTGAATATCCTTTTTTTCCTCCTCTTCGTGCCATTCTTACTTGTTGCTTTAAGTTTCCTCACGATTTATGGTCTTCTCGGTGGGAGAGCTACGTGTGGCTTCTTCTTAGCGTCTCTAAAGTTTTCGTGTAAGCGCATGCTCATGCACATGTGCGGCAATCTTTTCTCGCAATTTGCTTGACGATCATCCGCTCCCATCTTGCCCTCTTCCTTGTTTACTGTCCCCATCGGAATTTGAAGCACTATCGTCTTCCTCCTCTACTTCATGCTAGCATTTTATGTATGTAGTGTGTTTGATGAATTGCCCGAGTGATTCGTTTTTTGTATGTGTGTAAGTTATTGCCTTATAATTAATGAAATTGACATTAATGAGCATAGTTCTCGCTTTGTCTGTCATTATTTATTTAGATTATTTACATTTTAATTTTGCTAAACTTTATCTGCTTTTTTGTTTTGTTTGTTTCCACCTAGGTTTTGAGATCTCTACGATAGTTCAAGTCGCTTCTTCACAAGGGCTCTGGAAAACAGATGGTAGTTTAGCGGACTAGAGATCGAGCATTTTTATTTCTAACTAGAAGCTAGGGATGGTTCCAATAGTTTTTCATATTATTATTAGATTGGTTGGTCTATTTTCTTTGTCTTTATTGTAGCAATAAAGTAGTCGGGGTTTTTCCCGCTTGTGTTTATGCGTTGACACTAGATAGTATGGCTTTTATTACCAAAGACACAAAGTGCAGGCTAGCCGTTCTTTGATCCGATAGTACCGATTTTAATATTATGTTTCCTCTTGCCATTTTTTATTCTACCAAATCATAGGTTCTCATGTTTATTATGCTTTATAAAGTTTAGCCTATGTAGAATCGGTTAGTTCATGAGCTCTTCTTCGATCTTCCCTCAAGTGTTCTATCCTCGGTTCTATGAAGCAATGCTTTACTATCAATTTAGTAGAGGAGACATCAATAGAGAAATATCAAGCAGTGCCAATCTCTTTTTTGGCATGTATCTTGCAATTCATGATTGCTTGTCTTGGCTGCCCTCGCAAATGCTTCTCTGGTTTGCTCACACAAAATATAATCTGGTTCGATTGATGAAACATCATGTTACTGTCGGTCGGCGATGACATTGAACTCTCTTAGTAGATATTTGGTTGGTAGAATATCCCTTTTGATCCCTCCGATTTTTGGTTTTTTACATGCGAGCTAGAGGTCATAGCATCCTTTCTATTGTATTTATATATGAGGTGAATTTTTCCTTATTTACTCAGCTGTATATGCGTCTCTATCATTAGTCACACCGCAATGATCACACTATTGCATTGTTTCTCTATGGCATCTTGGAGCAGGCTTGTAACGGATCCTATATGAGGCTTGGTTTAGTGAAAATGTTACTACATAGTTGTCTTTATTCACAAGCATCATCTTACTCCCTTTCTTTGTTTCTTCTATATCGTAATGCTTCGACATCGTATATCATAGTAGTTTCAGCATGATAGGCCTTTCAGATCGGGTTCATAGATTATGTTTGCCTTTTAGTAGTGAGTCATGGAAGATTAGTGTAGGACGTTCACCTTATTTTCGCTTCCTTTTTCCCCCTGCCTTAATGTGGTTGATTAGTTGCTATCTACTATGGACAACGGTATTTAGGATTAGTATATATGCTTTTCTGTTCTAGGTGTGTATATTAGGTCCTCTCAAAGGACCCTCCCTTTGGAGCGCGAAGAAGAAAGAAAGGAACAAACCGTTGGCCTCAACGTCGACGCTTCTCTTAGCTACACAAGGAAGATCAACGATATGAGCTCCACTCCGTATTTCCTCTTCCTTTGTGGTCGTGTGCTTCTACCTTTATTTGCTTTTTTGCTAATTATTTATGATTGGTTTGCTCTGTGCAAATTTATCGCTTTGTAAATGTGGTATGGTGATGGTTGTCGAGATTATGTTGATGTGCTCCACCATCTCCTGCAGACTGCATCACCTCGAGTAAGCCTCGTAATATTTAGGTTCTATTCCTTTAGGTTGGTTCATAGTTCAATGCAGCATTTGCATGCATGCTAACGTATAGAACTTGACCCGTTTTATATAAAAATGTGTTTCTCCGATTTCTGAAATGGATGGTTGCTCTGTTTGTTAAGATAGCAACGCTTGCAACATAACAGGATATCTAGATGCATTCGTCCTATATTACATGCAATTAATACCTAGATGGCTGCCTATGTCAGTATATACTCTCATATATTGCTCCTCTTCCATGTTGTAGAAAATAAGTTGAGCTATCTATTTATGATTTGTTATTCTTGGTTTTCGCATGCTGATCTCGTGTTTTAATGGATGTGCCCGTGAGGCCAATGAACTGCCTTATGTGTATGCTTTAATCACCCATATCTGCTTTGTAGACAAAATTCTTATTGGTAATGGAGAGAAACAAAAGCGCACCATCTGTGACCCTTTGAGATACTCTGCTCTTGAGCAAATCAAAGATCGAGATGTTAAGAAGATACATTTTAGAGGTTGCTTAGTATACTCTGTGAATTATTTTGCTTGCTCTTCTTTAGGAGTTAAGTGAAATATTGTGTTGATGGTTGCAACTAGGGGACTGGGATGGCAAGGAGCAGTGGGGCACATTAGGATTGTTACCAACTTTTACTTGTTGATGTCTTCTTCCACATATCTCTTTTGTTGGTTCACCGTCATGATGGTCGCCATCAAGTCCTCTCGATATTCTTTGCTCCTTCCTCTGCTCCAATGGCCAACAACAATAATACAAATGTCTTATCCTCTAATGATCTTTTCTGCTTTGGTCACCATTGTCGCTTTGCTTATTGTTGAAGTTTTTCATGTATCATAATGTTCTTCGTATTCTGATTTTCCTCCTTTACGGTTTTTTTTCATGATGTTGTCCATTTATAGCACGGATCTCTAGCTTGCTACTGCCTAATAAGCAAGGCAAGTGGTTTTGTTCGAGGTAATCAAATGTTTACATTAGCTTCCCACCGTTAATTGATATCTGTAATAAAGTTCTTAGACCGAGAGAAGACTAATTAGAAGTCGAGGATGGCAGCTATTTTTCATCTTCTCGATTGTAAGCCAATAGATGTTTGGATAAATTCATCTATAGTTGTTGCTTATCTTCCTATGCTAAATTAGCATGGGCTTAATACAAATTTATGCATGTGGATGGTCTTAATTGCTTTCGTGGATAGGACATCAACAATTTAACTCGCCGATGGTTTAGATCAAAGTTCGAGTTGTCCGTGTGATAGGAGTAATACTCTCTATTAAATTGCAAAGTTTATTTGCTTCATTGGTATCTATAGCAGAGAAGAGATGGTCAAATGCGTGGTTACTGAGCGAGACATTCTTGTTTGTCTCCATCTTCTCCTGTTCTTTTAGTAGCTTAAAAGTGTGGGTTTAGTTATTTATTTGGGTTTTTTCATTTGTAGCTTTCGAAATTCCAGAGGAATAGGTTTAGGGCACATCATATGTATATGGTTTTATTTTGTTAGCGGTAGTAACCTAAAGCTATATAGTAACCCTATAACAAGACCTTTTCCAGCTTTTAGCTATTGAATAGACCATGTAGTTTAATTTTTCTCTTTTTGTAAATCTGTTTTGCCACGATTATATGTCGCGCTAAATGATCTTGCCCTTTCTTCTATGCACGCAGACCAATATGCAGATTTGTTAGCGATACTCTTGCCTCCACAACAACCACCCCTATCTTGTGTGCCACATTTTCAAAGGTAATAACATCGACCACTACCTATTGTGTAGAAATTATGTGACATGTCTTGAAAATAAAAAGAATGTAAGCATATTATTTGTCCATCTGCTTTGAGCATGTTTCCCTTCCCGCTTTTGCAAATTTTAGTATTTTTTCCTATTTTGGGTTTGAAAATGGTTATGAGTGATTTATGATTTTCCCCTATATGCTATGAAGGGAAGAAGCTACGAGTCCCTAGACATGTTTGTCAGTATCATGCTTTCGAATGAACCTCTTCTTGAAAGTCAAGAAATTGTGTCTCGTCAATGAACCAAAGATAAGAAGTATATATTGTGTTTGTAAACATGATTTCTTTCTGTATTTCTGAAAATATCTGATCCAATGGCCTTAGATTTTGTTATAAGTGAAACCGAAAAGTGGTCTCATTATCGTAGGATGCAACGATTCGTTTCTCATTTATATTTTAGTACTCAAATGTTATGCTTTATCACACCAACCATATCCACGATTATGAATATATTCTTGAAGGTTATAATGTTAGAATTTTTTTGCTCAATTCCAAAATCTCCATGAGTATTTGTGTGATGTATAGATCATTGCGTAAATTAATCGGAATATCTAACAAAAGGTTCTATGCTTTCAAGTATGATTATATATTACGCGTCCTTCTCAATTTGTAGAACAATCATAATTTGCGGTGCTTAAACATCATTCTCTCAAGAATGCTGAAATATCATTGCCATCTCTTGGAAACCTCGAAGATTTTTGCTGCAACTGGTCCCGTTATGAAGTCTGTTCCTGACCAAATATTGTAGCCCTTCATTCAAAATTGAGAACATGCATGCGGTCGGGTAAATTGCTTATGCTATTTCATTACAGTTCTTATGTCCTGCATAATTATGCTTGAAAGATAATTTTGCCCTAATCTTTGTGTTGTTTGAGCTATAAATATTGTTACCCTTTTCACTATGGTTTCATATACATTTAGATTTTATATTAGCTATGCTTTCAATCCATACGGATTTAAATATCACGCCAGTCTGGCGCAGCGTAGCGCGCTTCTCATCCTAGTATTGTTTTAGGCACTAATAACTTGGGCTACAGAGAGGAAGCACAACGCGCACCATTAACTTGTTTGGTTTGTTTGAACGCATGATATACGCTGTGTTCATTAACTCCAATCTATGATAAATGACTTAAACAGTGAAGAACATTTTCGAATCTATGCAACGTTGATATTCCATGTAGTTGCTCATGGCATATTTTTTGTAAAAAACTTTGTGGATTTTAATAACCCATACACCGTCTTTACGACGCCGATGAAGTTGTGGCCACCGTAGCAGATGCCAGCCCGGCCGAGACTGCTGCGGAGGATGATGCCCAAGATGCCCCAGCCACAGAGGCCGAGGCTACCCAAGGCGCGCCTGCTGCAGTCGCCCCGACCATCGCGGTCGAAGCGAACCCGGCCGCCGAGGCCGGGATCAGCGTGGAAGGTCGCGCCAAGGACCGGGCCAAGACCTCCGCAGAAGAGGGAGCCAGAGATGCCCCGCCCATGAAGGTCGAGGTTGACCTGGCTGGCGGAGCCGGGCCTGGGGACAGGCCGAGCCCTCCGAGGGAGGTAGGCTGGGACGAGGTCGCTGCCAGCGGAGTGCCCGAAGGTCTTCGCCAAAGCGACCCTGCAGCGGCAGAGGACCACACTGCGCCCGAGGCGTCAAGCAACAGGCCCGTTGAACCTCACTGTGCAAACTTCGAGGGTCGGCTTAACCAGGTATGAACTTCCTCCTGCTCTGGCTAAATCTTAGTTCGGGTCTTCTTCTGACAAAGGCTATGTTCCTTCCGAACCCCATAGGGCATCGAACTCGTTGCCCAAGGGCTGCAAGGTTTTCAGACGCACTCCGATGCACTGAAGATCATCCTCGACTTGGTGGAGGAGCGAGAGGCGCAGATGTTCAAGCTCATCGAAACCTTGGCGATCGAGCAAGAGGAAGCCGGACGCAAGGCGACGACCCACTCTGCCGAGCTTGCCGCCCTCCGCCAGACGATGAAGGCGCTCGAGTCCACCCACGCAGCCGAACTCAAACAGGCCATCAACACCGAATGCGGCCATGCGTTCAAGGCCGTGGAGGAGGAGCGCGCGCGGTCGGCCAGAGCACTTGAAGCCAAACGAGTCAAGGTGGAGGTGATGAAGAAGGCAGCTGCAGGCCAAGCAGCCGCCTCGTTGGAGGCCTCCCGCGAGCTCGAAACCAAAGTCGCCAAGCTCGAGGAGAAACTGGAACGAGCGACCAAGACAGCAAAAAGCGCCCTAGCCCAACTCCAGGACGAGCGAAGTAGCACCGCCAACGCCACGGCCGAAGCTCTTCATCTCCAAGGCGAGCTGTCGTCCTTAAGGGCCAAGGTCGCCGAGCTTGAGCAAGAGAAACTTGCCTGCGATATGACCGATCTGTAATTAGAATCAGACCTGGCAACTTGTAAACAGACGGTAGTAAGACAAAGATTAATGAAACAAAATTATCTTGTCAAAACGAGCTTGCGTCTCCGTTTGCCTCCTTTAAGAAATTTTTGTTGTGTACTTAGCCTTTTTCTGAGGTAGTGTACCCTTGTCCAGCCGCCGTTGAGACCAAGGTCAAGCGCTGCCGGCCTTGGTTGCAAGTTTAGAAACCTGCAAGCCACGACCTGTAAGGTCGAGAAAAAATCCATAGGGGAAAGCTGCTAAGCACGACATAGGCACATGAGAATAGACTTAGCCTCAAAAAGTTGTTTTTAGATTATATTCTCGAATCATGACCTCGATTCGTGCTTGCTTGACGGTTTCAAATGTGGAGTTAGTTCGAACCCTGGCGTAGGGGGAGCTGGGATGCGAAGATATTCGGCTTATAGGTAGCTCGCGCCCAGGGGGTGAATTTTAAGCTCACAACACTTGAGTCAAGATCTAAAGCACTTATACGCAGGCCGGATTCAGAAATCATCTTAGATTCGAATTCAGTACAAGACGAAGAAAGAAAGAAAGAAAGAGAACAGGGACCAACATAGCCAATGAACAATAAACTTTATTGAAGTTTGAGACAAAGGCGTTACACATAAAATTTACGAAGTTGATCAATGTTTCACGAGCTCGAGAGCTCTCTGCCATCGGGCATCGCTAGCTAGTAAGCCCCCGTGCGATCTGTTGAAACAACTCTGCAGGGGCCCTCCCACCGTGGGGATAACTTGTTGGTGTTGGACGAGCCTTGAATTCGTCATAGGACTAGGTCCCCAACAAGGAGCTCCCTAGGTCGTACCGATCGAGACGCATGTCTGCGAAGAGCTTGCGTAATGTTGTCGATCGTGGCGATGCACGACATCTTACTTCTATACGCCAGTAAGGTCAAGGGACCGTTCTTGCTCGAAGTCAACTTAGTCGACCAAGATGACCCTAGCAGAGCCCAGCGTGACCTTTGGAGGCAGGACGGCTTCGGTACTGAATACAAGCCGGAAGTGTGTGGACCCTGTTGCTCGGCTGATTGTGGTACGAGTAGACCATAAGACGGTGGGAAGTTCGTCCACCCAGGTCTTGCCGTGTCGTTCGAGCTCATCGGATACTCGCTTCTTGATGCCTTGAACGATCTGTCCGTTGGCGCGTTCTACTGCCCCATTGCTTTGCGGATGGCTTAACGAAGCATAACATACTTTGGTGCCAATGTCTTCACAATATTCCTGGAACAGTTCACTGGTAAACTGTGTTCCATTGTCAGTAATAATTCTGCATGGAACTCCATACCTGGTGACCACGAACAAGCGGAAAAACTTGACAGACGCACGAACCGTGATGATCGAAACGGGTTCGGCCTCGATCCACTTGGTGAAGGTATCAATGGCGACGTACAAGAACTTCTTCCCGCCGACCGCCTGAGGGAAGGGGCTGAGGACGTCTAGCCCCTAGGTTGAGAAGGGCCAAGCGAGTGGAATGGTCTGAGGTGCGTAGGCAAGTTGATGCGACTTTCGAGCATGGAATTGGCAGGCTCGACAGGCGCGGACGATGTTGCGAGCATCCTGGAGCGCCGTTGGCCAATAGAACCCCATGCGGAAAGCCTTCCCGACCATGGTCCTGAAAGAAGAATGTGCCTTACAGAGACCTGAGTGGATGTCGAATAACAGGTACTTACCCTCCTTCGTGGTGACACATTTCGTTAGGACCCCAGAAACATTCTGACGGTAAAGTTTGCCGTCCATGAGCTTATATGAGCTTGCCCGGTGCTTGATCCTGCTCCTCTCAGCGGGGTCGGACGGAAGCTCACCCTGTGCCAGAAAGTTGTGGATTGGTTCGGCCCATGAGGGAATAACTTCAATGAGGGCGACTGAAACCTCCTGGTCTGAAATTGAAGGTGTTGCCAAGGTCTCCAAGATGACATCTGGAAGAATTTCATAGTCGGACGACCCGAGCTTGGAGAGGAAATCTGCGCTGGAGTTGTCCTTCCTAGGCACATGCTTGATTTCCAGGTTTTGGAACCACGTCTCCATCTTGCGCACTTCGGCGAGGTATTTGGTCATGGAATCTTCCGAACATTGATAGCCTTTGTTGAACTGGTTGATGACGAGCTGGGAATCGCCCTTGATGACCAACCGGCGCACACCCAGCACCTTGCAAGCTCGGAGTCCCGCCAGGAGAGCTTCGTATTCTGCTGCATTATTTGTTGCTGGGAATCCGAAACGAACTACATACCTTAGTCTTTCGCCCTACGTGGTGAGAATAAGGATCCCAGCCCTCGAGCGCTTGAAGGATCTTGAGCCATCAAAGTACATGACTGTAACATCCCAATTTTTACTTTTCTTGCATTAAAATGGTATTTTGAATTTTTGAGAAATTTCTGGAATTTATTTGGATTTATTTGGAATTAAGCCATTTACCAAATTAATTAAATAATAGGAAAGTTAAAATACAATTTTGCTGAAAATATTTTATTTGAGTCACAAATGTCTTAAAATATTTTTGAGAATTTTTCCAGAATTTTTCTGGTATTTTTAATGCCCCAAATGAATTATTTGATTTTCGAGAATTATTTTTAATCGAAAAAGAATTAAAAATTCGGATTATTGAATTAAAATGTATTTTGAAACTTCAAACGCTTATAACTTTTGCGTTTTAACTCCGATTTGAGTGATTCCAATTTCTATAAATTTGTAAAATCAAGATCTTTCTGTTAGTAAATTTTAATTGAATTTTTGACTTGAGTTGCTCTCTGTATTATTTATTTATTGTTGTTTATTCGCGTTACGCGTAGACGTTGAAGTGCCCGAAGGTTTCGAGGGAGAGGTTCTGACCCAGGAGCAAGCTCAGGAACCAGAATCAATACTTTTTGAAGGCAAGTTGTGTTTGATCATGTTGGACCTATCATAGAAAAATTATTTCGATTTAATTTATTGCATGCTAATTTAGTAAAAATTAGTTGAATGAATTTTTGGATTAGCTAAATGCCTAGTTGCTGTATGCCACCTTGTCGTATATAATTGTAGGCCATGAATCATTTGTCACCCTAAGTTGTGGATTAATAGTTGGACATTAATTATTGGCCAACATGGGTTGAGTAGACCGTAAGTAGTATGCTTAGCCTCGCCACGGAAATTTCATGATTTTGGAATGCCAAAGTTAATATTGACTTAATGAGATATGAAACGTATTTTGTGAATGAGACATGTGTTATTGAGTTGATGATGGCACGTGGTGCAATGGTAAAGAACCGGGGTGGGAAAATGATTTAGATCGAGGCATGTGGCAAGATTGTTCTGTGGGCCAAGAGTGGCAAGCTGGGCGGTCGTGTTGGTTTTATTGGTTTGGATATTTAAGGTCATTCTTGGTTAGTCTTGCCTCGGTCAACTAAGGACTTAACCTTGCGAGCATTTGAACCGAGTCTTTCATACAACCACAAGCTCGTAATGGGACGGGCCTAGCCGAGTAAATGCGGAAATCTATTCTTTGGTCTTGTCGTGGTGGTGTGGGGCCGGAGGAGTGGGTGAGAACTCACATGGCGCAAGAGGGGGCCCTGGTGTAGTAACAGTCCCTCCAAAGTTGAAACCTTAGCGAAGCGTCTTGGGTTTAGAGCGGAACTTTGGAAAGGCTTTATTACTTATTTGCCTTGGTGGTATTTGACCTGTATCTTGTGGGTAAAGTGTATAACCTCTGCAGAGTGTACAACCTATTGAATAGCCGTGCTCACGGTATTGAGCATCGCTTCGATGATTATAGTCAAGGGTTAGATTTTCATGAAAACGACTTGTTTATGGAAAATGCTTGGGTTGGTAAGGTTGAACTTGACTTAAGACGGAAAATGGTTTACGATTAAATTGTTTGTGAAAGCTACTATTCCTACTATTGTTTTACTGCTTTGCAATCTATTCTCATTTACTTTGAATCTTTGTCTTTGCATGAACCATAGCCTATCCTTTGTACTAAGCCATACATGTAGCATATTAGCATTGCATTACATGCATGACTTCTTTGAGTGCTCAAAGTACTCACCCCACAACAACACAATTTCAGTTGAAGAAGAAGCAACCCCTACTCGGGAGGAGGAGTATCGGGAGGCCAAGCGAACTAGGGAGCGAGCCCGGTCGATTGCTGTGGCAAATTGGTTGGCGCCACGAGTTTATTTTATTTCATTGCATTTGAATATTTTAATAAGTCTTACATACTGCAGGCGTATCTTTGTAGTTTGACCCTAAGGTCAATCAACTAGTTTGAGTATTTAATTAAAGTACTTCCTTATTTCGCTGGTTATGACTGTGATATGTACCAATGTTGAGACTGTGTGCACTAGCGTGATCCTGGACTAGTGCAGAATACACAGAGGGTCCAGATTGGCATATTCGGGTCCCGACAATGACCTAGGGCTTCTCCTCCTCGATCTCGAGCTCGGGAGCCGGCTGCGATGTCTGCTCGACCACAAAGTCGGCAAGCACCTGCGACTTGATGGCCGTGCGTGCCACGAATTGGATGTCAAATACAGCCAGCTCCATGGCCCACTTGGCGATGCGACCTCCAGCCTCTGGATTCCTCAAGATCTCCCCGAGTGGGAAGTTGCTCGGGACGACCACGGGGTGAGCCTAGAAAAAGTGCCGAAACTTGCACGAAGCCATGAGGAGAGCGTACAACAACTTTTGGACCTGAGGGTAACGCTCCTTTGGACCATGAAGAACTTCGCTGACGTAGTAGATTGGGTGCTGCCGCGCATCCCGCTCGGCCACCAAGACGGTGCTGACAGCTTGGGTAGTGACCGCGAGGTAGAGCAACAGTTTTTCGCCTGGCTGCGGAGTCGTGAGCAAAGGTGGACTTGAGAGGTATACCTTTAACTCATCAAATGATTGCTGTGCCTCGGGCGTCCACTTGAAGTTTCCTTGTTTACGCAAGGCCTTGAAGAACGGCAGCCCACACTCGCCGAGCCTCGAGATGAACTGGTTGAGGGCAGCCATGCGACCGGTGAGGCACTGCACCTGCCTTACTGAACTTGGGGGAGCCATCTTCTCGATCGCCTCGATCTTCTCTGGGTTCGGACCAACTCCTGAGCCCCCGATCATGTAGCCGAGCACCTTTCCTGAAGCAGCGCCAAATACACATTTCTCATGATTAAGCTTGATCCTATATTTGTTCAGGTTGCTGAAGGTCTCTTCAAGGTCTTGAACGTGATTGTCTTCGGAGGCGCTCTTGACGATAATGTCGTCTACATATACCTCGAGGTTGCGGCCGATCTGGGGGTCGAACGTCTTGGTCATCAGGCGTTGAAATGTCGCGCCGGCATTTTGGAGACCGAACGACATAGTTGTGTAGCAGTACGTGCCGAATGGTGTGATGAATGATGTCTTACTCTCGTCGCTGATCGCCAGCTTGATCTGATAATACCCTGAGTAGGCGTCCAGTAAGCTCAGCATCTTGGCGTTCGCAGTGGAGTCGACGATCTAGTCGATGCGTGGAAAGGGGAAATTGTCTTTTGGGCACGCCGAATTTAAGCCCGTGTGGTCGACGCACATTCGCCACTTCTCACCTTTCTTCTACACGATGACCGGGTTGGCCAGCCACTCGGAGTAGTCGATCTCACGAATGAAGTCGGCTTTCAGAAGTTTATCGAGGTTCTCCCTGATTATAGCGACTTTCTCAGGAGAAAAGCGACGCGACTTGGCGTCGGGGCGGGCGGTCGGGCGACTTGCAATCTGTGCTCGACCATCTCCCTCGGGACACCAGGCATGTCTGCCGGTTCCCAAGCAAATATGCATTTATTGGCGCGGAGGAAGGTGACGAGCTCGAGTTCCTATTTGGAACTTAGCTCGACCGAGATGTGGACACACCTGGTCGAGTCGCCTTCTTCAAGCAGAACAACCTTCGTTGCCCCGCCAGGTTGGATGACCGCCTTCTGGTGGGCATTCTTTGTGGTCGCCTCGGGACCCCGCTGGGGCAACATGCCGGCGAGAGCCAAGGCCTTGGTCTCGCACCCGTGCGTCGCCTTGAGATTGCCCCCCACCGTGATGACACCATTAGGCCCGGGGAGCTTCATGCAGTGGTAGCCATAATGGTTGGCCGCCATAAACTTGATCAACGCTGGTCGCCTGAGGATAGCGTTGTACGGGAGATCTCCTTCGACCACCTCGAAGGTAATCAGCTCAGTGCAGAAGTTATCCGAGTCGTCGAAGGTTACGGGCAAGACCACCTGCCCAAGAGGGGTGGTCGAACTCCCAGGAACGATCCCGAAAAACGGAACCGCAATATGCTTGACCTTCGACCGAGGAATCTGCATCCGGTCGAGTGCACCTGCTTGGAGTAGATTGAGGGAGCTACCCCCGTCGATCATGACACGCCCAACCATGGTGTTGCTGATGGTCGGGGTCACGGCCAAGGCGGTTTTCAGGTCCTTAGCCATACCTTGGGGGGCATCTTCTCCTGAAAAAGTGATCATGGCCCTAGCCCACTTGCGAATTGCTCGGCCAGACCTCGGTAGCTTGGTAGGCGGTCTTGCAGACCTTGAGCTCACGTCGAGATTGATATGTTGACGAGCCGTCGAAGATGACATCGATCCGGTGGTCGCCCTGCTGGAACTCTAGGTCGAGGTCGTCGAGGTCAGTCCCAGTATTGACCCTGTCGGGTTGCTCGCCTTCCTTCGGGAGCACGAGCATCTCACCACGCCCATCATAAAGGCTTCGGCTTGCTCGCCAAGCTCTCTGACCATCTTGGTCGTGCGGGAGCCTGTGGTACAAGCGAACCGCTTCATCAAACCTGGGACACCCTCCAGCATCCTGTGACCGAGCGTCGGCTCGCTGGGGCCCGGGTCGACGGTTCCCCTGCTGGGGTCGATGCGGCGCCTGTTGAGGTTGTGGCTAGCCTCGACGAGGTCGGGGCTCTTCCCGGTCTGGATCCCGCACCTCCATCACCTCACGCCGGCCATCCGCCGTGACGGTCACACAAGGCCGACCGCCGCCGCTCTTGCGATTTCTCTTCCGCTTCTTGACGGTCGAGACCGGGTTGGTGCAATTGGCGTTAGAGGGACCAGTCTCACCCGAGTTGATGCCGAGCTTACCTTGGTTGTAGTCACGCTTCCAGCGAACCGCGTCGTCCGCGTCTGCGTAATGCTCCGCCATGCGAAACAGCTTGTTGACAGTGAGCCTTGTTGTAATCTCCAGGTCCTTAGTGAGGCGCCGGTCGTGGACGCCGAACTTAAAGGCCTTGAACACGGCCTTGTCAGAGACGCTTGGAATCAGGTTCCTCGTGCGGATGAATCGCCGCACGAAGTCGCGGAGTGGCTCGCTCTTGCCCTGGATAACACAATCCAAGTCCTTCTCCCTTCCTGGCCGCTCATAACAACTTTGGAAGTTGGAACGAAGGGCACTCTGAATCTGGCGCCACGATCGGAAGGAACCGGGCTTCTGGTTGAAGAGCCAGGTTCGAGCAGCGCCATCCAGAATAGTCGGAAGGTAATTGGCCATCACAGCCTCGTCCCCTCCGGTCGCCAAAATGGCGGTTGAATATATCGACAGAAACTCATCGGGGTTCTTGGTTCCGTCGAACCATTCTATTAATGCCAGCTTGAATCGGGCCAGCCAGCGCACTCGACGAAGGTCATCAAAGTAAGCCGAACAGCCATAAGCCGGAACAGGGGCACGCCGAGGAAGATGGTCGCTGCTGCTGGACTCTAAGTCGGGGTTACCTCGGCTAGCGGATTTATGGCCATGTTGGTCGTGCCGGTGAGCGCGGGAATCACCCGGTAGATACTGCAGGCGATCATGAACCCTGCGGCACCTTAGCAGGATATCTGGCAAAAGACTTCCCGACGTACTGCGGCTAGAAGAAGAGCCGCTGTAGCCATGCTGACGCTGAACGCCTCCCGAAGTCGCGTCTAGGGGCCGACGATGAGGAGGAGTCCGGGTCAGATCCCGGGACGATTGGTGGGAAGGCGATCAGTGGAGGCGTCGGCGTCGGCCACAGCGAGTTATCATCACTTCTCGAGGCGGGTCCCGTGAGTGGCGGCTTTGGTCTTTGCGGTATGGCCTCGGTCGCAGCCCTGTCGAGCTCGTCAGCGAGAGCTCGGCCGAAAAGTTCTGACTTCACCCTATGGGGATCAGTCATAACCCGGGCAATGGCACGGGGGCGTTCGCCCGAGCGAGGAAGCCTGGGTCGTCCGGACGAGGTCTCGGCCTTCTCTTGATCCTCCCGCCAGAGGACAGTTATGGCTTGGTTGACAGCAACCTGAACCATCCGGCGGGCATCTTCAGGGGTCTTAGGGTCACGGTCATCCGCCTCCGCGTTCACGCCTTGGCTACCTGCCATGAAGACAAACTGCTCGCGCAGTGGCGGAGAGGGTGAAAAAAGGGACGTGGAGTCGTCACGCTCGGGAACCGCGCCTAAGTTTGAACCCGCTGAACGTCCTTCAACAGAGCGCGCCATGCTCCTGAGATCTTGACGATGTTCCTCCGAATGGCTTTTCGGGCCCCACGGTGGCGCCCGGTATCGCGATTGAGATCGCCTGACCGCAGAAGTGAAGGGGGGTGAGTCGTGAATGCGGGACCCAAAACGAGTTTCACTCACCGAAGGAATGCGTTCGCTACTTCGTTGGCCGGGGAAAGAGTAAAATGAGCGGGACACAGAGAGTTATACTGATTCGATCCCCTGAGAAGGTAAAAGCTCTACTCCAGTCTTGCCCTGAGGCAAGGATGTTCGCTACGTTTGAGTACAAGTGCTTGTTTTACAGCTCGAGTTTTGGGGAATTCTAAGCTGGTTGTGTCTACTATCTTGTAGCTTTGATTGCCTACCCTAAGCGTGTTCACCTCAAAGGGGTTTTATACCTCTCATGGCGTTTTAAAAGCAGCCAGGAGAGATTCGAGTAGTGGCCTCGATGCGACTTGAAGGTGAAATTTATGTAGTTCATCTGTAGATCCCGTTAAGCCTTAACTCCGACATTCAAGGTCATAGTAGCTGTCGAGTAGCGCGTCTTCAAACCAAGGTCGAGGTCGCGGAGTTGAATCCTTGCCTGGCTCGAGTGTCGTGTGGGAACCGCGCCAGGCTCGAGGTTGTGGCAGAGACCCTTGCATCAACCCCAAGCTAGGGTCCCGTTGTTGTGGCGTTGACTGTCGAGATTTCTCGATCCCGAGCAAATTTGTAGCTTTTAGGAGGCAACTAAGCATGGAGACAACAACCTAGCGAAGCACAGAGGCGGCCAAGCAAGGAGGTGACATGAGGCAACGAGGAGGGGCGGCGGAGGTTGGGGAAGTAGAGCGAGCGAGGTGGGAGGCGGTTGAGCGAAGCTACAGCTGAAAAACTCCTTTGCAGTAACTGCAGCTTTTGGGGTGTTTTTGCTGTGACTTAGCTTTCTAGCTAGACAACATATCCTGTGCACGCAGGGCTTCCTATGTACACACCGTGCACACCAACTAATAAAAGTCATGAAAAATTTTGAAAAAAAATTGTAGATGTACTTCATAGATTATTCTACCTACGTATAAAATTGTAGGTTGAAATTCATTATATATCGAGAGTTACAAAAAAGAGAAAATTATGGTAAGTTTAAACTTATATCGAGAGTTACAAAAAAGAAAATTATGACAAGTTTAAAAATTTAAACTTGTTATAATTTTCTCTTTAAACTCTCGATATATAATGAATTGATCTTGAAACTTTATATATAGATAGAGTAATCTATGAAGTACATCTACAATTTTTTTTCAGAATTTTTTATGATTTTTATTAATTGATGTGAACGGTGTGTACACGAAAAACCTGTGTATGCAGAATATATTACCTTCCAGCTACTTTATAACCATACTGTTTAAAAAACTTTTAGTTTAAAAGTGAAACACAACCTCTAAACAACCCCATATATCAGTAGCTTTCATAATTGTTTCCACTTCCATCATTTCGCTATCACTTGCATCGTGTGTCTCGATTCCTTGCTTTGGACAGTAGATGTCCATGTCAGTGCCGCTAGTCAGATCCGTTTCTGAATTTAGGGCGTACTATTTTGGTTCCATAAAATAGTCTTGCTTTTCTGTTGCGATTTTTTTTATGTAAAAACAAATGGTTGTACTTTTTTTATTAGGATACAAAAGACTGACACACAACGCATATACACCCCACACACGTATACATATGCATGTACGTCCGCTGCACATGTTAAGAAAATTGATTAGAGGCTCCGCACCTTCAGAGCGTGCTATCCCACTGAACATACACGTACACATATACTCATACTAATTTTAGTGGTTTGGGATTTGTAAAACCTTAGAACTATTTATATTGTACTTTTAGTAAAGTTTGAATATATATATTGAATTTACGTTGTTACGAAATTATTATACAACGTCATAAAATTATACCTACGACGTGTACACCCTCGTTGAAAGTTTTTTAGTGGCGGCCACTCAACCACGCTAGGCTGTCGGTAGCTGCTGCCCTTTCTCCATGGACACCGAGATGTATTCATCGAAACAAGCTAACAACTACATGCGGCTCGGTGTCGGTGTGTGGTTGGGCCTGGTAAAAATCCTCAATAGAATCTGTTGGTTTCATATTTAATATGTGGTGCCCACGAGAGTTTAATTTCTGAACATCTTAAGTGAATAATGTTATCAATTGATCAGATAAACGAACAATTAATTATTGATGGGTTTGTGCTCACCAAGATACTAAATAACTGATGATCTGGTGATCCAAAATAGATTGATCCTTGTTCGTACATATTTGTTTCCTTTATTTTTTCCCTATAAATAAAAAACTGGCAAGGCCTCCTTATGCATGAGCAAGGATTGAAATTTCAATGTCGCTCTAAATCCTGTCCGTGACCGAAGAACGAAATCTCAGCATTTCAAATAAATTCTAGCTGAAATACAAAAATAGAATTTAAATTCTGGTTTTTTTGCCATCGGTATAGCCGAGATCTCGCCGGTTTTGCCAAGATCTTGACAAATTTGGCCGGGGTGAAATCCAGTCGAAACGAAGTCAAAAAGTTTTGAATTTTTTTTGAAGATTTTTGACATATTGATGATGTTTTCATAAAAATTTAAGAATATTATCAAGCCTGTGGAATTTTTAAAAATTCAAATATTGCTACTGTCTTGATAAAATGCTGTCTGGCAAGTTTGAACAAATGAAACATAAAACAGACCATATTAGAAAATTCTGAAATTTTTTGTGCATTGTTTTGATGAATCACTAATATTCTCATAAAATTTTCAGATGATGATCAAGCTTCATGAATTTTTAAAAATTTGGACAGTGCTACTATGCTGATAAAAGTTTTACCGGCAAATTTCAACCATATAAAAAATGGTACAAACCATGTTATAAAATTTTTGTGTATGGTTATGATTTATCATTAATGTTTCTATAAAATTTTTATCTGATGATTAAGTTTCAAGGAGTTCTAAAAATTCTGATAGTTCTACGTCCTCATAAAAGCCTGATAATCAATACATAGATTTGCTTTAGTAACAAAAAAATGTTTAAATTTTTTAAAATTTTGCATAAGGGTTAAAAGAAAATTCTTAAGATGTCATAAAATTTTGAATCATTATCACAATCCACTAAATTTATAAAATTCTTACAATTACAGTGTACCATTTATGTTTTTTCTGTTTTTGATTTTTGAAATATAACAAATGAAGTTCAATACATACATAGATTTGATTGAACAAAAAAAGTTTAAATTTTTAAAATTTTATAGAATGTTATGAGTTAAGTATTAATCTCTCATAAAAATTTTGGATCATGATCACACACGAGAAAATTTATAAAATTCTGACAATGTTATTGTCCCAATTATGTTCATTCTGTTTTTTATTTTTTAAACATAACAAATGAAGTTCAATTATTTTGAAAATTTCTATGTATGATCCTAAACTTATTAGGACAGTACCATAAATTTTTCACAACAGGATAAAGCATATACAATTTTATAAAAATCTGATAGTGTTTCTGCAGTTTTAAAAAAATGTTTCCAAAAATGGTTTTTCGACAAATTATCATGAAAGATCACTTTTTCCAGTGTAATTGACCTAAATCCGGTCAAATCTAGGTATTAAACTTTGAATTCTAGGATCAAATCCCGAGATACTGGGTGGTAAGTGCAAAATCTCATTGAAAAAACGAGATTACTATAGCAAAACAATTTTTTTTGAATTTTTGAATTCAGCTGGCAATCAAAATTGCGTTCAGCTCCGGAGAACGAGATCTCGGCGAGATCTCACAAAATCTCGTCGAGATTTCTAACCTTGTGCATGAGTTGGACATGCTGCTGCTAGCTTCCAAAATGCTGTGTTCAAGTCCTTTTTTTTTCTTACCTTTTTCCTTTTACTTCCAATTATTTATTACCAACAAGTGTTCTATGGTTTGTCATATGGATTATGAATAATTTAAGTGTCATAATAAGAACTAATGAGAATGAACACATTTCCTTAGCTTTGAGGGCAAGAAATTAATCAGCATGGAATGTAAAGAGACATAAGAGAGAAGATGTGCATCATGCCTCCACGAATTGGACCAGGAGCGCATAACAAGGAGGAACTGATAAAATTATGAAGCATGTGTGCACATTGGACATAAAATATTCATAAAAATATTAGTTGTCAAAAATTAAATTTTTTGACCGTACTCTTCTCACATCGAGAAGAATTCGTGACTAAAAGAAGTAATACTATCCTTCAAACTATATGCCTATACATAATCCGTTATCATGTAAAAAAACACATTGTACCAAATAAAACATGAATATATAAATTTTAAAGCATATTTAGAACAAATATAGGAATGTAAATAAAAGTATAATAGGAGTAGCCACTCGGCTAGTTGAAATGCAATTACTGTTGAATCTGTTGATCGACGAAGGATTGAGCTAGCTCAACTAATCCCAAGACAGAGGGTGAGTACGTGGTCGATCGACTACTGAGTACTCCATATGTGATATCATTGACTACGATGGCACAAGGTATTTGCATGCAAGTGAGTGAGCCTGTGAGTCAGTGACGTCCTCTTCAATCTGTCATCGAGACCGAGCTTGACCGCGATACTATTTTCTTAACAGAATAAATAATTTGAGACAGCCCATCCGTTTGACCTTAGCCCATCTCCAATAGCATTCTCTAAATCTAGATTCATATATCTCTATATACAAAATTCCCTAAAAAGATTATTTCCCTATATCTTTTCTCTCTCCAACAATATTCCCCAAATCTCACACCCTATTTTCTCCATTCTATATTATAATGATATTTCATAATCGGCATATGAGCAACGTTTATTTTTTAGCGGAAAGAATTCAAACAGCTATTTTTAAATACAAAATTTTAAAATTTAAAATTTATTCTCGCAAGAATTTAAAATTCGAACTTCTATTTTTAAATACAAAAATTTAAATTTTGAAATTCGAACGGCTACAACTTGCCTGTCCCTCTACCTTTCCTAGCAAAAAGAGAAGAACAAGTGAAGTATGAACTTAAATGCTGATTTAGCAAATATCACATCTCAGAAACTTGAGAATGAGAAGTCATAGCTCACAGCATCCATAGAATGAGAAGCCAGGATGACTGGCAGTAAAATAAGTTGAGAATTATACATGGTTGTTTATACATCCCAAAAAGATGTAGCAGAGATAGTCATCAAAACATCATAGGCTCACAACAATTCATAGTTAACAGTCAATAACCTAAAGACTTAGTGTCGGCTTATTCCACCTGATAGGCCCGAGTCTACAGACCGGGTTTGGTTCAGTAGGGGGGTGGCTTTGGTAGTTGGCAAACCCTAACAGATGGAAACCCCAGTACCTCTCACACCAACGAATTCTAATGTCTCTCAGTTAGATGAACACAGAGATTTTTTCCAGGTTCAGGCCCCCGGAGGAAGGGTAATAGCCTTACGTCCTACCTGCTTTTGGATTCAGTATCGTGGGCTTGGTTACAGAGCTTGCAGATGACCAGCTCTTCTGTTGTGTCTCTCTTTTTCGACCCTCTCTCGTATGCTCTCAAGTGCCCTTATATGCACGGGCTTACGGGTCGATAGAGGAGGATCGTCATCATACTTATCTTACATGCATTTACTCGCCTTTATCGCGCTGTCCGTTCCTTCGCCCTAATCAATGCGGCGCATGCCTTCGCCTGTTCTTCCGAGATGTGACCCTCTGCGGCGGGTAGGTGTGAGGTGTCGAGAAGCGGGCTTGTGGCAAATTCCTTGGAATCGACGTGCACGCACAAAGCGAGCTGCCTCTAACACTGCGATGCGGCGGAGAGGAGACTTCGGCGGCCACGGTATCCGCTTTTTGCATGGCGGCGAATTGGCGGGCGTGCTCGCACCGCCGCCAGCCGCCACGTGGGGCGGCGCCGGCGGCGGCGTGTCGCCCACTTTCGCCGCCGCGCCGTGTGGACCGACACCGGTGGGCGGCGTGCTTGCTTTGCCGCCGCCCGCCAAAGTGCCATGCAGTGGGGCGCCGGCAGCGGCGTGGTCGCTCACTGCGCCGCCGCCGCGTGAACCGACACCCGGTGGGCGGGCGTGCTTTCGCCCACTGCCGCCAAAGCCGCCCGTGTGGGCTTTGGCGGCGCGGCAGGCGTGGTCGCCACCTACTACGCACGCGCGCCACGTGGTGGCGCCCTACGAGCGGGTGTAAAACACCCACCGCTTTGCTAGACGACCACGCAGAGCCGCGCATGCTTTGTGCGGCGAAGGGGTACCTGGCGTAAATCGCCGGCAAGTAGCCGGGCCCACCCAAGAACGCACATCGAGCCTTCGAGATCTTACATTAAATGCGGTGCATTCTTGGATGGGGCCATCACTCATCGAGATCGACCTCCGATTCTTGTGCTTCATTGCATCCGCCGATTTTTTGGGGACCCGAAACGGCGCACAATCTTGCATCTTCGTGAACCGTCGGTGCGAGTGTGAGATACAAATAGGCTCATCCGCACCAGGCAGTTCACGCTTTTAGCACCCCTTGCAAACTTCATCTTCTTGCTCTAAGCTTTCCTTGCTTTTCGCCATTTTCGCTTTCATGGCTTCTTCCGCTTCGCCTTCTATTCCCGCTTCCACCGTGGACTCCTACACAGTGGGGAGACTCCACGCCATCGTGCCGGAGGGCCCTCTCTATTTCCGGGCCGGGACCCCTACGCCACAGTGCCCCGCCGACGAGATCATCATCTTCATGTGGGGCATCATGGCGGGCTTGGTGCCGCCTTTTTCTGATTTTTTCCTCACCGTCCTTCACTTCTACGAAATCCATCACCTTCACCTCACCCCCAACTCCATTCTTTTTCTCGCCATCTTCGCACACCTCTGTGAAATGTTCATGGGGGTGATGCCAAATCTTCCACTTTTTCGCTTCTTCTTCCGCCTCCGGCGCCTCCTCGCCGGAGAGCTGCCATTTCCGTCTTCGGGATGGGATGGCAGCCCGCTATATTCCCTTCCAGCCCAGATCAAACTGGAAGGCCTGGCGCAGCGAATGGCTGTACATCAACGACGACAGCGGCGTTGAGGCTCTAGGGTGCCAGGCCGGCGGCGATCGCAAAGCTGAACTTCGCCGTCGGCGAGGCGGCGGAGCTCTGGCAATGGCGACCGCATCAACAACTGCGGACGCCGGATTAAGCGGGCGCGGTTGTTAGGGATTTTGTATCCGAAGACTTAGCCCTTCGTCGCCGTATTCGCCCGGTGTGTAATACCACGGTGACAGCGACATCACCCGCACCTTCCCCGGCCGTAAGACTTCTTTGCTATTTTTGGCTTTTTTCGCATTCACGTCTCCTTTGTATTGTTCCCTACCAACCGGCAGTCTCCTCTTCTAACTTTGGCGAGCACGAAACTTGGATGGGCCACGTCTCGGCCAGTGGCTTGCGGCCGATGTGGTCGATTCAGCGGCTGGACTTTCCTTCAGCGCCGGCCGCTCTCGCGAACTTGGAGCACCACGAAGCGCTGCGGATCGTCGAGTTCTTGCCACCAATGGACTCCACGGCCTCGCCGAAGTGGTGCGCCATAGCGCCGACGATCGAGGATGCACCTCCCAGCGATCGGACGATGGGCAGCGGCCACTTGTCCCGACGCTTCAGTCGGGACGTGAAAAACCGCTTCTGCCGGCGAAACCTCCGCCGCCACCGGCCAAGGGTGGCGGTGACTTCACATGGGGCGGTCGCACCGGCTGCCCCAATTGCAGCACCAACCGCGCCGGCGCCAGCATCTCTACCTCCGGCGCCGTCGGCTTTCCATCGCCACCGGTGCCAATCAGAAAGCGCCGCTCCATGTCTTCTCCTTCTCCGACTCCTCCTGGCGCCGGTCTCACCCTCCACAGGCGCCACCCATACGCCACGGGACCCATGCGCCACTCGACAAAGGCGGGCTTGAGGTCCCCAAGGCAACTTTCGGCGACGCCATGCGGCCCTCAAGATGTTCAAGGAACATCGCCCTGCGCCTGGCGAGACTTCGCCCGACACCGCCGGATAAAATCACGAACGACTCCCCTTATCTTTGTTCGGGGCATGCAGATCATCCTCCACGCCCATTGCGTGAAGGAGCCTCCCGAAGTTGGCGGAAGAGGCGCACAATTCCTCACACGAGTGCACCGACCTCGCGGAGGTTCAACAACCAGAATGGGCGGATCCGTCAAGGCCGTCGGGAAGTAATTAGCCATGACTCTTCCGGACCCGCCGACGCTTGCATACCACCATCGTATAGATTTGCAAAAATTCCTCCGGATTGGTAGTGTCGTCGTAACTTTCTATGGATGCTTGGCGGAACCTTTCGAGCCCTCCACACTGTGTCGCCGGAGAACGCCTGATATCCAACGCCATAAGCAGAGCCCGCCACCATCGAGCTCGCCGAGAGCGAGGATGGGACTCTCCGTGAATCGGAGGAACTCTCATCTTCGGAGGCCACACCTTGCCGCGCCCTGCTCTGGTGGGCGATGTGGCACACGGCCGCGAATCGCCCGCTTCAGCCGCTGCGATTAAATCAAGATGACTTCTTAGGTCCCCACGGTTCCTTCGGAATCGGGACCGCTGTATTACCGCCTCTTCCTCTGCCACAGCCCACTGGCGGCGGCTAAAGCTTCTGCGAGGCCTCACCAATACTGGTGGCGGAGTACCACCGATGCTTCACTGCCGGCGAAACTACCAGTTGGCGCGCACCGACAAAGGCGGCAAGATCCTGCAGCCGCGAATTGGCCGGGAGTCTCTGCAAGTTCCACCGAGGGTGGTCCAGAGGAGAGAGCAATGCATGTAGATTCTAATTTGGAGTGGCGCTTCCGCAGGCGGCCGGCGCCACATCGGATGCCCCGCCGCCGCCACGGAACATCGCCATGCGCCTGCGGGGGTGGAGTGAGACGGTCTTGCAATCGACGGGATTGCCGGGACACACTCTGAGCATGGCCCGACGCCTCCCCTTCCTGATGCTGCGAACCCGCCATCTCCAGATGTACGGGACTGAAAGAACACACCAAAACTCGCCGGAGAGATGATCGAAAAAACCAACTACTAGCCCCTACCTGGCACGCCCCTGTCGGCGTATTCCACCGACAGGCCCGAGTCTACAGACCGGGTTTGGTTCAGTAGGGGGGTGGCTTTGGTAGTTGGCAAACCCTAACAGATGGAAACCCCAGTACCTCTCACACCAACGAATTCTAATGTCTCTCAGTTAGATGAACACAGAGATTTTTTACAGGTTCAGGACCCCCGGAGGAAGGGTAATAGCCTTACGTCCTGCCTGCTTTTGGATTCAGTATCGTGGGCTTGGTTACAGAGCTTGCAGATGACCAGCTCTTCTGTTGTGTCTCTCTTTTTTCGACCCCCCCTCTCGTATGCTCTCAAGTGCCCTTATATGCACGGGCTTACACGGGTCAGATAGAGGAGGGATCGTCATCATGCTTATCTTACATGCATTTACTACGCCTTTATGCGCTGTCCCGTTCCTTCGGCCCTAATCAATGCCAGCGCATGCCTTCGCCCGGTTCTTCCGGGATGTGACCCCTACGACGGGTAGGTGTGGCGTCAGATGAACGGGCTTATAGCGAAATTCCTTGAATCGGCGTGCACAGCACAAGCAGAACTGCCTCGACACGATGCTGACGGGAGAGGAGACTTCGAGGCGGTTGCGGTATCCCGCCTTTTGCATGGCGGTGGAATTGCGGCGTGCTTCGCCACCTCGCCCGCCAAAGCCGCCACGTGGGCTGGCGCCCGAGGCGGCGTGGTCGCCCACTGCCGCCCGCGCCGCGTGAACCGACACCGGTGGGGCGGCGTGCTTTCGCCCCTTACCGCCGAAAGCCGCCACGTGGTGGGCGCCAAAGCGGCAGGCGTGGTCGCCACCTACTACTTCACGCTTGCGCGTGAACCGACACCGGTGGGCGGGCGTGCTTTCGCCACCGCCGCCGAAGCCGCCACGTGGGGCCGGACGCCGCGGCGAGGCGTGGTCGCCACTGCTGCTTTCGCCGCGCCACGTGGGCGAGCGCCTGCAGGCGGGTGTAAAACACCCACCCGCCTGCTAGACTGCCACGTAGGCCACGCATGCTTTTGTGCGGCGAAGAGGGTACCCTGGCGTAAAGTACGCCGACACTTAGGGACAAACTAAATGATTAGAAACAAAAGAAACAACATTTGGTTCAACTTGACCTATTACATTTTTTAGCTATTATATCTCTTTGCAAGCTCATGTAGTACTATTTTGTGGCTCAGTGCAGCAACTTAGATCAATACCCATAATTCTCTCTTCCTCGACCATTTTCTTGAATTAAAATTCATTTTTTTAATTCAAGCCTCTCTTTCTTTTGCTCAATCTTCATTTGTTCTTGTGCATACAGTTGTTCCTATCGCTTATCTTTTTTCCTCTCTTTCATAATCTCAAGCTCTCTCTCTTTCTTTCTAAAATTTTCTAATGCTTCCATATAAAGATTTACTGTTGGAGCAACTTCTTTACCTCGACGTAATCGTTCTTTCACTGCCTTATGTCCAATTGGTCAACTTAGGTGATCATTTTCTGCACTAGGATGGTCCTCCTCAAGATGAATTGCATTAGAGCAAACAGGACTACAGGACTGGAAGATCCCGGACTTCCACTACTTGATGTCTTTTGCTTCTTCTGAAATAACCGAGAACACCACTTAGGATGGTGTTGCAAAACATTCCAGCAATGCAAAAACACAAACGATCATCCTTCTTCCTCCTGTTACAAAGTTTTAACTTGCATAATCTATACAACCACATAAACAACAATATAAGCAAACCATCTACAAATAGGAATGCTATATAGATTATAGACCAACCTTGCCCTTCTCAGTTAACCTGCTTTGATTTCGATGCTCAATCCAATCATGACACCCACAAAACTTGTTCACTGCTTCTTGAATAATAGACCATCGATGTGTAAGCGAAGCCTGCGAACGATCTGAGGTAAAAGTCTTATTCTTATGGAAGTAATCATGTATTCTTCTCCAATAAGTGGCACGGGATTGTTGATTCTTTTGTATTGCATCGATACTAACATTAAGCCATGCAGACACCAACAAATTATCTTCTTTCTCAGAGAAACTTTTTAACCTTCTATTATTTGGTCTTATTTGAAGACTACTCATATGCGCTAGAGATGGTTGCAAACCAATTGGGCTTTCCTGTGGAGAAGGTTCAGATTCATCCCAATTGAATGCATCCCCTCCCCCACTTAACATGTTAATATAGAATCCATCCATAATTTCTCTTTTGCCAACAACAAAATTTCTCAAATTAAGAAACAACATTACAATATCTTAACAAGTCTTAACAATATCCATCAACATTACAATATCTGAACAAGTCTTAACATTAATACATGACTAGAACACTCCCGAATCATCACTATCAATGTCAATACCCTCATCTTCACAATATTGTCTATCATCACGTTTACCCTCGTCGCTACTCTAGTAATCACAAGGAAGACACAAATCAGGGTCTATATCCCCTTCAGGCTCTACTTCATCTCTTTTACATCAATTCATGTGTCTGTATGGCAACTTGCTTAAGGCTATGAGCTATAACTTCGATGTCAATTACAAAACTATTGAGTTCATTGCCACCTGGACATGTGTGAGGACTAAAATTATCTTTTGCAATTTTGTTAAGGTCAGATACGATGCACTCTATTTGTTTTACTGTCCATGCCAAGCCTTTACTGAGTTTCTCTGTATTCTTATCCATCTACATGTAATACAAGTGTGTAATGAACAAACTACCATACCACTATTCTGGGTAGATGCAAGTCAACTCCACATAATAGCATAACACAATATCTAAATAAATGAACCAATATGAAAGATGATTCATAGAAAAAGAATATATGGAACTTACTGAGCAGACAACTCTCTAGTTGGAGTAAGAATAAGCACCCTCATTGCAGGTACACGTTCCAGCACAGGCAAAGAGAAAGCAGCTGTCTAATTTAGAGAAATCGATTAAACTAAAGATATGTACAAACAGGGAAGTTTGTGTTCATTAGAGATACCTTCCCTGATCCTCTTAATGCTAAAGGTATCCATGCAGCCTGGAATAAGCAAGGAATTAAGCAAAAAGGATACTGACAACCAAATTACCTTGCAAGCATGAATAACTAAGGTATTTTTCGACATGATATGTTACTTCATCGGACTAGCTGCTCAGGTTCTCAAGTTTCTTCATGTTCCTACCAGCATATCTCCATTCTCTTGGTCACAAGAGCTACTCTAAATCACAATATGTCGCGAACGGTGCCTCGGCCCGTTGGCGTGAGTGAGCACTCCGCCCGGCCGTGTTCGAGCCTCGGCTCGAGCGGGCGCGTACGAAGGCGAGGGCTGTGCGTGTGTGGGTGGGGTGCGTGTGTGCGTATTTAGCTCGTCTGTTGTTTCTCTCTTCTATAATGAAATGTTAGTGCTCCTGGCCAATTTTTTTTAAAAAATCACAATATGTCTTTGCAGTTAACTCATCCCAAGAAAAGTAAGAAGCGGATCACTGAAACAATACCAGAACCAAATCTTAGCCTTGCAACTTACTACGACACTTCGTTTCTCACTCGTCACTCCCCTCTCCCCCTTCCCGACCGAACTTCCTAGACTGCACTGCACTCCCAACCCCAGTCAAACATGAACATGATATATTGACACGAATCTAAGAAATGCACAAAGCAACGTGCTCCTTCCCTTTCGCAATATTTGTCAAAGCCCACCATGCGCAGACCAAGAAGACGCCAAATCTAATAAAAAACTAATGACCTTTTACTTTAGAAATTGACGTAGTACAACTGCTCAACCTCTTGTAATGCGTTAATATTAGAGATAAAGAGTGAAAATAATTCCTCAAAGCCATGTGTTTAACTGTCAACAAGAAGCAATTGGCATAAGAAAGCATCCAATTGAACACAACTTAGAAAAATTACAGAGCAAGTTTCACAAAGATAAATAGATAACCTTTTGTTATTGGATATTCACATATCTACCTTACATTTCCATCCTAACTATCATTCTTCTAAATCAACATTAAGTCAGTCAAATAAATATGTTTGTTGGTGTAAAGGGTAGCGACTAACACTTCATTTTTCTAATGCTATGGTCAAAAAGAAATGAAAGTAGCCAATTGTTGTAGCCTGATTTGCTTCATTGATGAGATGTGCAAATCCTTTCATGCTGTTTGTGCATAGAAATAACAGGAGACTGAACTTCTACCAAAGAATGCGCTAGCAAAACCAAAAAGAGCTAAAGTTCATATTTGGAAGCTCGTACTACATTGATGCACCATTCAGGATCGAGTAGGGCAAAGCTGCTGGTTCATTAGGCATTTCAATTGAAATAGCTATTGATTTACCATCCTGTAACAATGAGTCAAAGAGGTCCAGATCAAGAACTCGAAACCCAGGCCACTCGGTTCTAAATTACCGCGAGCGAGCAAAAGCAAAGATTTTTACACTAATCTACCCCCCATATGTAACGAACCAAAGCAAGAATCGCGCAACGCCTAAATCGAAATCTATTCTTTTATGAGATTAATAGGTTCATGCCTTACAGATTGGCTCAATCCCACAACACCCGAGGTTGAAGAGGACAATGCGAGGCGGACTGGATTGACAACGAAGCCAGGGACCAGATCCGGCGGGAGGGAAGCATCTTGGGCGTCGGGATAGACCGGCGAAGCGCCGGCTTGCCTCCTCCATGGCGTGCGACGAAGCAGCAGAGTGGCAACTCACCTCCTGGACGTCGCGAGATGGAGCTATGGCTCATGGCGCTGGTCTCCTAGACGATCCTCGCGGGCGCGGGAGTGATCCCCGTTGCTTCAGATGCGATGGGGAACAAGATGAGGATTGGAGATAGGATCTTAAGAAATTGGGATTCTCTCTCCATTACCTACAAATAGGGAACTGGATCAGGAAGCTTTTGGACGGGAGAGTTGGCTCTGCGCTTGTACGGCTTCCCTATTTTTTTAGAGAGGGAAGGGAGAAGAGAATCTATTGGAGATGGTCTAAGCTCGATACATGCATACGCCAATGCATGTGGCTCTCTTGCATTCATTCCTCTTGCTCCTTTGTGGGTACAATCCTCCCCTTCTCAGAGATAAAGACGGGGAGCTATGGATTTGTTTGGTTTGAAGTTAACTTTATTATAACTAATTTTAGATAAGTGTAATTTACCATACTTTTTTTATAATAAAATTAAGTCTATGATATGTGGAATTAGAACATGAGGTTAAAAAAGTGTGGTAATTCACAGTTACGATGACAAAACCAAACACGTAAAATATGCAACACATCTAAATTTAGACTCGACAAATTCAGCCTTAAAAACATGCAAAGTTCTACCAGAATGGTTCGGTAGCCTCAAAAGCACCAAAAGTGATTTGAGCTGTTAGGCTATACTTGTAGGCTTGTACGATCATTGCCCTAATTGTAACTCCCAAAGGACTTTATTATGGTCAGCATTCAACATTACTTTCGTATCATCTAATCTGAAAAGCAATGCTCCCAACCGACACGAGTAAGTGGCTCGAAATATTTAAACTACGTGTCCACACACAATTTTTTTCCTTTCTCGGTTCGCATAATTCTTTAGCCTGATTTCTGGACTCCAACCAGATGGCACAGCCGACACAGAGTGATCGTTTGCAAGGAATAATATGGAGGTATATGAAACCTGCAATATCAATTCAAGGCAGTGTACATAGAGGCAGGTCGTGCATGCTCATCCGAGTATCCACAAAATATATTCGATATCCATCTAAATCAGACCCATAACTAATTAACCAACCTAATCAAGTCGAATGCACACGTAGGAATCCAAGTGTGCAATTCACGCAAGCTGCAGGTGCAGGGGAGGGGCCCCAAGTCCCCAACCGATGGATCGATACAAAGTCAAATTTATAGTTGCTGGGAAAACGAGATGTCACCCGACCTTGGAGCTAAGGATAGATGATGAGCTTTGCTAGGAGCATTAGCATTTATTTAAAAAGAAGAAACAATAGCCAAGCTACATACACCCATACGTTTGTACATAGCTCTGTGAGAGCCTGGGTCGAATGACGCTCGAACCCGGACCGACAGCTTGCATGTCCCACACGCTTACCAACTGCTCTATGTGTGGCTCTCTCTCTTTCTTTTTTTTATCCGACACAATTTTTTGTTTTGCAAAACTAGGCCTTAATTATGTGAACGAATTTGTAAAACTAGTCCCGTCCTCGACCACAGAAGCAGTGGCAAATGACACGTGTCATCTGCCATGTACCTCGAACTTGATAGCAGGTGCCGCGGACCAGTAGCTCAGCAGATCCTTGCTGAGCAGATGTGGCCAAGTGATTAATTAAGCACATATAATTAATTAATTAAGTGACTAATTATGAGATCAATTAAGTCAATAAATGCATGCTAGACAGCCTATATGATGCTGAGCAAGGGCACTGGCCTTGCTACGGTACAGGAGCGTGACAGGTGATCCATATCTCTTCTCTCTGCTTTCACAGTTAAGGATAAGACTAGTTTTACAAATTCGATCGTAAGAATATTAGATTTGCAAAAATAATAAAAAGTAGATCAGGTAGCCGAAAAATTCATAGTCCAAGTGGTTAGAGAGGGAGGAGGGCGGCCATCCAGGTCTCTTTCGCGATTCATGGGAGCTTTAGGTCGTTGTGCAGCGCGCATGTCCTTGTCTAGATTTTATCTTGGAACAGCTTCATTTATGCCTATGCTAGCAGTTGTGCCTCTGCATGCTCGTGCTTATGCTTATGCCCACCTGAAGTGTGGTTGGAAATATGGTTACTGCTTAAACTGAACATGTATGAAGCTCCTCTCAGATTCCTTGATCTGACATTCTGACTTATCCATAAGGTATTGAGAGATTAATTAAGCTGCATGTACGCAAACCTCTCGCCTGATTGATCTCTTTTTGTCGAAGCAGAGGGAGATTTGATGATTTGTCCCATTTTAACTAGTGCAATTAATGATTTGCCATATATATATATATATATATATATAGCTCAGGACTCCGTATATCAGTGAGATATTATAGGATAAATCATCAATTGCACAAATAAATAAGAGTAAAACATCAATTTTCCCGGCAGAGAATAGAACAGAACTCCCCTGCACATGGCGCCAACTTTTGTCCTACCTACTACTCATGCAGCGTGAGTACCAACAGATTTGTTTTGCCTTGGATTCATTTGGTCGACAGATTGAGGCTCGATAGAAGATCTGACCCTAATTCATTTAGTGACAAATCTTCATTCGCTAGTGACCAAGGTATATTTTTGTAATATTTTTGGGTTTTGTTTGTAAATTTACATAAAAATGTATTTTTTAAAAAATCACGAATAGATCGTCGTCAATTGTGGAATAGTGACGAGACAACGTAGTTGTCAAATCTCGTCGCTTAATTTCATCCTTGAGGAAGCACTAGTATCGTCGGAGGCTCGGTCTTTTCTCAAAGGCGACGTCAATTTCCGGGTAGTTATGACTAACATGATCATTCACGTAGCATCGCGTGCACGCATCAAGTTAAAGCGATTTTTAGGCGTTACAACAGAAGCATGCTTCGTAATCAGATGCTACCTAGGTCCACTGAGCCACAGCTGGTTGGGCAAACAGCTTCATCTTCTAAAAAGGAATAAATCTGTTTTATATCTCTGAACTATAAAAAAAAGTTTAAATAACTCTACAAACTATAAAACCTAAATAACATCCTCATCTTGTAATATTGGACCAACTCACACCCTAGGGAGGTTTTTCTTGGCTATTTTGCATCTCCTATATATAATTAAGGCAAAAATTGATTCAAAATTTTTGAATCTTTTTGTATAATCCGAAGGCAATAATTATACTCTTGTAAAAATTTTAGACCATGATCACACTCATACAATTTTATAAAGTTCTGATAAAGTCATTGTCTCAATTAAAGGTTTCTGATTTTGATTTTTCTGAGATAACAAATTATGTTTAATTTATTTGGAAATTTTTTATTGTAATTCTAGGCATTGAAAGATGACACTGTAAAATTTTAGATGATGATCAAACCTATACATTTTTATAAAAATCTCACAGGATCAGTTCCTGCGGGTCCTTACATTTCATACGGCCGTACGGGTACTTACGCCGATTGAATGCAAAGGGCATTTGAAGTGGCACCCTTGCAGAGCTTTGTGCTTGCATACACCAGCAATCTTTGAGTAATTTTTTTTTTGAAGACGGCAATCTTTGAGTAATTAAGTCCGTACTTCGACAGCAAGAAGATCTGGATTAAGCTTGTCTGAAATCCTACCCCTAATTCGTCCGCATATGTACTCGTAGCACTGAGAATTACCTCACCTTCATATCGATCGACCTTCGACCGTCCAATTCCTGCCTGTGCCAACATGAAGCAGAGCTCCGGATAGCAGAGGATATGCGGCCGTGCATCTCCTCATGCATGGCGCCATCGGCACGGATGACGACCTGTCCTGCTGTCCATATGCGAGCAAATGTGCCGGCCACCGGAGAAAACAGAGCCATCCTCCGATCGTCCAGGGAACTAGTCCATCAGGTATGATGTAGTAGCATCACGACACGATCTGCCTCTCTGCACGGCGGACGTACGTCGTTGACACATACTGGGCGTTCCCTCCCATGTTCCGCGAATTTTTCACTGTCCTACCTTAGAAAAAAATATTTTTACAGAACTAGTCTCCGGAGAAATTTTTTTAACATAAATGGTCCCCATGGCCCGCAATTGTTGTGCACGGGGAGTGCAGAAATCACACCGATGCGACGTGTGGCACATTCCCGCGGAATGGAGACGCGGAAGTCTGATTTTCCACGGATTGGAGGCGCGGAAATCCTTCAGTGTGGAAACCGCCGGCGGCGTGCATTTACCAAGGAAGGGGGAATGGAAAATCAATTTTCTGCTCAACAGGGGCACGAAAATTGATTTTCTACAAAAGGGATGCGTGGTAAATGGAATTCCATGAAAGGGATGCATGGTAAATAGATTTTAGTGGTGTGGAAACTAGTTTTCCACATAAAAGGTGTACGATAATCTAATTTTCTGCGCTCTGAGGGCTGGAAAATTCCACGCTTCTCATGCGCAATAATTGCGAGCCAAAGGACTATTTCTAAAAAAATCTTAAAAGCTAGTTCTGTAAAAACATATTTTTTAACAGGCTAAAACAGTCAACTCTTCTCATTCCGCGGCGCCGTCACCACGAGCTTGGGCAGGCAGGAGACGAATTATTTTTTTTAATAATACATTTTTTATTCAAAATTTCAAAAATATACCACGGAAAAAAATAATTACAGAAATATACCTCAGCCTGTTGATTTGGCGACATTTAAATGTCGCCCAACCAACGGGCGACGGAGGCTACGTCAAGACGATCAACGGCGCTAAAACGCCACGCTC
Source organism: Guadua angustifolia (assembly GCA_036346375.1). Taxonomy (NCBI): domain Eukaryota; kingdom Viridiplantae; phylum Streptophyta; class Magnoliopsida; order Poales; family Poaceae; genus Guadua; species Guadua angustifolia. The sequence continues at coordinate 66,718,966 of CM070504.1, read as the reverse complement.
GCGATCTGCGGAATAACCTCTATCGCCTTTGGTTTGGCGACAGAGGCTGCCGCCAAACCAACGGCGACAGGACCCTGTCGCCAAACCAAAGGGCGACAGGAGTATATTTCTGTAATTGTTTTTTTTCGTGGTATATTTTTGAAATTTTAAATAAAAAATGTATTATTTTAAAAAAAAATTCGGCAGGAGACGGCTCTGCCTTTTTCCCCTTGTAACTCAAGAGTAGCCGTAGTACTAGTACTGTAGGCAGCGTGCAGAAAAATTTTGGAAACCTGGGCCAAATTGGCCTCTTTGTTTTTTTTTTTTTGCATATTTAATCTTTATTCAAACGAAAATTGCAAATTTAACTACTTGTGTCACTTGTCGTAGCATAGAAGTGCGATAGGTGCTTACCATTGCTCATACGGTTAGAAAGAGATCAGATTTCAAACGTGATCAAACTAAAAAAGAGTTAGATTAAAGAAATAAAAAGTCAAAACTTTGTAAATCTGCCGAACTTTACGAAGAAGCGGATATGCATGCAACGCAATACAGGTGCCAGGGTCTCGAAGCAACCCAAGGCGGCCCTACTCCTACCGAACGGTCCAATCTGGGACCCACCCGCTGGACTCGGGTCCAAGCGTCCAACATCATTTGTTTGTAGTACTGGCCTGAAAATGCTCACGCAAACTATGCACGAACGGACGCTGACGTGTGGGCCCGCTAGATCGACCTTCCGGTGGGGGCCCAGGTTTCATTCTCAGTAGTCAGTTGATTAGTTGGATGTTGGAACGCTCAGCCAATGGTTTCTCGAGAACTTGTTGCATGCATGTAGATATAGATTTTTTTTTCAGTATTTCTGTAGTGCTTTATATGGAAAGTATACGGTGGAGCTGGATAGTGAATTAGATCTAGTTATTAATTTATTAAGAATGTTTTTACTATTTTATTACAAAAAGAAGTATAAATAAATTAACTAATCTGATCTATTGGATTGAAAAAAAAATCATATTGAATTTAGTGTACAGTAAAAAAGAACTCTTGTTTAAAGATGAGTCGGCCATTGGATGCCTTCGCAAACATATTCTTCTTCGCAAATTGAAATGTGCCTCTGTGAACTTGGATTGATCTGGCACCAAGGTGGATAAGAATAGCCCCTTTATATAAGGAAAAATTAGTCCAGTGACACTTAATTTGTTGGTTTTTAGCGGTGTGTCTATGACATGTGAGTCCATCTGAGTATATGACAGTGGATCAAGGTGTCATAAAGTGAATCACGAATTTTAAAGAGTGTCGTTGACGCCAATCTCTCCTTTATATAACTAGCAGTTCACCCACTCAAATGTTATGAATTTACTCACACCAGTAGGATGTGTCTCAGACTCAAAGTGAACTCTTGAGTTTAAAAATTAAGAATTTTTTAAATAATATTTTTTATTCAAATTGCAAAAATATACCATAATATAAAAAATTACAAAATTATACCTTTGTCGCCATATGGTTGGGCGACAATAGCGCAAAACGCAAAAAAAAACTAAGCTGACGCTGATGTGGCCTCTCTGTCACCAAATAAAAAGGTGACATGCCTCTGTCGCTAAACCATTTAGCGACAGGAATACGTCGCCATTTCATTCAACAATAGAGAGCTATTGCTGAATGGTTTTGCTACAGAGCACCCAAACCAAATAAATTATAAAAATCATGAAATTTTTTTGGAGGAAGTTAAATTTATGAGGAATATTTTTGCATTGATTTTATTTGCTAGAATTTTAGAGTTCAAACCAGGGTTCAATAAATTCAGAAAAATTCATATTTATCAGTGATAATTTATGTAGTATTTTACAAAATTATTTGTCGGTTAATTTTTTGACAAAAATTTAAATTTCGTTGTTCCTCATTCTCTTTCGATGTACGACAAATTTGACGACAAATCATAGTAAAACATTGAATAAAACGCAACATTGATATTACAAAATGCAGTAAGTACAACAACTACAATAGCATGGCATGTGAACTACACCTAAGATACATACATGCCTTAGGGAATTCATAAAACTGGGATACAACATACCTCTAGTGAAAAACTAAGTTACAAAACCATACATTCTATGGCCATAGTTGTAGTAATAGGTCACTACAATAAAAATAATAATAGTTATCTATTACTTCCTAACGGGATACTACGTATAGATACCTGATAGTGCATAATATAATATCATCATTAGGATGACGCAAGGTTCGTGGACTAGGTGGCATGAAATTGTTATCATCATCGTCATTTGTATGGTTAGAGCTAGCCCTCTTTCAGTACTGGTTGAACGCCCTCTTGCATTGTTGCTTGAACGGCTTATTGCAGTAGCGCTTGAACGGCCTGTTGTGATAGTGCTTAAACGTCGAGGTTTAGATGACATGAAATCGTCATCATCATCGTCATCATTATTTGTATAGTTAGGAGCAAGCCCTCCTTTAGTGATAGTTGAACGTCCTCTTGAACTGTCTGCTGCAACAGTACTGGGTGGACCTCTACCCCTCCAGTTATATCCTCTTCTGCATCTTCTGCGTGAACCAAGTATCACCCCACCGAAGAGTATATACATCACTACGAATTCTGAGATATCTTTGTTCAGCAACTCTTTATTCTCTGGAAAGGACTAACACACAAGACGAGCATACAAATTAGTGAACTTATGGATAATGCTAAAAAAATTAGTACGATGAATAAATAGAAAATAACTAGCCTTAATATGCTATGCATACTAATCGGGCAGTATCAGTACCCTATAAAATCTCGTAGAGAAACTTGTAGCAGAAAGGTGGTCGGCTAGTTCGCACACCTTGAAATACCTTTGACACCACCCTTACAAGTGCACCTTGAGGTTGTTGGAGATCACAAGATTCAGGCCAGAGGTTGTCACCTTATGCCTCGATAATGTCGGATGCCACTTTTGCAATTTGGACACCACTTTACTTAGGTTCTCCTTTAACAGATCATCCTTCCCATTACGCGTAACCTTCAAAGTGTAATGAAGGGTTGCACTGCTCATATTAGGTGTCCAAGAGAATACTCTGCTAGAGGATCTAGCCATGGTGAAGTGTGAGTGGGAACTATATATGTGTGCTTGTAGTTTGGCCTTTTATAGTCTCGAAGGAGTGGTGTATAGACTAAGTGTTAGAAGGTAATATTCAAATGTGCAGATGGACAACAAAACGCTGGAGTGTGTAGTCAAGTTAGGCTGAAAAGGCAGTCATGCATGCAAGGTGTCAATACTGACAAATATATTGTACATTAAGTGATCACTTTAGAGTTAAAAGTAAGCAGTGAGTGGTCACTTCAGACTATGCAGTGTGTAGTTAGTGTGTACTGAGTGTACTGATGGGATTTTGTACCGTGCAGTGAGTAATCACGTCGGACTATATTATGTGTAGTGAGGGGTTATTTTCAGACTGATAAAAGTCTTCAGCGAGTTGTCCCATCGGTTTAAGAAATAGCATCTCGTATTACGGTATAGGTCCTACAGTAACAAAAAATAACAATATTGCATAACCAAATATAATAGTTCGTGATCATAAAAACCATATGTCGTACAACATATCTAAAACAGATTAACAAAATAATAAGATAAAAAGTTCCAACAATCCAAAACATAAGTAACTATTGTCGGTCCCATTTTGGGGCTGCTCCTCGCGTCATGACAGTCCTCCTGCAAATCTGCCTGTGCAAGTAGGTCAACTGCGTTGGTGCGCGGTGGTCCCTCTGTGGTCTGGCCGGAGGTGTAGCATACTCCGGCTGAGAAGGCTGCATCGGTGGTGGTGCTCCGTGCAACTGCGATGGTCCAGCCTCATCCACATCAATGAAGTACATCAACACACCACCACCATTGAGGTCGTAGTCCGCGTGGGTTGGATCATCAGGATGCCCCTCATAGTCATCAGGTGTAGGTGAAGCTGTAGACGTAAACCACTGTACCTGTGAGCCTGTAACAAATGAAGAATTGTTGAGAGCATTCAAAAAATAATTGCAAAATATAGAAAGTGCGATTAAGTACTCATCTCCAGCGTGAGCGGCTAGACCAGCGTGTCTAGCAGCTCGCCCTCTCACAGACGGTTGTGTGATGGTGGCACAGGAGGCTGTAGCACGGGAAGATGTGCCTGCAGCACCCCTACCTCCACTAAGCGGCAAGCCGTCAACTACTTCAGGAGGCTGGTGATTCCGCCAACTGGAGGACGCGACTCGAGCTCTCCCTATACCTTACGCAGAAAGAGGTCACCTCCTCTCTAATCACGTTAACCCTGCAGGTCAGACGAGAAATGAAGCTCCCTGACTCCTCGTAGTACTGGCCTAACACATCAGTCTGAAAAATACATTACGAATTAGTTAGCACGTTTACCAACTAAGTGAAAATAAGATCGTAAATTGGACGCACTGTGCAGAGCTGAGTCTGTATGGGTGGGATACATGTTCCTTAGCCTAGGAACATGTCTAGGAGGATAGGGGTCGACACTAGGGGTGGATATCGAGCCAACTCAACTCGACTCGACTTATTTAACTCGTTAAGATAACAAGTCAACTTGACTCAATTGTTTTTTAACGAGCTGAAAGCTCAATTCGGCTCGACTCGTTAAAAACTCGAGTTGGCTTGTTAAGCTTGTTACAAATGTAAGCAATGGAGCATGCATTGGAAAGATTTGAACACCTAAATATAACTAACAGCATGATACTAATAAGTCCAAATAACAGCATGAAGTATTTTTGTCTTGCTCAAGTATAACACAAAGTCCAAATAAAATATACTGGTGCAATATTGACTGACACCAATACACATCAAAAACAAATGCTGATGAAATACACAGTGAATACATCGCCAACAAAGATCATCATAGGTGCAAATCATCTAATGTAGGATAAGGAAAAACATCTATATCATGTTGTATTCTTATGCCAATACAAACCACAAAACTAGGAACAAACTCATCAACCCTGGGAAACCGGCTGATATAGTACAAGGACTGACACTGCTACCACATGATGGAGAACCTACAATCAAGAGAAGAAATGAAATTTATATACAACAAAATACTCTACGATAGGAATCATAGCAAACATGGATTTTGTGCTAGATTTCCACATTAGAACAACGATGATATTGCCATCTTACGAACACGACAAACCCCTGACCTATGGTAAACCATTGTACTCACCGCTTAATGTACTTGGTCATGGACTCTAGGAATCGAAGTATTCTTCAGGAAGATGTAACTAGATACCAATGGCCTATAATGGAAAATGTCACAGAACGTCAACTATTTGAGGCTTCCTCTTTACCCCCAAATAAGAAATGAGATGGAAGCAAACAATAAAATAACCAATTAAACCAACTAAAACTAACCTAGAAGTAGCATAGTAAAGAAAAACGTAAAAAATCCAACACAGCCTTTGGTTTTACTAAGAATAGGCGGTTCCATATCAGCAAAGTAGCCTAGCGTGTCCTCAAGACATGGTACCCATAGAAGTGCATATAAGCTCGATAATTGGGATTGTATATGAGATAATCCAATTTTCTTGTAAACAAAATCAATTAACTTTAGCAGAACTAACTAGGTTTATAGCCCCAAATGTACCAAAAAAACAATGCAAAGATGGAATCAGCATTCTTCAAAATCACATGAAGTTCATTATTACATTGGTACTTGGCAAAATGGTAAACTATAGCAAAAACATGGATAAGAAGAAAAATATCTGGATTTGCTTATATTGTTGTGACATGCTACCTCTACAACAACTAAGGTCTTAGAAGCTTCATTAAGTAAAATATCACACAACAAAGCAAAGCAAGGGGCTAAAATAGCACATTTGATGACAAAAAAAGAGGGACAGTTAAATAAATACAACACATTTGATGAGAATGAATTCATCTTACTCTTGGCAGACTAGTTGCTTTCCACCAAGCTGTCAGAAAATGGTACCAATTCAACGTCATCTTCGTTGTCATCTTCCTATAAATGAAGATGGAAACATATCCTGTGCAACCAGAGAGTTGGTGAAACCACGGTGCAACCCAACTAGAAAAAGTTTAAAAAAAATCTGAAAAAAATCATGGATGTACATCTCAGCTTACCCCATCTACATATAAAATTTCATGATCAAATTCGTCCTGTGCTAGAAATTACAAAAAGACAAAGTTGATCATGAGCGATGAATCATATCGCTTATAATCAAGTTTGTCTTTTTTATTACTCTTAGCACAGGACGAATTTGATCATGAAATTTTATATGTAGATGGGGTAAGCTGAGATGTACATCCATGATTTTTTTCAGAATTTTTTGAAACTTTTTCTAGTTGAGTTGCACCGTGGTTTCACCAGCCTGTCTGATTGCACAGGATATTTTTCCAATGAAGATGGTATTTAACTTAGACACAATATTTAACAAAGCTATATGGAAGATTGAAAGAGGACACCCATACCAATATCATTGGAGGTTTGTTGTCATTTTTGATCCTCAGATGAAGCTAGAAGCACATGCTAATGCCTCAACCATTGATGGGCGTGGAGCACTATGATAATCATCGAAAACTTTACCTCCAGTACTGATAGTGGGCTTTGAGGAGACACTGATAGCAAGTATTGTCAAGAATTTTTTTGCTATCTTTGTCACAATAGGGAACCTATGAGCATTTAACTTTCACCAATTAAGTAACACAAACTTTGAGTCCTTTGGAGGATGGTTTGGTTCATCTAAATAGATGAGCAATTCTGACTTAGATGGCTCTGTAGCTGTCCCTTGTAGGAAGGATTGAAACCCACTTGGCACTGTGGCTACTGAGATCCTTATTTGCAAACCTGAAGATGACTCAGCTCTTCCATTGGCAACCTTGTTGTGGTGATGTTCGGCCTTATAAATGCCATATAGATCATACAATCCACATTTGACATTATTTTCCTCAATAAGAGCCTTGCACTCACTAAACATCATTTTAAAATAGTAACTAATAAATCTTATCTTAAACTTAGGATCAAGAATAGTAGCGATAACCATAACATTGTTCTTTTCCTCTCAATATTTATCAAACTTGTCTAATATGGCTTGTCCCATCTTGTTCATATGCTTATTCCTAGAATTACATGCAGCTACCAATGCAATCTTAACATTCACTATGTAAGGATAGAAAATATTTGCAGTGAAGTATACAAATCCTGATAATACTTTAATTACCTTAGCAAATGTAGCCGAGATTGATTGAATTTTGCTATATAATGTCCAATCTTGATGGGTAGGCTCCCACTTGTAATTCATATCAATATCACCATACTCAGTGAAAGCAACCCTATAGAAAATACAAGCATCAAATATTTTATATGTTGAACTCCACCTTGTGGACACATCTAGACACAACCCTGCTCTAATTTTCAGATTCATGGATTTACAAACTTAAAGGAATTTGTACATACAAGATAGTGGCTTCTTAAGGCACTTCACAGTTTCCCTAAGCTTGGCTATCAATGGTTGCAATGGTTGAAGGCCATCATTTACTACCAAATTGACTATGCGAGCACAACAGCGGACATGAAAGTAACTAGGAATGAAGCCTGCTATTGTCGTAGCAATGAACTTGGCCATCAAAGTTCTAGCAGCAACATCATTTGAAGTAGCATTATCAAGAGTGATTGTTATGATCTTGTCTTCTATTTTTCATTCAGTTATACATTCAAACACTACTTGAGCTATGATGTTCACTATGTGTGGTGGATCTAACTTAATGAAGTTCAAAACACGACATTGCATAACCCAATCAGAATCTATGTAGTGCGCCACCAAAGCCATGTAGCAAAGATTTTGGTTTGATGTCCATAAATCACATGTCAAACTAATACCCTCAGCAGTCTTAAGACTCTTCCTAAGGAGTTTTTTTTATATTCATAAACCTTTATGCATTCACTTTGTATGGTCTTCCTACCAATGAACTTATATGATGTATTCATATATCTAGGGGTGTAAACGGAGCGGATAATTTCCAACCGATCCGAGCCCGAATTCGTTTAAAACCCGATTCGAATCCGAAAAAATGATATTCGGTTATATCCAGATTCGATCTGGATTCGAATCCGCCTATCCGAAAAAATATGGGTTAAGATATGGGAAGAGAAGTATCCAATTTGTATCCGATCCATACCCGCATATCCGAGATATCCGAAAAATATCAGTGTAAATTAGTGAAATAGATATCCGATAACAAATCCGATAAACATAAACATTATACATTATATAAGTTCATATGTTGATTGAAATTATACTTGACTGCATATTATTCTTATGTAGGGAAGACACCTATTATTGAATTTGAAACACTTATATGTCTTGAAAGTTCTAGTAAAATTTTATGTATGGTTGATCGATCCTAATATGTATGACATATATGGTTTCTATTTTCACGCATTATCCGACTAACTATTCGTGACCGAGACTAATCGTATCCGGAACGATCTGTATTCGCTCCGTATTCACGACCGAAGTAATCCGTATTCGTATTCGAATCTGGCACTGTCCGTATCAGATTCTATATCCGAAAAAATTTGGAATAGGATACAAAATGAGTGAAATCCGTCCGTATCCGATCCGTTTGCACCCCTACATATATCTCATCAAGATATTAAACCATGTGTGCTCTACCATTCGAAAAGGATATTCATGCACAATTATCATCTTAGCAATGAGCCTACGGGTTTCCTCATGATCATATTCAATAGGAACAATTGTAAGAGATAAACTTGGCGTGTTGGGATTATAGTTGAGTGTACCTTGAGCTAGCTGCCTTCCCTTCAAGTTCATGTAGGGTGTACACTTTGGCAAATGCCTATTTAAACTAGAAGTTTGTCTCCCTTGAGAGTAAGCAAACAGAGCACCATAATATCTATTGGCCTTCTCAATGGTCTTCCCTGGCTCCCTCTTCGACATAGCTTGGATCACCTTAAAATGCTTCCAAAAGACTGCACACTTTCCTCTCACTTTCTTCGCACTCTTGGGAGACAATGGATTGCTTGTTTTCCCTTTGCTTCTTCTATTTTGCTTGGGAGATCTAGAGCTAGAGTGTTCACCACCATCAGACACCCCATGTTGTTCAGTATAAGAAGGTTCACTCTTAGACATAACATCATTTATATGAACTCATCTTCCTCAAACACAAATTCATAATTGTCCTACACATACAAAACAAAAAAGCAATATATAATGTCATACTATTACTTTGCACAATAAGTTCATATTCCACACCTTACTCACCAATGTGTGCATAGATGAGGGAGCAGGGAGAAGCAGTGGAGGACCCGATCTTGGAGGCTTTCCATGGTTCACCACTCCTGTTGATGTGGAGCGTGAAGTAGAACCAGAGCCACAAGACCGACTCATCTTCACTTCTTTGTTCTTTGACTCTATGCTCCTCAGTTGATTTTCCCTTCTCAGAGACTTTTCAGTCTAACAAATTGTTAATAGCATATGAGCCTGTATTATTAGCATGAATTATGAACAACACCCAGAACGAAAGAAATGCAACTAGTACTAACATTATAATTGCTTCCAAAGAAAGAAATGCTTGTTGGTAGCTTTGTTCACAGCTTCTTGAGACGAGCATTTGGATGAATCACCTGACAAACATAAAATACAAACATTTGAATATCTCAGGAAAATACCTCCCAAGAGTCGATTTTTAATATATAATTTCTTGTAACTTTCTATTATTAACTCAGCCGTGCGTACAGTGTTTTACCTTCAGGACTAAGCTGTCTCCAACGCAACACTCCTTATTTTCTTGGTTCTCCGAATGTATATTTTTCTCTCTTAACAAACTCCAGTAAATTACAAGATTTGAGAATTTTTGACAAAGGTTACAATAATTTGGTACGTCTTAAATGCAGATTATTCCTTTGTAGTAGATTGTGGTAGTAAGAGAACTATGAGGGGCTCAGACAATACTATCTATGAAGCTGATGCTTCAAACATTGGAGTTGCATCATATTATGTTACCGATCAAACAAGATGAGGTGTTAGCAATATAGGACTAATATAGGACTATTCGATACTTCCCAAATGAAAGTTACATAATGTATGGCTCTTAGCAATATCAGAATGCACTGGATTCAGAACTATTTTAGACTGCAAGGATATCACCATCATCACTAAGATACTATGGTATTGGACTTGAGAATGGAAATTACACTGTTGTGCTTCATTTTGCAGAATTCACCTATCCAGACTCGCATACATGGAAAAGCACAGGAAGGAGAGTTTTTGACATATCTATCCAAGCATTATTGATTATGTTTGTAATAGTTTGTTCACTGAATTCTATTTTTGAAACCCCAAGCCATTCCCCATTCGATTTGATGTTTCTTAGGGTGATCTTAAAGAAAAGTACTTCCACATAAGGAAGACGGCTGGTGGAAAATCTTTTACTGCAGTGAATAAGGAATACATTGCTACTGTGTCCAAAACTTTCCTTGAGATTCATCTCTTCTAAGCAGGCAAAGGCCCTTGCTGCATTCCTACTCAACATTACTATGGGCAACTAACACTTCATTTTGCATTGCAAGCATCAATGCAAGAATAGAACAACCATATAAAATCTAAAACAACCACAAAACTTGCAAGGACAAAGAAAGATGACAAGCAAGTGCACATGCTGATGCTTGCATACCACCCAAGAAACACAAAAACAATAAGGAGATAATAAAGAAGCCAACCTTGGGGACGATCGGAGGGGAGGAGCCTGGTGGGTGAACGATCAGAGGGGAGGAGTCTAGTGGGTGGACGGCCGGAGGGGAGGAGGCAGAGGTTGGCTCGGATCTGGCTGTGGAGCTCAACCAGGAGGGGTGGGGAGCAAGGGAGACAACGCTGGGCGATGGCAGAGGCAGTAGGGTGGCCACAGCGGAGCGCGTTGGTGAGCGAGAGGTGGCGGATCTAGAGCAGGAACTCGAGCCGGAGGTGCCTAGGCGTTCCCCGCGGGGCGGCACGTCGAAGGGGAGGGGAGGGGAATTGCGATGCGTTGAGGGGAGGGGAATTAGGTCTGAAGCGAACGAGGCAGCGTTAGACTTAGGGTTATAGAGATATACAATGTTTTTCTAAAAGCTCATTAAGCTCGTTAGATCACTTATTTAACTCATTTCCTTAACTCATTCAAAGTCTAGTGCGACTCAACTCGTTAAGGAACGAGTCCGAGTCGAGTTTCCAAGTACTCATTAAACTCGCGAGTTTCGAGTTTTTTTCCACCCCTAGTCGACACGTACCAAACATAGACGGGTACGGGAAGTGTACCACTGTCGATAGTTGTGGTACGTCTGTGGGTCGTATGTCATATCCTCAGCATGGACGTCGTCCAGGGCTTCTCTCCACTCCTCGACCCATGGTACCATACGTACGTGCTAGGGGGTGGACCCATGCACTCCCTTCCTAGTCTAGCTGTGGGTAAGAAATAAATATAGCAATATTAGATGGTATTACACAATAATAATTATAGAACATTGATGCAGGGAACTTACATGTGGGTGTCGTATGGGACCTCATGGCCGACCGGGATTGGAAACCCCTGTCGTAGATCGAACTACCTCATCACTCGATAGACAGCGTAGCCCTTGACCTAGACGTCGAACAGGAGGAACCGATTTGTACGCCAATACGTCGCGTCTTGTGTGCATAGGGTGGACAACACACTTGTCACACGTAATTGAACCTCTGTCTCTGTGTACAACGTCCAGCGTACGTGGTCGTCGGTGAGGTGATTGAACGTAGTGACGAACTACTGGTAGCCCAGCCCTACCGTCTTGTGTGCCCACCTAAACTGCAGTGATGACAGAAAAATCAATGTAGAACGTTATCATTAGTACTAACAAATGTTAAAATAAAAGTTTCACAATCGTGATTGCAATATCTTACCCGTCAATGGCACCAGATGGTGCCCATGGTCGGAACGTCAACGTCATCATTACCGGCATGTACAAGAGGCTGTAGGTTGATGTCGGGCCACCCAATCTGGAACCTCTCGTATGCCCAAAGCTGTACAAGCAGTGGACATCCGGTGAAGGTTGAGCCGTCGGTGATCTGTCCACAACCGTTGCAGAGTGCACGGTATGTGGCGCACAACACACCGACCCTAGAGTATCAAGACACACACAAACGGTGCATCCACAATCGCCTCATAAAACCGGATGAAGTGTCTGTCCACGCTATCCCCATGGGAGCTGATAGCATCTAGGCCCCCTCAATTCTTATCATATTTTATTAAGTAGTTTTGGTGTTGATGACCGAGTTAATAATTGTTGGAACTACGAAGAGCATATGCTGAATTCAAAGATGGAGCTAGTTGGTCTAACAAGATTAAGGTATTTTATTGCTAGTTTTTGGCTTAGGAGTTGATTCAAGTCAAATAGCTAGGTTTATTTTAGTTTAGCTGTACTATAAAGAGGGACTTTACACAAATTGGTAACTTGGTTCATAAGGCTAAGTCAAATTAGATTGCTTGAAGTTAAAACTCTTAGTCATTCGGCTCCTTGAATCAAAATTCATCTTCATACAAAATGTCCAAATCTGCGATAGACTGAAATTCAGTTGTTCTTTTCCTAAGTCTATCACAAATCTAGTCAAAGTCCTTATTCCAAACCATAGTTATTTTAGTCCAAAAAATAATCTTCTTTGACAAATATTGATCAAAGTCCTTTTATTCACGACGGACCAAACCTCATATGTTCATATACTTTAGTCCGTTGAGAAAAATCCTTTAAGAATTTCAGAAATCAAGCTTCTCCATCTATGACGGACCAAATATTTTGGTCCGGCATACATATCTCTTCTACATACAAAACCTCTTAGTCATTCATCTATGACGGACCAAACTTTTTGGTCCGTCATACATTCAGAATCTCAATTCTTGTTTCTTACGGACCAAACTTTGATATTTACACCTTAAGTCCAAAATATATTCAATATCTGAGAATTTCCTATCCATGACGGACCAAATATTGCTAATTCAAAGTTTAGTCTGTGGTTAAAGCAAATCCTTTGATTAAACCTATTTTGTGACAAAAATGATCTGAAGCCACTGATCTCAGTAATTTCCATATATGACAGACCAAAATATTTAGTCTGGCATGCATACAATCTTCCATTCCTTTGCCGGACCAAACTCTCTGAAACTCCCATCTATGACGGACTAAATTTTTTGGTCCGCCATACATGTAATCTTTCCATTCTTCTAACGGATCAAATTTTCCAAGTTTTCCCATGTATGACGGACCAAACTTTTTGGTCCGGCATAAATGTCTGAAATTGGTCCGTGATACACATGTTCAATATCGCTAAGTCTTTTTGTTTAGTCCGCTGTAAACGTGTATTAGCTGATTTTTGACACTCTAACATGTGCAACGGTCACTGTGGTAGGTACAACGGCTATTTTCATGCAGAATGTCTATATAAGCATTTCCTGAGCCATCTACCATAGAACTTTATGAACTCCTTGACATTTTAGCATTCAAAAGAGCTCTCATTCTCAAAAGGAATTTGTGCTTCACTCTCAACCTCAAAATCCTCAACTTTTCTAAGTGTTTAACTCCAAGCTTGTGTCTAGCAGTGTGTTTTCGCGAGTGAACCAAGAGACAGAACTTGTGCAAAGTTTATTACTCTTGGATCTTAGTGATCCTAGACAGCTTGAAGGAAGTTAAAAGTGCGACCTGTCAAAGGAGATTGTGGAAGGCCACTTTTGGTTGTGAAAGGTTTGAAGCTCACCTCACTAGAGTGGTGAAAGAGCTACCCGAGTGATTACCATAGCTACTGCGACTAGCTGTGGTGAAGCAATACTTCGAGAGAAGTGCTTCAACGTGGAGTAGGAGAAGGGCTCCGAACCACGGGATAAATATTTGTCTCATTCTGTGCTTTATTTCAATTTGTGTTACTTTCGCTGTTAACCTTGTTTGTGATATACTCCTATTACCTTTTGTTCTAAGTTATTCTCTTCTGTTAAAATAATTTATTGTAACTGTGAAGTTGAAATTTTGAAGAGTTGCCTATTCATCCCCCATCTAGGCCAACTCGTTCCTTCAGGAGCTCGTGAATATGCACCAGCTAAAGAGCCACAGTAGGTACATATCTAGGTGGCGCCTCACCCTCACCTTGTCCGCGGGCGTGATGATGTGCTCCGCCTGTAAATTTAAGCTTTCTTGTTAGTTCAACAGTATATGCACAATTAAGCTTTAAAAGTTGCATACCATGAACTGTCGAAGCCACCTCAGTGTCGGACCATGTGTACTGTTGAAGGGTCGATACATAGCAGCTAGGAGAACACCCTGAAATCACGCAAATAGCTCCTGGCGCCATGTCGGATCGACGTCCTGAGGCACCACAGGGTGACCGACAATCGGGAGTCCAAGGAGGTACGAGACGTCCTCCAAAATGATGGCCATCTCCCCAACAGGTAGATGGAAGGTATGCATCTCCGGCCTCCACTGATCCACCAGAGTAGTGAGCAGGAACCTATCAAATGAGAACCGATGACCCACATCCCATCCCTGCACATCATCGTGTGTCGCCTCTACCATTTGGACGAGTGGCAGTAATCCTGATGCTCGAAGCCTATGAAACAAAAATATAAAATTAATATCAGCACCACACTAATTAATTAATATAAATTATGATACTACAGCAAAGATATTTAGAAATATGAAGAATCGTATGCTACCTGGGGATCCAACGAGGACTGAGTGACCAGAGCTTCTGCGGTGTCCTCGGTCGTAGTACGATGAGCTCCAGAGGATCTTGTCCCTCCTCTGGAAAAGCAATGGTGTAGTGGGCATGGTGACGATGATCAACGACCGGATCTAGCAACTCAAATAGCCATTCGTCATCTCCATCCAGTCAGTCATACCTGCAAATTGCAATAATGAATGTTATATTTTAAATGCATATAAAACAAATGCGTACAAAAAACTATACAAGCATCATAACAATATATTGAAACAAATTCCAATAATTTAGCAAGCAACAACACTCACAACGACATGCAACTCGCTTACAAAAAAGGATTCTTATAGTAATAGTAACGACATGTAACTTGCTTACAAATAGGTAGAAAACAGAGTTCATACAACACACATCACATTAATAAAATATAAATTTGACATATAGCATATGATAATGTAAATAGCTTCACTAGTAGTATGATGACATCGTTCACCACGCCTTGCAGACGATGATCCCACCCCTACCGTCGGGTTGCCATCTCCTCCTTTATCTTCTTCGTTTTGTGGTTAGCGGTTCTTGAATGTATGTCCTATTTGCTTGTATAATGAACATTTCTTTACACGCTTACCAGCTTTAGACTCATCTATATCATTTCTAATACACCTTGTTTTATGACACCCTACTTTGTATGTTCTTGCATCAAAATCAGGAACCCACAACCTTTCATTGACACTAAGAGTTGTGGTGAAAGAACCGATAACACCATAACCATAAAGCTCCTTACTCTAAGTTGCCATCATATTTTTCTTTGTAAAATATTTAGATATATATGTACCGGGTCGTATTCCAAATAACGCATATGTGGTTGTCACCTGAGAGCATGGTCTGTGCAAAAGGTGTGGTTTGTTACATGAGCATTTGCAGTTAGCCTGCAAGATGCACTCTTGGGTGAGAACCTTTTGGTTGGTTCCACGCTGTCCTTTATCCCTGCATATCACCTCGAAGCACAGTATTCATGTACCTACTTTGATAGCTTTATGCTTGGCCAATTTCTTACTCTTCTCATCCATGTATTTAGTGATCATGCTAGAGTACATTAGATTCTCATATCTCATTACTACTTTAGCAGCTCGATGCCTATCCACAAAGTATTTGGTTGTGCCCAGCACATTCCTCAACAATTCCTACCAACGAGAGACACCTCATCCCTCTCATTATCCAATTGTACACCTCCGCCAAGTTAGTCATCATAACACCATATCTAGCACCATATGTGTCATGTAGCAATGATCACTTCTCTTTCGGTTCGTGCTTTATCTAGTCCGAGAAATATTTGATTGGCCTTTGCCTTCGACGATGATTCATCGCCTCATCTTATGTTAGCAGAGGAATAGAGGCTCCACCTGATCCTGTGTTTCACTGCTACTAGCCTTGTTCATCTGCTCATCTTTGTGTTTTCTTGTTAGCTTATCAAGATTCTTCCACAGAGTACAAAACTTACTCTCTTGGTTCTGCTTATATAGCCTCTTAAACATGTTCATCAGTTCCTTGTTTTTGAATTGCTTATAGAAGTTCGTACCCAAATGCCTCATGCACCATCGGCTCTACAAGTCTGGACATGAAAATGGCTTCCTTCCCTATTTGCAACTATTTGAGCACTAAGTAGACCAACATTCCTGTCATGCAGTATGCACACATCTTGACGAGTTTTCACCACCCGATCTTCAAGTTCCATAGGAACCACAATCAACTCTTGTAGTTCTCGCTTTCTACAAAGGCGAAAGCAACATGTAGAATCTGGTTATTTTCATCAACGCCCACAGCTGTCATTATTTGCCATTTGTATTTCCCGATTAAGAATGCGTTGTCCACACACAATAATGGATGGTAGTGATAGAGCGCCTTAATGCAAGCTTTGAATGCGAAGAAAACTCTCTTCAGATGCCTCTTGGTCAGCCACTTGCTTGACGGACAGTCCTAATAATCATAATAAGTGTCAGGATTTCTTCCCTAAATGCAACTGAGCAGTGCAGAAAAATTATGGTAAGAGTTTTCAAATTTCTCAAACCTCATTTCTAAGACCTTCTGTTTCGCCCTCCATGCATTTTTGTAGTTAATTGTATACTAATATCTGTTCTCGATTGCTCGGATAATAACATGGGACTCAAAATTGAGATTCTCTACTATCTCTGGGTACATGATATTTGCGATATATCCAAATGATAGGTTCTTGTGAGTCATCAGGATTTCCTTCGTCATATAGATATATTGCTCAACCTTTAAACATAGCCAGTGGGTGCCCTATTTGGGCTTGTACGCGTGCACTCTCCAGGGGCACCCATGCATCTCGCACACCACGTCGTAGTAGATTGGAGTAGACTTTTTAACCCTGAAAGTCCTTTTTACTGATAAGGCCCAATCTTTCACAGCATTCTACACTGCCTCTTTTGTCAAGTATATACTATTAGGCCTAACCTCATTCTCACTATACTGCAAAGGTGTATCACTGCTTTCATTCACAACCAGCTTATTAAATTGATGCATGCTCCAATCTATTGGCACAAGCTGCTCCATACCTCCATCTTTCTCATCCGAGTCATCGTTTTCCACTAGTCTTCTGGTGTATTGACAACTTCCTCTTCTATCCTTACTATTATTTCCTCAATTTCCTCATATTCATCTACTTGTCCCTGCACTTCTTGTCCAATGTTTTCATCATCCTCCTCAATCTCAACTTGTTCACCACTCTAGTAAATGATGTCCTTGTATCTATCTACTTCTATCTATAAAAAACATATATACTCCTAAAAATATATATGTATCTACTTCTATTTGTAAAAAAATCTACACTCCTAAAAATACATATCTATCTACATCTATCTATAAAAAACATCTATATTCCTAAAATATATTATTTTTCCTAAAAATATATATCTACGTAAATGTATTTTTACAAACCAACTAAATTACTAAAAATATACTAGATTTATCCGTAACCTCTAAATTTAACTAAATCTATTATTTTTGCTATCCTACCATGGTATATTGCTAAACAAAATAAACAAAAAAATTACCAATACAATAAGCAGAAACCTCAAATCTCGCTTTCTCATCTACCCTTTCCTTCTCTCCCTTCCTCTCTTTTCTTTCTCTTCTCTCTCTCCCTCCCTTTCATTTCTCTCATCTCCCTCCCTCTCCTCTCTTCTCTTTCTCGTAGGCGAAATGGGCTCCTCGCACCCAACAGTAATCGCTTCGACCTATTTATAGGGTGGTGGTTTCTGTCGTCAGTTGGTTTGGCGACAGAGGCGTGCACCCCCTCTGTCGCCAAACCAACGGTCGATTTTTGTGTTATCGCCGTATGGTTTGGCGACAAGGAGGCCAACCATTTTTTCGTCTACGTGGCGCCGATGTGGTTTTTTCTTGTTAGTTCAAATAGCGACATAACTCTTTATCGCCCTATCATATGGCGATATTTCTCTCTCATCATTTCAAA
This sequence comes from Guadua angustifolia, assembly GCA_036346375.1. Lineage (NCBI taxonomy): Eukaryota > Viridiplantae > Streptophyta > Magnoliopsida > Poales > Poaceae > Guadua > Guadua angustifolia. The sequence goes on along the minus strand of CM070504.1, from coordinate 66,700,775 downwards.
TGGCGACAGAGGTATAGTTTTGTAATATTTTTCAATTGAAGTATATTTTTGCAATTTGAATAAAAAAATATATTATTTATAAAATTGCCTAAAAATTAACCCATGAGATTTTTTCACCCAAAGCCTAATTGGACCTAGCCTGTTAAGTTCATGTCAGAAAATAGGCTTTGTGCGGTCGAGGCTTTAGCCTGATGGCTGGAGGGAGCAAAGCTCACTCCGCTCGTCCGCGTTCGAGCACAGTTCGACGTGGGTGCGCGAGGAGGTGAGTACTGTGCGTGTGTGTAGGGTGCATATGTGCGCATATAGCTCGTCTGTTGTTCTTTTTTCTATAATGAATGCCAATATTTCTGGCTATTTTTTAAAAAAAAAAACAGGCTTTGTCAATTCTTCCATTGCACCCATTTCCAAGCACTGTTTTTACAGTTTAGGATATTGATATGAATAGCGAGTCAAGGTTGCTTCTTCCTCCTGGAGACTAACACTCCATTCATATGTCCTCTAGAATTAAACATATTTTATTGTTGGATCGATCTGTAACGACTAAAGCACCAATAAACAAATGCAGCATACGCATGCCACCTAAAATTAAGCACTGAAGCTTCATGTGAAGATACCTCAGAATTATTATAAGTTAGTGAACAAACATGTGATGTGATCAATCGACCGATCCATGCAAAGCGACAAGATGTTTGAATCACTTGATTAAAATTCAAAGACCCGTTAATTTGACGAATCTTGAAAACTTTTGACGGGATGAATTAAACAATGGTTCACGCATGTCGTTCGATTCAGGCATGTACATAAAAGAAAACACCATTTGCAAAGAGAGAGAGAGAGAAGAAGAAGAAGAAGAAGAAGAAGAAGAACAAGAGTTGTTGGTGGGCGCTTATGGCATTCAAATGGGAGGTATTTAAATTGCATATTGTGATCCAGGGTGATTACTGGTAGCTTCCTGCTTTCATTAGGTTGCCAAACTGGCAATTGCCAATCCGGCAAGAAGAGTGAGTAAATTGTGGAGTGATTTGGTGTCGATTACCAATCTTTTATTGCTTGGTTTCCCTTTTGTACCAAAAGGAAAAGGTATACAATGATCTTTTTCTAGGGGGCGAACCTAGTTAGGCAAGAATGGATTCTTTCATCCATAATACCGGTCATATTGGGCGTGTCCATTCCATGGCCTACCCACAGAGAGATGGATGTGGTAGCTTTGGTTAGAGAGAGAAGGATGTGCCAAGCCAAAGAAATGCCACAACTTTGCGTGTAACCATGTGGTAAGGAACATGATGAGCTCACGAAAGACATGTACAGTGGTGTAAACGGCTACTATCTGTAATAGATCTCTATATTATCTATAGACATTATTAAAAAGAACTCATACAATGGATCATCTATATAGTTGTCTGTAATGATCTCTTATCTAATTAACAGACTGTTTACACAATGGTACACAAAATAAAAAGCTGTCTATAAGACCGTCTGTTAAATAGTAGACATCAGCTTTCTCTCTCCTCCACATCATCTAAAATACTCCGTGGCATAGTCTTATAGACGGCTGATATATACTATTATATGTACCCTAAGTCACCAAACGCCGCTATGCTAACTAACAACTCGCTCGCCAGTGTCTATAAGGGCATATACAATAGTATAGACGGTGGCTATCTATAATACACCTCCGTATCATCTATAGACGGTATTAAAATAACCCATGCAATAGACTGTCTATATAGCTGTCTATAATGATCTCTCATATAATTAACAGACTGTCTATACAATGGTATATACAGTATAAAGTTGTCTATAAGACTGTGATATATATAATATAAAGCTGTCTATAAGACTGTCTGATAATTAGTATACATTATCTTTCTCTCTCCATCACATCATCTAAAATTCTACATAATATATATACTCTCATATTATTTCAATTGGTCCAAACGTTCCATCCATCCATCCGTTCGGCTGGAAAGGTCAATGCACCCTCGCCTTTCTCTCGTGGTCTCATTCCTTCTCACGTCTCACCAGCTAGAGAGCAGTACCGCCAATTGGTTTCGCAAATTATCAAGTCAAGTAGGTTCATAGCGTCAAAATTAATCTTTGACCATGGCTCACAATACCATTTCAACCTCGATTTTTTAGGAGCAGCAATACCGAAATTCATGAAAATCCAGATATTTTTAAAAGTCAAACGAATTTAAAATCTAGCCAAACAACAGAGTGAAACTCAAACGAAAAGTTCGAAAAGCAGGAAATTTCGAACGGTTTTCTCGAAAATCGGTGACATGTTGAAAATTTTTAAAAATATATATAAAAAATCTTTTAGGGAACTTCTCTCTAAACTTTGTTTTTCAAAAAAAAAATTCATACCACTGGTCATAAAGCTATTAATACTAATGTTAAGGAACTTTTGGATTTTTTTTCCAAATTTTCAAAAAATTTTGAATTTGAAGTTGAACTTGACTGGTAAACTGAACGGTATGCTTTTCTGAACCGGCACAATACGAGTGAAATTCATAAAATCCGAGGGATTTTTGACAAAATTTGAAACCACACAATCTAGTAGGTTCGTAGCGTCAAAATGGTCGATAGAAACATTAAAATGCACTTTCGAAAAATACGGAACGAAAACAGGCTACCCAAACCTTATCGAACTATTGCAAGAAGACAAAAATGGAATCCATCACCGAATGAACAGCTCCCGCTCTAAAAGTTCAGACCCATAAAAAAACTCAGATTTCGCCACGGCCAGCGACAATGACGACCAAGTGGTACATAGAAAAAAAAATTAGAGAAGGTGCTTATGCTATTCACAGTATATTGTATCTTGTCACAATATTTAAAGCTGCTATGTCATATGATATTATAGAAGATACAACTATTCCAATGCATGGTATCATAGATTGTTTCTTAGTCCTCACAAGATAATTAAATGCTAGATGTGTATGAGAGTATGAATTGTGGACCACTTAGATGATTCAAGTTTCAATGTCTATGATTTCGTGTCCAAGTGGTATCTTTCAAGATACAGCTTTCTTCTCTCCGTTCTTAACTCTCTTGTCACATTATCAAAAATGCTTACGTGGCATGTATTAAATAGGTATGTTACCATGCATTGAAAACATCCTTAGTGTTAATTTTTTTACGTTTACCTAGGATGTTTAGTGAGGTACCAGAGATATGATGATTGGAACCGATACTCTAACCTCTTGGCACCCCCTTCTTATGTATACCACTGACAATTAATGTCCTACTTACCAGACCTTACATGGGCTCAAAGCCAAAGCTCTCCTTCCTACCTCGTCAACAACCGGTCTGACCAGACCCGACCCGACCCGCAAAATCGCTTTCGAACATAGGAGAGCATTAATAGCAAATTATAGTAGCTACCAGCAGGGCACCAGCAGGGGCCTATATTTAATAAAAGATAAGTTTGGGCAGTGGAGGGGGAAAAACTCTGACCGCCCGTGACGAGTGACGACTACTTATGCGGTAGGCAGCAGGATACTCCTCTCACTCTCAGTCTCGTTTGCTGGTACCAGAAAGGAACTCGGGGAAAACGAAGAGCAGTGAAGCAGAGCAGCAGGGAGAGAGAGAGAGAGAGCGGGAGAATGCGCGGCGGGCGGGAGGAGGACGAGGAGGCCGGGCAGAAGGTGAAGAGCATGGAGGTCGACAAGCTGGAGAACGGCGGCGCCGGCGACAGCCCGCACCCGCCGAGGCCGGCCGTCAAGTACTACGGCTGGAAGGCCATGCCCTTCATCATAGGTAACATACATACGCCCGTGCAAGTATTTTTCTTCGCATGCGTGCTGCCGGTGTGATCTGAACGCGCGTGTGGATCGAATCCGTGTGCGACTACTGGCTGCAATTGCGTCAGGGAACGAGACGTTCGAGAAGCTGGGGACGCTGGGCACGTCGGCGAACCTGCTGGTGTACCTGACGCAGGTGTTCCACATGCGGAGCGTGGACGCGGCGACGCTGCTCAACGGGCTCAACGGCACCACCAGCCTCGCCCCCATCATCGGCGCCTTCCTCTCCGACGCGTACCTCGGCCGCTACATGGCGCTCGCCATCGCCTCCGTCGCGTCCCTCATCGTGAGTACTCCCAGTAATTTGCATGCGATCAATTGTGGATTTCTTGCTTCTTGCCGCGGTAATTACGAGCATGCGCGCGTTGATTCGCCTCCGAGTTTGGAAACTGGTCTGGGATTTGGGGCGGATTTCGGGTAAGAGCTTGATTTTGGGGGGGAATTCGGGATGCAGATGGAGACGTGGCCGGGCCTGAGTTGGTCTTCCCAGTTGCCCTGCGCCTCAATTCGTTTTTTTTTTCTTTTTTATCTTTTGCGTCGGACATTATGGGACGAGGAACCACGTGCTCTCATGCTAAGGATTGAAATCTTATTTTTCTCTAAATCTCGTTGAAATGTAAAAATAAAAATTTAAATTCGGATTTTTATCTTACCAAGAAAACTGAAATTTCCGCCGGTTTTACTGAAATCTCGGCGAGAAAATTGCACCGAGCGAAAAATAGTACAAATGACGTCGAAAAATTTTGAATTTTTTTTGTGTAGGTTCCTGACATATCAGTGATGTTTCCATAAAAAATTCAAATAATTATCAAATCTAACGAATTTTTAAAAATTCAAACATTACAACTGTCGATAAAAGCGAATAGATAAGTTTGAACCGAACGAAAAATAAAACAAATCACGTTAGAAAATTTTAAAATTTTTTGTGCATGGTTATGATGCACCACTAATGTTTCTATAAAATTTCAAATAATGATCAAGCTTCATGAATTTTTAAAAATTCGGACAGTGCTACTGTCGTGATAAAAGCCATACCGTCAAACTTCAACCAAATGAAAATAGTATAAACCACTTTAGAAAATTTTGAAAATTCTTGTAGATATTCCTGATGTATCATTAATGTTTCTATAAAATTTTTATATAATGATCAAACTTCAAGAAGTTCCAAAAATTCTAAAGTGTTTCTGCAGTTTTTAAAAGATATCTTAAAGAAATTAGTTTTTCAACAAATTTTCATAGGAAATAACTTTCATAAAGGTTATTGAACCAAATCCAGTCAAAAACGGGTCAAAAGTCACGAGATCTTGAGATTTATGAGATTACTGTAGTATTTTTTTTATTTTTTATTTTACTCCAGCCGACATTTTCAAAATTCGTCCACGTTCGAAAACCGATATCTCGCAAAATTTCGTGAGATTTTAATTCTTACTCGTGCTCACTGGCTCGTGATTAGTTTCTTCTCTTTCTATCGCAAACGTTGATTAGCATAGTGAAATCTGCATTTTGAGCGGTGACAGGCACACTAATGTATATGAGCTCGACTGAAGTTTCAGGCCATCTATTAGTTGTCTTGATAGTCCTGACCTGCACGATCGGTCAAGGTCGTACCAGATCGGACGGCTCGTAATTCAAGAGTTGATTTTCCGGAGAATTACCGTTATTTTCTGGAGTAGCTCACTAACCAATCAATTCTAGAAAGAACGAGACCTAGTATGTTGTAGGCGATGGCCGACCATTTTAAGTTGAAGAAAGGTATTTTTGTGCTTTTTTTAAAAAAAAAATGATTTATGCAACTTGTATTAAGAGAGAAAGCATAAAAGCACTACTTTTAAGTTTGAACTGATGTCAATTAGATACTCTGCTCTTTCCGTTCTTGACGAATTCAGCTTAGGCCTTCCACATTTCTGTTGAAATAATGCAAAATAAAATAAACAAAAAGCTAGAAAAGAGTAGGTCCCATACATAGTGCACCTTCTTCGCTGAATTAGATGGAGATCAATAAGGATATGCATAAATCAGCAAGATAAGTAAGCTTATTAATCTGCCAGCCAGCCAACACGCGTAGGCCTGATACTAGCAATCCACACCGTAACGACGCTTTCTCAAAGAGGCGCACTCCTGCCTCCTGCCATCCATTATACTGTAACCCCTAAATTAGTTAGCCTCGTGTCATGCATTACAACCATGTCTCCTTTCTGCAAAGCGCACTTTATAGCAGAGCACAGCAGTGGTGTAGCTCATGATTAGCGCTCCACTAATCCGTATTATGGAGTAGTAAACTTTCTAATCGCCTTCTGCATCGCCTGACAGTGACGTTCGGGATCACCAATTGGGGTTCGTGATCGTCTCTTCAAGTGAGCAGCACATCTGATTAAGCTAGCCGGTGGTTGCCAACTACTGCGCACGTGTTAGCAGTAGGTAGATTTTTTTTTTAAAGAAAACCATCCGTGTCTCGAGACTCACGACCTGGATGTATAATTAATCGGAATGACTTCAGCTTGGACGTCTGATTTTGCAGACGCATTATAATATTTTTTTACCATGTGCAATATTTTTTTTCACCGCGTGCAATATTTTCTTCGACAAACAGTAGAAATGTGAAATAGTAAACAGATGTTGCACACGTCGGAAAAAAAAATGTTGCACGCGTTGAAAAAAAATATTCCAAGAGACGTCCGATAAAATGAACAATAATCGAACGTCCGAGCGCTAGTATTCGCCATAATTAATCGTACACATTGCATCAGTATGTACACACAAGCTGGGTCCGTATGGTTCGGATCTCTCGCGTCGTTCTTGATTCAGATTTGAAACTGGGAAACTGTTTTTTTGGATGCATGGGAGTTTTTAAATTTGGGTTGGTGGATAACCTGACCTCACCCTGTGCTGAATGGGAAGTTGGCTTCTTCTCCTCTCCTTTTTAGCCGCTTGTTTAAGCTCCACCCTATCAGAATGGGGCCAAGCAAATGGTTTCTCACCCAAGTCACCGCAAACATGAACATTTAAACACGGTGATATATTATCCGCACACCGATAAAATGGCTTTCAGATGGTTTGTTAGTCAAATTCATCCTATACTAGCAGCCACAAAAAAAACAAACAGCAAAATGAATAGTGATGAACAGTAAAAAATCACTGTTTATGCTGAATTTGTCTTTTGTAACTAGTATAGGATTTTAGGCCTGATTCAAGAAACTTTTTTAGAACTATTTTTCCCGATAAAATGGCTCAGATGGTTTGTTAGTGTTCTATTTCTATTCAATAAGTTTTAGGCCTGAAAAGAACTCTCATCTGGGCCGCCAACGAAGGAAACAGAACCAATACACTCGTGTAACAACTATAACTTTAATAGTTACAGCCTACAGATCGATCGTCAGATAAAATAAAATAGTCTAAATCTTCCATAATATTGCTCGGAAAACATGGTAGCAATGCACTCTAGCTTAGTACTTTTTAAAGATCCAAATCATCGGTTACTTTGATTTAACAGTGTTAACCACTGATAACTGCTTAAGTTAGTGTTACTGTTAGAACCGCACCGGAACTCTTGTGATCCGGCCACCTTAGCTTTTCCGGACATATCTGTCTGGAAGCCACTGCCAACTAACTGCACAAGCTGACAAGCCGCGAGTGGGAGCTGAGAGGTGGCCATCAACATTGACTACCTCACTCGATTCCTGGAAGTAGTGCAGCCCAGGAGAGGCACAGATACCCCTCACCTCCCTGTTGGCACGAAAGCGATCCGTTCCTTGGTCTCAGAAGCGGCCCACGTTGCCACGTCAATGTCACCTCCCTAACTAACACGTTACCCCTAATCATAAGCACCATCCCTCACACGCGTCTAGCTGTTTCGCACGGGATTCTGATCTTCTCTGTGTATATACTCTTCCTTCTAATCACAAATAGTTATTATTTTAGATATCGATATGATTTCTAAAACATATTTTTAATCATAAGTTTCTATTATAATATATTTATAAAACCTAATAAAGCTATAATATTACGAAAGTATTTTTGAGATGAATTTACACCTTATTTACATGTAACCAATTTAAATATTTGAAGAGATATTGTCAGTCGAAATTTTGAAAGTTTTGACTTTCTCCCTCTAAATGACGACTATCTGTGATCATAGGTGGTGTGTGTATTGGCCTAGTTGACAACTAAAGCCACTTTAGTTAGCGCGCGAGCGAGGGGTGAAGAAAGTAGCAGCAGTGTCCTGGATCGGGATTGTGCTGTTCGCCGGCCATAATAGCTGAAAGAGTCACCGATCCATGGCATTCCGTGGCCGTCGATTCGGCGAAGCTCGGCCCCCGTGCCGCGTCGTGTTGCCGACATGCGTGCGTGGGCGGTTTGTGGCCACGGCCGCGAGCGCGCGCGCGGCCGCCGGTTTCGTTCGTCTGCGACGCGCCTGTCGAACCGCGCGCGCAGGGTGATGGGGGAAGGTTCCGCGCGGCGGGCGCGTGCGTCTGACGGTGGCAAAAGGAAGCGTGCACGGCAGGGAGAGTGGAGCGTTGTGTCGGTTCGTAGTGGGGGTGAGGCGGCGGCTAAGTGCAGCGGGAAACGTGGTGCTCTGAACGTGCCCGTGCAACGTCGTTTACCTCTGGACTGTTCGTTTGGCCCAATGGTTGATGTAAGTTGGGCCCAGTTGGGCGCTGATTGCCTGGTTGGGCTTGGGCAGCAAACAAACAGGCAAGTTCACTTTTGTTTTCATTTACCATCTGATCCATTTTCTCTTTTGCATGTTTATCTTTTATTTTTACTATTATATAAATAGGAGTTGGTAGTGATTGTCTGTGCTTCTCCTATCTTAAAAAGTAGGGCGCTGTCATATGAGCCACTATATAAGAAAGAGAGCTTTTTTTCGGTATACTAAATTCAATGTGAACCGCTCGTTCTTTTCAATCTGATGGATTAGGATTAGCTAGAATTTATTTATACTTCCTCTGATAGTAGAGCAGTAGAAACACTCTTAACAAATCAACGGCTAGATCTGATTTCTACTACCTACTGTATATTACCAATATAATGCACCATAAAATTTTTCAAGAAAGAACCAACCGCATATCTCTCTTTCTGCTCACATCCACTTAGGGGTGGAAAAATAGCTCGAGGCTCGCGGCTCGGCTCGGTGCGGCTCGGCTCGGTGCATCAACGAGCCGAGTCCAAGCCTACCGTCTGGCTCGGTGCTATGAATGAGCGAGCCCGAGCCATGCCGGCTCGTTGGCTCGTTAGGCTCGGTAAAATTTAGATATTCAGAATCACTTTCACTAATCACTAATCATTAATCGATTATCCAAATTACATGAGGCTTAATTTTAATACAAAATTAGTCACAACCCACAGACATTCAATCGGCTTGGCATTCATACAGTCATATTGAACAAGGAACATACTTGAGTGTTGACGCAATGAGGCGGGCCCACATGCCAGGCGGCTCACGAGCTAGCTCGGCTCGGCTCGAGGCTCGACCGAGTCCGAGCCGAGCCCAGTTTTCAGCTCGACAAAGACAATGAGCCGAACTCGGCTCTGCTCGCAAACTGACGAGCTCGGTCGAGCCGAGCCGAGCTAGCTCGGCTCGGCTCGATTCCACCCCTACATCCACTCCCTCTAGCCGAGCCATTACCCACTTCTCCATCCCCGTGGTAACTTAAGATTGCAATTTTATTTTTTGTAAACACATGATATGATTTAATTATTTGGTTACAAATATGTTTTTGTTGCAACGCACGGGCATTTCACTGGTAACGAATGAAAAGATCACTTCATCGAATCAACATCCATTTAGCTCAAAATTTAAAAAGAAATCCATTCAACTCAAAAGAAAAGAAAGCTATCCCTTGCATTGTGGTAATTATTAAGCTGCTTTGAACTAATCACTTCAAATTTATTAGGAATCAATTACGGTCTTAGCACTACCAAATGAATAACTGCACACATGATCATCAAAATTCAAAGGTCGGGTTGGTTTCCCTCCAACAACACTTGCTTGATGGATCGATCATTCCAGGGCATGTTCTTCCTGACGCTGACGGCCGGCGCGGACAGCCTGCACCCGCCGAAGTGCGGCGTGGGCGAGACCTGCGAGAAGGCGACCTCCGCGCAGTTTGCCGTGCTCTTCATCTCCTTCGCGTTCCTGGTGATCGGCTCGGCGGGGATCCGGCCCTGCAGCATGCCGTTCGGCGCGGACCAGTTCGACCCGCACACGGAGTCCGGCAAGCGCGGCATCAACAGCTTCTTCAACTGGTACTACTTCACCTTCACCTCCGCCATGCTCATCTCCGCCACCGTCATCATCTACGTGCAGAGCAACGTGAGCTGGTCCATCGGCCTCGGCATCCCGACGGTGCTCATGTTCCTTGCCTGCGTGCTCTTCTTCATCGGCACAAAGCTCTACGTCAGGGTCACCCCCGAGGGGAGCCCCTTCACCAGCATCGTGCAGGTGTTCGCGGCGGCGGCGAGGAAGAGGTCGCTGACGCAGCCCAAAGACCCCAAGAAGGACCTCTTCGACCCGCCGCACACCAGCGCCGTCGTGTCCAAGCTGGCACACACGGACCAGTTCCGGTGCCTGGACAAGGCGGCCATCATGGCGTCGCCGGAGGAGGTGCGGTCCGGGGGCGTGGCGCCGGCGAACCCGTGGCGGCTGTGCAGCGTGCAGCAGGTGGAGGAGGTGAAGTGCCTCATGCGCATCGTGCCCGTCTGGTCGACGGGGATCATCTACTACGTCGCCGTGGTGCAGCAGTCCACCTACGTGGTGCTCTCCGCGCTGCAGTCCGACCGCCACCTCGGCCGCAGCTTCCAGATCCCGGCGGCCTCCTTCACCGTCTTCGCCATGCTCGCGCAGACCCTCTGGATCCCCATCTACGACCGCCTCCTCGTGCCACGCCTCCGGAGGGTCACCGGCAAAGACGAGGGGCTCACCTTACTGCAGCGGCAGGGCATCGGCATCGCGCTTTCCACGGTCGCCATGGTCATCTCGGCCATCGTCGAGGACCGGCGCCGCGGCATCGCGCTGACCCGGCCGACAATCGGCATGACCATGACCGGCGGCGGCATCTCCGCCATGTCGAGCCTGTGGATGGTGCCGCAGCTCATGATCCTGGGCCTCTCTGAGGCTTTCAACCTCATCAGCCAGATCGAGTTCTACTACAAGGAGATCCCGGAGCACATGAGGAGCGTCGCCGGCGCGCTCGCCTTCTGCAACCTCGCGCTCGGCAACTACCTCAGCGGGTTCCTGGTCACCATCGTGCACCGGACCACCGGCGGCGGGCAGAACTGGCTGGCCCAGGACCTCAACAAGGGAAGGCTGGACCTCTTCTACTGGATGATCGCCGGCATCGGCGTCTTCAATCTCATCTACTTCGTCATCTGCGCCAGGTGGTACAGGTTCAAGGGGGCCACGAACTGAGGATGAGATGCATCATGCATGCATCGATGAGCTTTGCGATGAACTGATGATGGTGATGGGATTTCGTTGGTTGGTTAATTATGTTGTGGGAAGCGAAGGGAGGGTAGATTTAATAAGGTCAGATAATTAATTGGTGTGTCCTGGAAACCGTTGCGGCTGTTTTTTTTTTCCTTTTTTTTTCTCCTTGTATCTTTGTCTATGGTGTTTTGAATTGAATCTATAGGATGAAGTACGTGGGTGGGCGAAGAGAAGAAAGAAACAAAAGGTTTGGTTTCTTGTAAGTTGTTAAACTGAAAGATAAATGGATGATCTAAGCTTGGTTCTCTATGCTTATGGTTTCAAGCATTTGCTTCAACTACGACGTCACGACTCATAGTGAGTAGGAACAGTGCCTTCAAATTTTTATCGTGTTTTGCACTCGTGCGATCCACTCGATCGGAATTCAGCCAATATGTGAACTGGAGCTATACAGAAGTAGGAGGCCCGGTTCCTAGAGATCTTTACATTGCATGGTTGTGACAAAGCAATGCAATGCTCATCACAACGTCGAACTCTGTTTTGTCAGATAAGTGCCGCCAGGATTTTAATGAGAAACTAAAATATGCATACTGACAGGTCACCACCATAACAAATCTAACAACAGCAAGCTGACAAAGACAACTTTGTCATCACGGAATATGTACATTGTTACACAATGAAGGTGGGGAAGAAAATAATGCACAGCTATGTTATTCTCCTATCTGAACGGGGTGAGGCATTCAGACAACACCCTACACTGTTTCAAGTTGTACACAGCTATCTACAAAAATTAAGAAATAACTGAAGGCAAACCTGATTAGTTACAAGGAGGAACCGATCTAATCAGTTGGCACCAATCATGTTGACGACGAGCTAGGCAATAATCTACAAAAATGCTTCCAGGATGCAAATTCAAGTCAAGTGACAATCAGAAGGTTGTTTTCATGCCCGTGGTTATTCAGAGTAGGGCGCAACATGTCATTCCGCCAAACGCCATCGACAATAAATTTTATCTGAAGCACATGCGGAAACTATGATCAGATAATTTAAAAAGTAGTGACAGAGGGAAGCAAAATGGCAGACCATTACCTCATATCTACCAGGATACAACCTCAGGTTTAAGGAAAAGATGCCTCTTTCTGATCTTTCCATCCTTCTCTGCAGCAAGCCAGCAACGTTTATAATTAGATTATTCTCAGAAATAAGATGGTAGTGATGAAAATGTATAGATGGCAATGATCTTTCCAATATAAAATCTTAATAAGAATAACAAGTAACAGGATGTGATTAAGCATGCAAGCACAGAGCTATATAAGCAAGCTAGCTGAAGCTCGAGGCTCATCTAAGTGTAACAACCCTTTGCTTGCGACTCGCATGTAGAAGCATCAACAACAATATGCTTGGTGAGCTTATACTTCACCAGGTCTTGAATAGTGCCGATCGCACCAGTGCTGTTAGATATAAGGAAGTGCGGGCACTAAACACAAGGTCCTCAAGAAGCAACCGCAGCTAGGTGACCTCATCTGACACAGATGCAAAAGCCCTCAATTCAGCCTCAGCACTTGAACAACCTACTTCTCAGTCTTCCAAGTAACCAAGGAAGAATCAAGGGCAAAAAGACCGACGATCTGAAAGATCATCAGCCCAGTCGCATTGGAATCGCCTGAAGCTGCAAGGAGCTAAAGCAAGAGAAGTAAGGCGTCAGTGATGGTTCTACAAAGAAATCATGCAAACTCAAAAAAGTGACTATAGTAGATCTAAGTAGAACAGCACACGACTCATAATGTGAACAACATGAGAGATGTCAGGTCAACCTTGAACTGCCACCCATCTTGTAGTTACTCAGCAAAGTTCAAATATTTAATAAAGATACTAAAGAATTGGAAAAGATACTGACTTGACTTGTCCAGCCATCAAAAGACCCAGTCAATAGTACTTCTGAAGCAGGATTAGGCCACACAATACAAACAGTGCGGAGCTCACTCAAGGCCTTTTCAACTTCATCAAGCCTCCTTTGTTTCTCTTCAATTATTTTGTTCCTTTCACTGACGTCATGATATATAATTACTAAAAAGGCATAATATGAAATATGAAACATAGATGATCAAAAGTAAGGAGGGCATACATTATTTCAAGTGCCATCTTGCCTTCTAATACTGCTATTTTGGCACGGATTGACCGCAGTTCTTCCTGAGCTTGCATTACCTTTGTCTCTTCAAATTCCCAATCATCAGAGAACCCATTCAGCACATTTGCTCCGTCACCATTTGACTGGAAAAGGAAACAACAAAGATGGATGCTTAGAACATCATGTAGCACAAGATCTTGCACTACTGTTACTTTAATTCATACCAAGGTCTGCTAATTTCAAATAGCACTTACGATAGATCAACAAATTCCCTTGATTCATGCTGAGAATATTACTATGCCAATTACTAATCATTACATGTTTCAAAAAAACCTCAAAACTCTGAAGGTATAATAATAAATCAACTAAACTAAAATGCTGCAACTACCTGATCACATAAGTGACTAACACAAGTACATTTAACAATAAAAGGGAGCATCCTCAACTATAATTATTTGTATGCACTATGAAACTATAACATTGCAAGAAAAAAACAGGGGCTAGATGAAAATGATGCTAAAACTGTAATTGTGAAAAGTTACAGATATAATATTATGATTTATGAAAGTACTTTCGATGGCAAATCAACTCATGCCATTTTCATGTTGCCAATCGACATATTGATGAGGATATTGTTAAGTTAAATTTTAAAATATTTGATTGCATGCTTCCACGATGGTAATTGTTTTGTGATTGGACATAGTATGATGCAGGCAGGGTGTTAGGTGTGTAAAAGGCAAATTAAAGCAACAGAACCATATCTTCTTCCCTGTTTTTTTCAGGAACAGCAGAACCTTGCTACTACAAACAACTTTACAAATGCAGAACAAGTGAAGAAAACTGAATGCAAAACAACACTTAAAGATCAAGTTCTCATGCCCCACTAGTAAGTAATTCACAACAAAAGAAAATTAAAGAAGATAGTGTGAAGCGACAGATACCATATCTGATAAAACTCTGTCAAAACTTGATCTTAATGTCTTAAGAGCAGCAGTAAGATCCAATTCCAAATTATGAAGACGTGAATGTATCTCATCTCTTTCAGATTCTATACCATCACTAGGATAATCATTTACAGCCACGCCATTAGATGGTCTGTGAGCAACATCTTGCACCAATGCAATGTCTAGGTCATCATGTTCACATAATTTGCTGTTGTCGGAAGGATGGACCTCAGCAGCTGCAAGTATATTAAATGTGTCAACAAGTAACTATCTAACAAATATGATGCCCCATAGGAGAAAGTTAAGTTGTCATATAACCTTGAAAATCAGACAATCCACCCTTGTCAAGGGACCATGTTCGCCATGCATCATTGGTTGAACTCCTTAAGGCTTTGTTTTCCTCTAGTGCTCCATTTTGAAAATGAGAGCTAAGTAAATTTCCATTCTCAGATACCCTTGGAGTGTACCTGCCACCAGTCGCAGTTTGACTAGGAGCTCCACTATGGCTCATTAAAACTGCATATATGCAACAGACAAGTAAGATGATTTCAGTTATATATACAAAAACAAGAACTAGAAAAGGAAGTAGATGCTACATCCAAAATTAGCATTCACAGACATGACTATGCACAAATTGTCCATTTAAAAGTTTGCAATGCATGACATAATTGTTGATACATAGTGCACTGAGACAATCATACATGCACATGAAATCAGTAAAATACCATAAACATGGAAAATCTTAAAGCGGTCACTAATTAGGTTTTAGGAATAATATTTGCAAATTGCAGAGTATGCTAAATCTTCAATCATACATGTATATCTTGGATGGTGTATGGCCTATTGAAATCCTTTAGGTGTTAGGACACTATAATGTAACAAAATGGGCCATAATTGGGGTGGCTATGGTACAGTGGAAAATTATTATTAAGGTATTCTAAGAGACTCGATCCAAAGGAGCATTAGCTGCAAAGCTCCAATGCTGAAAGGCTAAATACGAAGAAAGTAGCAGATGGGCGGAGTAATAGCAAAGTTAAATCAGCCGTATGCCACTTCAAAGCAAATTGAAACAAATTACTCCAATGTTAAAAAAAAGGCAGAAATGGAATTTCTCGGTAGCGTTTCACTATTACTTAAAATTGCAATCATGTCAAAGTGTGAACACCGAACATTAACACGAACACAAAAAATTGGATCATGAGACAAAGTACTATCGTTCTTTTACTTTCAGAAATCCACGTAGCAGACAAAATGGAAATTTTTGCCCCATGCGCAATGCTTAAATGGATGACTGGTAAACTACTGCACTACTAGTTACATATGCAAAGAGTGGTAACTGTTCATTTAGGAAACTTTCAAGTAAAGGGAGGATAGGAAGGTCCTGGATAGAGCTGTCCAATTTGCGAAAACAGACAGCTTGGATGAACCCTTCCCAGTGCAACCTCTTGAAATCCCAGGGTCTTCCTTCCCGCCCCCAGTATGAGCTTAGCATTGAATTTCTATCCAGCAAAGAGCGGCAGTAAATAGAAGCCAAACAGCCTGTAACTAAACACTACGGGGCAATGAGATCTTTGATATACAAAGCTTAAAAGGTTGCAACTACGAATCCCACACATAGATTAATGTCTCCCCATCCATGACTACATAGAACAATTGCCAAAAAAAGTATTGGTGCTGCAGAATTGAAAGCAACTTATGTTCATGTAAAATGCTGATAACTGAAATCCCACGTACCACCATTGTCACGTTGCCCGCCCGCTTGGTTACTGCTCCGAGGAGACGGCCGAGCCTGCTCCCTCTCCCTCTGCAGCCTGGTGAGCATCCCTTCCAGGCCTGTCCCAAACCCCGCCTCCCTGCAATCAATCACCGCGCAACACACAAAAAGCATCAGGGAGCAAGGAAACACCGCATATAACAAATAAACAAGCGAAATTTAGCAGGCACCCACGTCGTTCCCTCCGCCTCCGGCTGCCTCCCAGATGGCGACGCTTCCGCCTGCCTGCAACGCGCCGAATTCAGCAAGATCTTAGACGAAGAGGACGCAAGTGGGCAATCACTAGAGGGACGCAGCACAGAGAAACTCGATTACCCACCTCCCAGAAGCCCCCTCGGCCGATGCTAGGTCAGAGGCGCCCGCCTCGGGCGGGTAGTCAGGGTGCACGCCGCCGCCCGACGAGGCCGGCTTGGGCGGGTAGTCAGGGTGCAAGCCGCCGCCCGTTGAGGCCGGCCCCGAGTCGGAGCCGGAGGACCAGCCGAGGGATAGCCACCCTCCGCTGGACTCCACCGCGACGGCGAGGTCGGCGCGGCCCGCGGCGAGGAGCTCGGAGCGGGTGGGGAACGCCCCGGGCTTGGCGGACAGGCGCATGAAGTCGTAGATCGCCGCCTCGAGCTCCTCCTCGCTGCGGGCCGGGAACGAGTCCCCCGGGGCCGCATTCCGGGGTCGCTGCGGCGGTGGCGGTGCCGGGACCGGGGCGGGGCGGCGGCGGTAGGGGCGGCGCGGCGTGGGCTTGGAGGAGGCGGCGAGCGGGGTGGGGTGGCGGCAAGCGGCGCGGGGAGGAGGAGAAGGCGGGGCTAGGGTTAGGGCTGGGGCTGGGGCTGGGGGGAGGACGTGGAGGGGGAGGAAGGGGGGCATCGCGGTCGCATTTCCCTGCTGCTCCAAGAGGGCGGGAGGGAGAGACGAGCAAAATCAGCGGAAAGGTGAGGTGGGGAAACGAGCGACACGCACTACCACCAGAAGCAAACCTGCCGCAGAGCCGGGGCCCGTCCAGTCGGGGTGATCCGCGACGAAGATGGCCGACGAATTTGCTGTGGCCTCAGCTAGGAATGAAAACGGTAGGATACAGTTGGCTATTGGTTTGTTTTTCTCGTTTTCTAATTTATTTTTTTATTTAGAATCGGATACGGATACGAAAAATCTAGATTATTCAAGATATGGATGCGGGTTAGTTCGATACGGATACGAATCTGGATTATTCAGAATACAGATACGGGACATATATGTGACGAAACGAATAAATATATATGAATAATGCAACCATACGAGCATACGACCATAGTAGTAAGTTATATATCGATCAAACCAAATAGGTGTCATAAATAATATGCTATTTTAGAATCAATAGAGCTAACTAATTGTCAATATAAATAGGTTACCATAGAAAACATGTGATGAAATGGGCTTAGTCTTGCTAATATCCGAATACAAAAAATCTACATGTCAGAATAGAAAAATTTTGATATCCGAATAGAAAAAATCCAGATATCTGAATCTTGTCCTATATTTACCAGATATTTGTTAGTGATATGCCATTAAGGCAATCATAGAGATGATTGTATCACGCCTTATGTTTATAGAACAATATAATTGTTTATCCTTTGAATAAATATTAATTAGATTAATCAACAAATGACTTATTTGTGTAACTTTTTCCATATATTAATATTATTCAAGTTATTCCTGATCGGTTATTATAATATAAGACGATTATGTTTCATAAATCAGCACATGTATTGATTGATGACCATGTTTCACGGGTCATAGAGATATGAAGATTAGGAATGGCAAAAATACCCATGGGTCCGGGTACCTGCGGGTACCTGACCCGATGGGTCTGGATCTGGGTACAAATTTGGACCCATGGGTATATATTTTCGGGCTCGGGTCTGGGTCTGGGTCCGGATCCGGGTCTCATTTTGGACCCGTGGGTATCCAGACCCGGACCCGTCAAGTCGGCCAGATCAAATACTCAAGTTCTGTTCAACAAATGCTGGATCAAGAAAAATTGAAAAAGCAGCCAACCTGCCACTAGCCCACACGAGTAGCGTGCATGTGCGGCTTGGCCAGTTGGCCCACCCTCGTGCCACACGGGATTTGGCGGCTTGGCCAGTTGGCCCACCCTCGTGCGGGGCGATGCATCGCCTGCTGAGGGAAGCGGAGTAGGCCCGTAGCGCCCGTTTCGGCCATTCCATGCACAACGCGTGATGTTTAGTACCGCACCGCTTAGTGAGCTTGGTTGGGAGTAGGGAGAAGGCTATATAAGCGACATTCCTGCCCTCTGAGAAACATGTTTATCTGGACGGGGTTAGTATTGATAACGGGTCCGGATACCCGTTCGGGTCCGGATACTCATCGGGTCTGGGTCTGGGTCCGAGTTTGGATCCGTGACTGACTTTGGGTCCGGGTCCGGGTCTAAACTTCGGGTTTCGGGTCCGGGTCTACGGAGACTGGACCCGGAGGTACCCGGACCCGTTGCCATCCCTAATGAAGATATCTAATCAATAATGTGGATATATGTTAGAGAACATGCATCGGATAGACCCATATAAGACACTGCGAAAATTGTTATATATATTCTTATGTGTCATCAGTTGGTCTCATGTATAGTGTATGTATGTTCCTTAGACTTGAGATCGTCATTGGTTTCCTAAATGTGTAATGGGTTACTTAGGAGCTTCAAACGTTACTTTTTAACCAGATAGTTATAAAGAAAACTTTTGGGTTTACTATGAAACATTCTGAGGTACATGAATGATCAAGATGGAATTTGCTCCTCCTATACAACGGAGAGATATCTCTGGGCCCCTCAAGATAGATGGATTAAGAAAGTGCATGGCCATGCCGAATGTGATTGAGAGTCAATCCAGATAAATTATTCTATTACGATATGAGTGAAGAGATCGGGCTATCATAGGATGACACGACTCTCGCCTTAAACTCGATCTGATATTGTGAAGTAAAGGGAACATGACATTATCACACTATAGTAGGTTCGTCCGATACTTTATGGATATTTGGGAATCGATATGTACTGCTAAGTACTGCTATTGATTATCGATTGAAAAGGTATTTTTGAGTCGTGTCCAAATATACATGAACTTATAGGGTTACACACTTAAAGGGTTAGAATATAGTTGTACGGACTGGATTCATCACTAATGGGTCAAGTGGGCTTTATCCTTTAGTTGGACCCTAATGTAGGGTTCCACTGCAGGGAAGGGGATGACTATTTTAAAGGAAGTTCGTGGTTGCAATAGGTCACACCAGGAAGCGCAGTCACCGAAATCTTAGCCGTCACCACTTGAGCCTTCCCGTGCGCACTAGTGCTGGCACACCAATGCACGGTATTCTTTTCCCCAAACGTGTGGACGCCAGTAGAGGTGTTGCTGCTACTGCGACACTGATCGAGATGATTGACCACCGCGCGAGGAGAATCGACCACCGTACAAGGAAGATCGACCACTGCCACAGGACGCGTGATTCGTTAATTCAGGCTGCATCAACTTCCTTTCGTTGCATTGCGCGTCTAGTGGTAACTATCCATGATCATATACTTGCGTGGCTTTCTGGTTTACGAGGTAGAAATTTTAATTATGCACTAATGTAGTCTATCCGTATTCCTTTAATATTGGCTGCTCCATATCCAATCCTGGATCCAGATTCAAGTATCTAGATCCCATTCCAGATTCGACTGGATAGTTGGATCCGGTCTCAGATTGAGTGGGAAATATCCGATCCGTTTTCGCCCCCTAATTTCAGCGAGGGTGGTAGATTTGACAAATTAGATGGCTTGGGCTATCTAATTAAAGAATTATTTTTTAATAATACATTTTAAAATAATTTTATAAAAATGATATGCCGAAACAAAATTTTATAAAAAATACACCTCTATCGCCATTTCAAATAGCAACAGGGTTTTGTCACCAATTCAAATAGCGATAGAAGTCTTAGCATTGTCAATCAAATGAATCCACGATAAAATAATCCGTTGGCCAATTTAATCCGTGACTAAATAAACCTCTATTACCATTTGAAATGACGATAAAGGTGTATTTTTTGTAAAATTTTGTTTTGATATATTATTTTTATAAAATTATTTACAAAAATATTATTTTAAAAATATTTCTCTAATCCAAGCCAACGCATTTTCTAGCATTGCTCTCACCTTTTTCTTTACAAATCTAATCCTATACGAACGCAATTACAAAAATAATTTCTCATCCACTGCAAAAGCTTCCTCCAAAAGTCCGTACCTGAGAATTTGGTGCTAAATTTAAAGTTAGGCCTTAATATTTGCTCTTTAGTTCTTTTTTATCTTATACTTTTCATAACAAAATTTATGTCTCTTGATTTGAAAAGGGTGGATGAAAGCTAGAGTAACACCCAGATCAGGAGAATATGATAAGAGCATGAATATGCTTTAGAGCTTGGAATAATACCAAATAAATAGATGAAAATGAAGTGGATTGATTTATCACCGCCATTAGGACCATTTTAGAGAATTAAGAGTTAGTCAGGAGGAGGAGAATTAGGATCAGAGAGGTTAATTTTCACATATAAATAACAGATATATAGGAATAACGGTTGTGCAAAAGCGAAGGGAGACTCGAAGAGCAATAGAGAGGTGGGGGAAGTTCTTGATATGAAGGTAATAAAAAGGTTTGATTAAACAAGTAGCAATTGAAGATTAAATGAAAATTAGGGCCGCTCAATTGAGCACTTTGACGTGCTTGGTCCTCGATCCAGTACCGTGAGAAGATCTTGTCAAGCTCCCTTCCTCGATAGGAAAATGTCTATCAAAATCGGCTAATTAATCTCTTAATTAATCACTAAAAATTAATTAATCACTTAATTAGTAGCTTTACTTAATTAAGTGTTTGCCATGGATGATAGGGGTGTAAACGGGTCGGGTTCGGGCGGGTAGTAGGTCATCCTATACCCTACCCTAATATTTTTTCTCCGGGTACGGGTACGGGCACGGGTAGTAAAAATCGGGTAGGGTACGGGTAACGGGTAGCATTTTCTACGGACCGGTAGAAATCGGGTTCCGGGTAGTGTGCGGACGGGTATAATACAGACAACGGGTACTTCATCGGGTAGTGCACAAAATACCTAGAATCGAAACATGCGATGAAAACAATCCAACTATCACACTAGTACATCACATAATACAAAGTCCAATACATAAAGTGAAATTCACATACATAGTTCAACACATAGTTGAATTGGAAGAGAGGAACTTAGGGCAATCCCAAAGGAATAGGAGGTAATGACAATAGTTTTGAACAATGTGAAATCACAAGCATATGTAGTCTAGGAAACCAGGTTATGTGCTCCTCTTGTTTAGGTTGATAGCAAGTAGAATATAATTGAGACATTTACCTTGTCAGAATTTTATAAATTTTTTTGTGTGTGATCATGATCTCAAATTTTTATGAGAGATTACTAATTTCATCAGTATCATTATATAAAATTTTAAAAATTTTGTAACATAGTTTGGATAATTTTTCATTTCGTCCAAATTTGCCGATAAGCCTTTTAACAAGACAGTAGTACTGTTCGAATTTTTAAAACTTCATGACATTTTATCATCATCTGAAAAATTTATTACAATATTATAGATATGTCAGGACCATCCACAAAAAATTTCAAAATTTTATAACCTCGTTTGTTCTAATTTCCATTCGGTTCAAACTTGCCGGTCAGCATTTCATCAGGATAGTAGCAATGTTTGAATTTTTAAAAATTTGTCAGATTTTATAATCACTTGAAAATTTAATGAGAATATATTTTATATGTAAAGAACCTTCAAAAAAAATTTCAAAATTTTTTGACATCGTTTGATCTATTTTTTGGTCAATGCAATTTCGTCAAAATTTGAAAATTAGTGGTACCCGCTAGGTACCCGAATTGTGAAAATTATCCGGGTACCCGTACCCCCCGGGTATTACCGATCCCGTACCCTACCCGAACCCGAACCTAACCTACCCGGATACTACCTGTACCCGTACCCGTACCCGGCGGGTAGTGTAAAATAGTTTTACATTAAGATAATTTTACATCCAGGTACGGGTACGAGTCGGGTATTACCCGACCCATTTACACCCCTAATGGATGCTCGTGAGTGTTGCGGTAGTAAGAGAGCGTTGCAGGTGTATCACCTGCTGCTGCGTCATTCGCGGTTAGAAAAAAAAAGATGAAATCAGATTTGCAAAAGAACTCAGGAAAAAGACAAGATCAGACTTGAAAAAAAGAAAAAGAAAAAAAGAGAGGAAATGAGGGGGGAAAACAAAGCATGTATCTAATCCAGCTAAATACTGCCAGGTAGGGGTGAAAACGGATCGGATACGGACAGATAATGGTTGTACCATATTTGTTTTCATATTTTTTTCGGATTCGGATATGGATACGGATAGTCCGGATAAGAATACGAATACGGATAATATCGAATACGAATCGAATCAGATACGGTCACGGATATTTATCGGAACACGATAACCCTTTAAATTGTACATAAGAAATCAACAATCAAAATCTACAACCTTTCATTGCCTACTTGTTTTTCCACAAAAACCTCATAGGAACCAAGAACCTTTCAACAAAAAAGAACCGTGACAAATTTAATCAACTTATGTTTAGTAGCAAGCAACTGATATAAATCACATATACTCCATGTCCAATCAAACATCAATCAACAAAAGGTGTTTGAGTAGATTGAAATGATTCGAAAATGGGCATTTTTACCTCATCAATGACATTATTAACAGAAGTTTGAACAGTTCCACCTGTGGCTGCAGCTACACGTTGTAAATCCTCTTCTGTGACACGACCAGCACAGAAAATGTCTCGATTTGCGAAATACTGTACAAAAGCAAACTAACTGAGCTAGGTTACAGAAAAGAGTGGCAGAAAAGCAGTACGGTTACAATAAGAAAGGTCAGGATACCTGTGTTGCAAGATCACCGATAGCTAGCCGAGATAGAATTATTTTTGCCCCGCTTTGCACACACTTGTCCAGCTTGTCATAAATAATGTTCCATTCAGCATCAACAACTGATTAGTACTACAGAGGGTCTGACAATCTATAGATAAGGGGAAAACATAAAGTAACATAAGCAAAGATGGAAACACACATACTATTCACTGTACATCTGTAGAGAAGTGGTTGAACAACTCAAGGTACCTGATCTCCGCATTTTCTTTCTCAGATATTAATTCTAGCTCCATGTTCAACAAAAGAATCTTTGGATTCAGGAACTTCTTAGTTGTTGCTCAAATCCAACATATGAAAATGTCTTCTTGAAAGCAACACAGTTAACAAGGAAGGATTCTCTCATGGTACCTCTAAGAACCTAATGGAGTCAATGTATCACAAATAGCAAGCTTTAAACTCTTGTTTTTGCGTGTTCTGATAGGAAAGCAAACATACGATTGGTATGGACTTGTATTTTGCATGTTCTGATAGGCAAGTATTTCCCCAGGTCCTAATTGTTTTTGCTTCAGCTGTCAGATAGTGATCGCGAAACCAAGATAATCAAGAGAAGAACTACTGCTAATGGATACCAAGATAATCAAGATCGGACATGTTGTAGTCTCTTTAGTCTTTAGTGACTTAAAAGTTAAAACTGCTCTGAATAAATACTTCCTCTTTAAATGCAGATCGGATATGTACCTAGCACTGGCAGGCTGGCACGGCAGTGGCGGACAAGGAGGCGCGGCGCGGCCAACGACAAGGACGGGCGGTGCCGGTCGGTGGGGGTAGGCGGCTGAGTGGGTGGGACGGGCGGCGTCGGGGGGAGACGAGATGGGCGGTGCCAGGGGGAGACGAGACGGGCGACGGCGCCGGCCGGTGGCCTATGGCCGGGGGGTGATGGCCTAGGGTGGGGAGAGTAGATCTGGGAGACTGTGAAAATTGGTTATTTGCCAC
This sequence comes from Guadua angustifolia, assembly GCA_036346375.1. Taxonomy (NCBI): domain Eukaryota; kingdom Viridiplantae; phylum Streptophyta; class Magnoliopsida; order Poales; family Poaceae; genus Guadua; species Guadua angustifolia. The sequence continues at coordinate 66,676,767 of CM070504.1, read as the reverse complement.
TTTAAAGATTGACCCTTTGGATTATGATGCCACTTGAGTCAATGACATATGGGACCATCTGAGTCAATGAAATATGGGTCCAGTGACAAATTTGCGAAGCCACATATTTGAAGTGGCAAATACCCAAATCCCTCTTGGAGACTGGAGTTGAACACTTGAAAGTTGAAACTCTAGAAGACTCACAAATCACGAACAGGGAACAGCACTCGGACTCTTAGTCTCAAAGTACGGATATCCGAGGATATTGTTTATCGGATAATCCGTATCCGCCGGATAGTATGCTACCGAATCTGTATCCGTATCCGATAAAAAATATCCGTATCCGATCCGGAACTATCCGATCCGAAACTATCCGTATTCAAAATTATCTGGATCGGTCGGAAACTATCCGATCTGTTTTCACCCCAACTGCCTAGGGTAAAGCGGGCCCTAGATTCCGGCGCATTTTTTTATATATGAACTGTTTATTTGTTTAGCCCTAGTAGATTGTTTTTTCCCTACAAATTTAGCGTCTTCCATATGCATTTGTAAAAATCATCCACTTTTCCACTGCAAAAAACGCGGCAAGCTACACTTATCCCCTGCCATGTTCGAGGAGCTCGGGAGGTGGCCAAGGCCGCGGGCAAGTGCGAGCGCAGGCAACGGTGCGCACGGACGCTAGCAAGCACGAGCATGGAGGGCGTGTGTACAAGCAGGTGTGCGTGGGGCCAAGAGTCTCGCTGCCGCGTCCGGTAGAGTGTAACAAATCCTTTCGCGGACCCTAAGCATGGCCGCTCGCCTTCCAGTGGTCCCGTATGCCTCCACGGTGCTGGGTACCTTCCATACTCCTCAAACGTGATAGGAGATATGTATCGTCTACCGTGTCTTTCGTGGTAGAAAAGGAGACTATTTTTATAAATACATACACGGTTAAACTAGATTTGTAAAAAAATAAAAAGATAAATAAAACAGTTTTGTATATATCGTCTCATTTCCAAATTGGTTGGCTCAGGCAATTCGATCCGGCTAAAGCCGGTGCCAGTGCGCTTCAATTTCGACCCTGCGGAAAATTAGGAAATAAAAATCTTGTGCTGGAGGAGGAGGATAGCCGGTCAAGCATAGCCAGTGAAGAAATACGTTGATGGCCATGCATCATTCCAGAAGCAGTTACCAAGCTCTGGCTAGTAATTTTGAAGTGATTATTTTTCTAGTCTTTGTTATTTTATTATTTTTTTTGCAAAACTAACTTTTATTGAACAAAATTGCAAACATAATCCCCTTTCCCACTGCGGAAGACGCAGCAGGTGACATCTATCACCTACTGCGCTCGAGGACAAGGAGCGCGGCTGGATGGGACAAGTGCAGGAGCAGCGGACAATGAGCGTGAAAACAGGGGTCCACACAGCTAAACGCACAATTAAGTCAAATCTAAAGCAAGCGCCATCCACGATCGCAAGCATCAAATCCTAACGATCCACAAGCTCCACAGTCAAATCTAAAGATCAAAACAATCAAACAAGCTCACAAAAGATCAAAACAATCAAAGCACATCTTAATCCAGGGCACATACCTCGTCGGTGGAGGCAAAGCACCCGAAGACGTAGTTCTCATCCATCTAGAACTGCAGGTTCCCGATCCAGAGCGTCCTGATCTCGTTGGGCCTGCGGGGCGCGATGGCGCGAGCCGCGGGCCCCAGCGCGAGACGGCGGGCGGGCCCTCTATGTCTGTGACTGCCCGAGGCGGCGGGGCTGGCTCGTCTGTGACGATGTGGCGGCGGGGGCGCGCTTTGGTCGGGCGGCGGCGGTACTTCTTGGTGCCGTCTTGAGAGCAGCTTCGTCTGGGAGACCGTGCATCCGTAGCGTACTCGTGTATCGTGTCGTGCTGCCCTCCTTGGCGCTGGCGCGCACAAGCCTTGGTGCGGCCATAGCAAGGTGAGGAGGCACAAGAGGGTAGGACATCGGGGGGAGGGGAAAGGGGGCGGGGGGAATGAGATCCGGAAGGGGCGGGGATTTCCTCCGGTTCGGTTATGTTCGGTTGTGAGGAACGAAAGAAAAAAATAGATCGGGTTTTTTTCCGGTCGGTTTGGTTTTGTGGGTTGGTGGTGGAGAACGGACGCATCACCACCAACTCAAAATTAGAAGTAGTAGAGATCAGACCATGGTTGGTTCGGATTTCGCCCGTAAGCAAGGCCAGTTTGTCTGCGAAGCCTTTGCTTTTCACACCTCGGAGGATCTCGTGATGCTCTTGATTTCTCGTCTCCTAGGGTCGATCTGAGAGGTGGCTACTGTTATCAAGTCCAGCCGTTAGGATCGGGTGTGACACGAACATTTTCATGATGATTGCATGGTAAATTCGTGTCAAGATCGAGTTTGTGAACCTTGACATTTTTTTGTATGATGATTGCATGCTTTTGAGTCAAGAGTCTTCTTGCCAAAGAATTTAATACACCAAAGCGAACTAAGGGAGCCCAACAAGACCACCCTCTACCTTCGCTGGCCTTAGATAACTAGGTAGAGAGGTGCGTGATGGTGCGCCCACTGAAAAAACTCGATCTGAGTTTTTTTTTCTTTAGAAAAAACACATTTCCGTTTTTCTTGGAGGTGTTTTTTTTAAATTAGCTGGTTAGGAGCCGTCAGCGAATTTGTATAACCACGATTTTTTCTATAAGGACCTACCCGAAATTTCTCGGGTTTAAATAACCGGGCTAAAAATTGGCTGGATAGTCTATGTCTAAAGAATCGGTGTCCGTGTCGAATCTGTAGAAGGATGTTTTTTAACAAAATAACCGTACCTAAACAAAATTTCAAATCTCTCAGGGCGAAAGAACCGGTGCACGTGTTGAATTCGCGGAACTAATGGGTCTTTTTTTGCAAAATAACCGTTGAAAGGACCTGTTCGTGAATTCGGAATCTCCCGGGTCGAATTTCCGAAATTACAGGGGCCTTTTTGAAAATAGACGTCAAAGAACCTGTTTGTGATTTCGGAATTTCCAGGGTCTCTTTTGCAGAATAAACGGTGGGAGGACCTGTCCACGATTCCGAAATTTTCGGAGGGCCTTTTCACAAAAAACTCACAATTCCAAATCTCTCAGGGCGAAAGAACCAGTGTGTGTGTTGAATTCACGGAACTGCGGGGTTCAAAATAACGGGTGAAATGACCTGCTCGTGAATTCGGAATTTCCGGGGCGAAAAAACCAACGTCGGTTCGAATTTCCGGAATGACGAGGCCTTTTTGAAAAATAGACGTTAAAGGACCTAACTATGATTTCGGAATTTCCAGGGTCCTTTTTGCAAAATAAACGGTGGAAGGACCTGTTCGCGATTTCAAAATTTTCGGAGGGCCTTTTCGCAAAAAAATGTAACTTGTAGGCTGGGAGTGCTCCATTACTTCCAGGCACAATATATATACTAGATAATGACCCGTGCTACACCATGGTGTATGTAATTTGTTTGCTGGGTCATGCGAAAATTTGATTGCTTGATATTTATGGGGAAAACTATGTAATCCCGGCTTTTCTGCTTTTTTTAGAAAAAACGTGTCAAAAATAGTTTAGAGAAAAAAGGGTGAAAAATTATTAGAGATGACAACCTTCTTTTGTCGAGTCTAATACTCTACGCGTTCACCGAGTAATAACACATGTTCGCAAAACCACCCATCGGTGAAAAATAGTCTAGAGGAAAAAGGGCGAAAAATTATTAGAGATGACAACCTTCTTTTGTCGAGCCTAATACTCTACGCGTTCACCGAGTAATAATACATGTCTAAAAAAATATCAAAGATCGAGATGGAAAATCGAGTTGGGGAAAAACTCTAGAGATAGAGCTGCACACATATCTCTGGTGACGAAAACTTTTTTTTCGAGAAAAACGGAGAACACAACCGTGAATAAAAAAACTACGAATTTTTTTTGGAAACGAAAAAAATAAAGGCGAATGACCCGTACGCGAATATGAGGAAAAAGGACGAAAAACTATTAGAGATGACAACCTTCTTTTGTCAAGCCTAATACTCTACGCGTTCACCGAGTAATAATACATGTTCGTAAAACCACCCACCGATGAAAAATAGTCTAGAGGAAAAAGGGCGAAAAATTATTAGAGATGACAACATTCTTTTGTCGAGCCTAATACTCTACGCGTTCACCGAGTAATAATACATGTTTAAAAAAATATCAGAGATCGAGATGGAAAATCGAGTCGGGAAAAAAATCTAGAGATAGAGCTGCACACATATCTTTGATGACGAAAACATTTTTTCGGGAAAAACGGATAACATAACCGTGAATAAAAAAACTACGGTTTTTTTTGGAAACGGAAAAATAAAGGCGAATGACCCGTACGCGAATATACAAAACGGTAGGGCCCTTTTTGCAAAACCACCGATCGAAGGGACTGGATGTATTTTTTTATTTTCGCAAAACCACCCACCGGTTAAAAATAGTCTAGAGGAAAAAGGGCGAAAAATTATTAGAGACAACAAACTTCTTTTGTCGAGCCTAACACTCTACGCGAGTAATAATATATGTTTAAAAAAATATCAGAGATCGAGATGGAAAATCGAGCTGGGAAAAAAGTTTAGAGATAGAGTTGCACACATTTCTCTGGTGCCGAAAACATTTTTTTCGGGAAAAACGGAGAAAGGACCTAGACGTAAGGAGCAAGGGCCTTTTTGTTACGTTTTTGGACCTATCCGCTATCCTGGAAAATTAGAAAAGGGCTTGTCCACGATTTGAAATTAACGAGAGGTTTTTTTGGTAAAACGACGTGGCAGGGACCCAAACGCGACGAATGGGAAAAAATCTTCCCCTCACAAAAAATCGCGAAGGGTCTATTCGTAATCCACAGGGACCTATCCGTAATTTAAAGAAACAGAGGGGCTTTTTCACGAAGTGGTGCACGGTGACAGGTGGATGGGCTGGCTGAGCGCGCTTTCTCCCGCTTATAATAGGGTTGATATTATATATTATTGGGAAGGCCTATTCTCGGACTGCAAGATCCTACCGTTCAACGAGCCATATAGAGTGCGCGTCAATGGCTTTACAAAAATAGATACAGTGCCTCTACGGAGGGTGACACGGCCCCAATGAAAGTGCATCTAGGCCCCTTAAGAATTTTGGTGATTAATGACAACAAGATTAAGTGACTAATGACCTTTATGAGCATTGTGAACAGATTATCGCGAATCATAAGAAAGTCTTGAAGCAAAAATGACACCCTCAAATCAAAGGAGAAAAATGCGTCGTTTAAACTCAAATTATCGTGTATCTATTTCATTTTTATTGAGTTTAAGGATTGTCGTACTATAAAGAGAGATATGACGAGAAATAGCTTTAGAATAACTTAATGTGCTCAATGATGGATTTTAGTCACAAAATGGGTCAAAGTGTAAAGTCTTAGGAGCATTTTGCTCAAAATAGTTCGGACTATCTGAACCCTAGTTCGGAATGTCCGAACTGACCCCCTCTGTTAGTCCAGAAAATTTGGGTTCGGAATGTCCGAAACAACCTTCGGAGTATCCAAGTGCAACCCCTCGGTTAGGTCAAGTACTTTTATGTTCGGAGTGTCTGAAGATTTTTCGGAGTATCCGAAGCGTTCGGACTATCCGAAGAAATGTTCGGACTATCCGAACTGAGTTGCTCGGTTGCCTAGTACTCAGCCTGTTCGAACTATCCGAATATAAGTTCGGACTATCCGAACAGACTCGGGCAGAACTCAAAACGGCTAGTTTTTGAGTGGCTTTAAATACTCCAACTCCCACCTACCGACCACTAGAGCATTCATTGCACACATTCACTGTTCACCTCTCCTCTTTGAGCTCAAGCACTCAATCCCTCTTGATCTTTTGATTTGTGAATCTTTTGAGGTTGAGTGAGTAGAAAGATTGTGAGATCTAGTGAATTTGATTCATCTTGAGCACATAGATCATTCTCTCGCGGATTTCTCGGCAAATCTTTTACTCTTAGAGGTTGAGGACTTCTAGACGGCTAGGAGTTGCCGGTGAGCTCCCAAGCTTGGTGTGGGAAGCCGCCGGAGATTTGAGAAGGTCGGATCCACCTCCGCAAGGAAAGGATTCAAGAAGAAGTAGGTGAGTGCTTGGTGCAACACCTAGAGGATTAGGGTTGAAAGAGACCCGACTTGGTGCCGCCTCAACGGAGACATAGGATCTCCTCAAGGATCCGAACTTCGGGTAAAAATCCTTGTGCATTTCGATTTGTTTCTTGGATTCCCCCCTTTTCTCTTTTTGTGGTTTCTTGAAATCTAAGGGATTCAAGTTGTGGCTAGCTTTTGTGAAGTGTTTTGGTGAGTACTTGTCTACTAGAGGTATTCTAAACTCTTGAATTTCATTTGGTGCTAGTTATACTCTCTAAATAGCTTAGATCTACTTTTTAAGGTTTTGGTGCGCTAGCAGTTCGGACTATCCGAAAGTTCACTCAGACTATCCGAACTATTCGGACAGTCCGAAGGAAATTTCGAACTATCCGAAAATATTGTTTTCGCTGCGAATTAAAATTTAAAATCGCCTATTCACCCCCCTCTAGGCGACATCCAGGTCCTTTCACCCAATTACCAACACTACTTTTGGATCGTGTTCCGAAAGTACAAATCAAGATGAATGATCAAAGTTGTGATGTTTTGAGCACATAAATGAAGTTCAAGCATGTGACCGAAAGGAAGTGTGGGAGGAAGGCCAAGGGAGGATGCTTAAAACCTAAAGCATGAGAAGTATATTCACATATGCTAGCAATAGCTGCATGGGCTAGACAAGGGCATGGCCGCATGGGCAAAGGCCCTATGGCCGTATGGGCTAGCCAAGGCTATGATGCACTGATATGGATACATCGAGTCGACACGACATGATACCGATACGAGGATTCGTTATTTTTCCAAAAATATCGACACAGCGACACAGCTATATATTAAATAATAATAATATACATATGCATTATTTTTTATTTTGTACTTGTTTGTCAAACTGAAATAATTTAAAAGCGTAAAGTGTAAACTACGAATATGTACCTCACAGATTATCCACGCCTCTTCATTCTTCAATCATCATTGAGTCAATGTAGTATATGTTCAATTGTTCATATTAATACCAATTACCATTCTACTAGCATCACCAGAAATTTCAGAATTCCATTAACTTGGGAAAATAAATAACATGATTAGCAAATTTAACATTTATACTCAATTCTTCAATAGTCAAATGCTCAAAACAATTAAGCAACAACCAACAACACTCCAACAAATAATTGATAATAAGTAGCCAATTTCAAACTTCAAGCATAGAAACTTAAGGCAGGAACATCCAATACAATAGTAGCCAACTAGTCAACATCCCAACATAGGAGGGGTTCCAAGTTCCAACTTAAGTTACATAACAAACTCAAATTGAAGCTAATTAAAAGACAACACGAGACTCCTAGACTTCTTGCTCATCCTCATCTTCTTCATGGTTAACCGCAGTAGATTCATCTTCAAAAGACACACTCTTCAACTCTGGTTCATCAAGAGAGAGATTAGCAACTTCTAGAATGCCAACACCAGTTAGAGATTCAAACCTATCTCCTCCCACATCCCACATTCTAGTTACCCCTGTTTTATAGGCTTGTGTTCTTCTTGACAAAAGTCTCACATTATTATGCACAAAGACCAAATCTTCAGCACGCTGAGGAGCTAATTTGTTTCTTTTCATGCTGTTGATGAAGTTGTATGTGCTCCAGTTTCTTTCACAACAAGAAGATGAGGCTAGTTGGTTAACTAATTTGAGAGCCAAGGTTTGCAGCACAAGAATGGATTGTCCATGATTTACCCACCAATTCATTAGGTCAAGGATCCATCTGTCATAAATGGAATCAAAGTCATCGAATTCTCCAAAACAAGTGGAAAATACAGCATATTCTTCTTTCACTTTCTTCAATCTTCAAGGATAGGGAAATCTCAAGATCCTTGTGTGGGGGTACATGGCCAGCACCTTCATTGATCCACTTCTCACTATAATATCTAAAAAATAAAATAAATGGATTAAAATTTTGAGAGAGCTAACACTGAAATGTTGGCAAAAAGCAAGTAAAAGTTTATAGTTCATCTTGGATTAAGTGAGTGTGCCAAACAATAGAGTGGAGTGTTGCCTTTTGTCCAACGATCAACTAATATGCTTTGAACAACAGAGTAAAAGGTGGACTCCTCATTATCTTCCTTACCTTGATGCCTATATATAACTTTCTTTACATTTTTTATCATTGTATCCCACAACTCATAAATAAGATGAAGACATGGTGTCAGTATCCGCCACACATATCATTTTATATATTGGCTCTACGAATTCAACAATGTAGTTCACCTTGTCCCACCACAGATCATTGAGTACTTTGTCTTTGACAAATTGTGCCATTCATGTATTCATCAATACATGGGTGTCGTATCGATGTCGGACACAGTGTCCGACACCAATACAAAGGCAAGCACACGTATCGGTGCATCATAGGATGGAGGGTATATGGGCTAACACACGATTTGGGAAGAGAAGAGGAGAGCCCAAGTCATGGGAGAGAAAGAAGGAAAGAGTGCAAGTCAGTTTGGAAAGAAATCAACTGGAATTAACAGCACATACCGAATTAAAAAGTCCATAACTTTTACGTCCGAGCTTGGATTTTGACATTCTTGTACTTTCCTAAAAACTTACAACATTATTTAAATTTGTTTCCATTATGAGGTGTCCAGAATACGCTTCCTTTTATGTTTAAATCAGCCAACAAGTTTCAACCTGTTGGTTGGCCGAAATTTAAGTTTTAAAGTTATATACATTTAGAAGGTGAATTTGAGTCGATCTAGATGTGTTTTGGCCGTGCATTGTGCACCAATATAAGGCCAAAGGGTCTACCCCATGTAGAGAGATTAGAGTTGATGCACTGAAAAAAAAATCTAGAAAATCGCCATGATGTTTAGCGGCTATAATCGAGGTGTGTGCTTAAGTTGAGTTGATTGTCGTGAGTTGAAAGAGAGAGAGAGAGAGAGAGAGAGAGAGAGAGAGAGTTGATTGCGCAAGTTGAAGGCTCGTCGTTTTTAGATTGTGCCAAGAAAGCCCTTGCAATTCTATCTTTTCAAATTAGTTTACAAGTTATCGTGTCTGGTACCATGAAAGATCAGGGATCCCAAACATCAATTAGCAATTCCCGCTAGTTGATCCGTATCAGAGGGCATCGGCGGTGGAAGCAATGACCATACTCTCCAAGTGCGATCCTGATACAACACCCATGTTAGCTGTCAAGGCGACTCTTGTCAGGCTCACAGTCATGATCACAGAAGGGCTCTGCTTTCGTCCCATCCGCAATGTGTTTAGCACGCAATGGGACACCAAATCCTTCCTAACTCAGGCACAGACAAAATATGTGGTCCGTTGGGGAGCGTTATCACATAACTGAGGCATAGGAAAAGTCACCCTATAATACTTTTTTCCTTTCTGTGAGATAGTGTATATTATATAAGTAATATTTTCTCAAAATAACAATAGTGAAAAACAGAAAAGATGAAGAGTCGTGCAGGGTTGAAACTATGAAAAGAAATACCACAAACAATTTGTTGCTCTATCTACTATTGTCAAATAAAATTTCTCGTACCAATAGATCTGATGCTACAAGGGCCTACTGTGCATTGTGCATTGACAGAGAGGTAAATCTCAATGTATATTCAATCAGGGTGATTACAAATATATATAGCCCAATCTGCCCTAGAATCCGTGCGGTTTATAGAAACAGACACCCGCAGGATTAGGAGATTAGAGCCAGAATCGATCACGCCTAAAGAGATAAGGAAGGTATATATCTAGACTAAATATAAAGTCTAACACCCCCCGCAATCGAACGGAGTAGAACAAACGTTCAGACCGGAGCGAAACTCGATGAAGAGCGGCCGGTAAACCTTTGGTGAAGATGTCGAGATCTTGAGAGGTAGTCGGAACATGAAGAACGCTGAACAAGCACCAAGGCAACCTTGTCGCGAACAAAGTGAAGATCAATCTCGATGTGCTTGGTCTTGATGTTGCACCGGGTTCGTCGAGAGATAAACAAGACTAATGTTGTCGCAATAAACAAGAGTAGCACGCGGATGGGATGGTGAAGTTCGTCGGCCAAGTTTATCGTAACTGTGTGGTCTCAACCACAAAGATTGGCAACGGCCCGATACTCAGCTTCCGCACTAGAGCGGGAGACGGTAGGTTGCCGTTTGGACGACCAGGAGACGAGATTGTCGCCCAAGAAAACACCATAGCCAGAAGTGGAGCGACGAGTGTCCGGACACCCAGCCCAGTCAGCATCAGAATAAGCAGTAAGAGTCGTCAGAGAGCTGCTAGAAAGCTGAAGACCATAATCTAGAGTGCCATGAAGCCGAAGGTAACGCAGAATGCACTTAACAATGGCATAATGCGGCTCCCGGGGATCATGCATGAAGAGACAGACTTGCTGAACGGCGTATGCAATGTCGGGCCGAGTAAAAGTCAAATATTGTAATGCGCCTGCCAAACCACGGTAATGAGAGGGGTCGCTGACGGGAACACCATCTGAAGAAAGCTTGGCAGATGTATCCACAGGAGTAGAACAAGGCTTGCAATCAGACATGCCGTTGCACCTAAAAATATCCAAAATATACCGACGCCGAGAGAAATTAATTCAAAGAGAGTGATTGTGCACGACATGCCGAGAAAGTCATGGAGAGGACCAAGGTCTTTCATGGAAAATTCCGCTGAAGAGCACCAATAACATGTCGCAGAAGAGCATCCGAAGAAGCGGTGAGGACAATATCGCCGACATAAAGAAGCGAGATAAGCCAAATCATCGCCACGGCGAAAAACAAATAGCGAGTGTCGGACCGAGCACCAACAAAACCAATGGACTGGATGAATAATGAAAACCGACCGTACCATGCACGCGGGCTTGCTTCAGCCATAGAGACTTGTTAAGGCGATGACAAAAGAAGACCAAGGGATCAATAAAGCCAGAGGGTCGCTCGCAATAAACCACCTCGCATGAGTGCCATGAAGAAAAGCATTCTTGACGTCCAGTTGATGAAGAGGCCAACCACGAGATCGCAATAGAGAGAACGAGACGAATGGTGGCGGGTTTCACAACAGATGAAAGTCTCACCATAATCAAGTCCAGGGCGTTGAGAAAAACCACGCAGAACCCACCGCGCTTTATAGCGATCAAGAGACCCATCGGAATGAAACTTGTGACGGAAGACCCATTTGCGAGTGACAATGTTTGCTCCGGAAGGTCGAGGCACGAGATCCCACGTGTTATTGGCCAACAAGGCCTCAGATTCCTCATTCATAGCCGCACGCCAATGAGGATCAGTCAAAGCACCACGATAAGATTGTGGCACAGGCGAGAGAGTAGCCGTGTGAAGATTCATCGGAATCTTGGGCTGACGGAAACCTGCTTTTCCGCGCGTCACCATAGGATGAGTATTCTCAACAGAGGAGGCGGCGGCGCACGCGATGGCGGTCAAGGGGTGAGTCTGCGTGCAGACAATGGCGCCATGCAACGGCGTGGAGGGGGCCGGTGGCATGCAGTGTGGCGCGCCATGCATCGACGTGGGCGGAGCGTGTGAGGCAGACGCACACGGAGAGGGCCATGGCGGCAGCAAATCTGGTGGGGCACCAAGAGGGGTAGCGGTGTTGGTTCATGGCAAAGCTCGGCGAAACCCGAGAGGGGCAGCGAACGCTGTGGTCGACGAAAGCAGCACTTCAACCCGAAGCGGTGGAGGTGGGGAGACACCATGCAACAACCCGAGGCCGAAAGCGACAGGCAAGGTGAGTCGGCACCAGGAACACCAGAGAGGGAGCGAGTACCTGTAAAACAACGAGGGCCAATAGGCAGCACCGCACAATCGAACTCCGAGAGAAAATCAAAGGTAGAGGGAGGCTGAGATGAGGAGGTTGTAGCAAACGGAAATGAGGATTCATCAAAAGTAACATGACGGGAGATAATGACCTTATTGGTGAGAATGTCAAGACCACGTGTAGCCTTTGTGATTAGAGGAGTAACCAAGGAAGACACAAAGGGAGGAGCGAGGAGAGAGTTTATGGTGGCAAGGGTGAGAGATTAGGTAGCATGCGCAACCAAAGACACGGAGATGGGTGTAGGAGGGTTGGACACCATAAAGAGCAAAAAAAGGGGTCTGAAAAGCGAGAGTTTTGGTGGGATGACGATTAAGCAAGTAGGTGGCAGTGTGAAGGGCTTCGGCCCAGTAAGGAGGAGGGAGGTTAGCCTGGAATAATAAGGAACGTATGATGTTGTTCGTAGAACGTATGATACGTTCAGCTTTACCATTTTGTTGGGACGTATAAGGGCAGGAGAGGCGAAGGTTGACACCGTGAGTAAGAAAGAACATGCGGGCAGAAGAGTTGTCAAACTCACGACCATTATCGCACTGAACATTCTTAATGGTGCAACCGAACTGTGTCGAAACAAAGGCAAAAAAATGAACAAGTGTGGAGAATGTGTCAGACTTAAGGCGAAGTGGGAACGTCCAAACAAAATGGGAACAATCATCAAGGATAACCAGATAATATTTGTAACCCAAATACTTAAAATAGGAGAAGTCCATAGGTCACAATGTATTAAATCAAAATTTTTAGAAGCTCTAGATGTAGAAGAGGAAAAAGGTAGACGAATATGTCGGCCGAGTTGGCAAGCATGACATAACGAATCTAAGGTGTTTGGACTACATGGAATAGCCGAAACAGTAGACAACCGAGCCAAAGCGATGATGACCCAAATGTCCGAGACGACGATGCCAAACCACGGAGACACACATAGCATGTACCAAAGGCGGACGAAGGAGGCACCAAGGGCGAAGGCTGGAGAGGATACAAGGAACCGGCACTATTGCACCTGACGATCACGTTCTTGGTTTTGAGGTCCTTCACAGAGACACCAAAAGGATCAAACTCCACAAGTAGCTTATTATCGATAGTAAATTGACTAGACGAAATAAGATTTTTGATAATATGTGGAGAGACAAGAACGTTACGAAGGTGAAAGGAGCCGTGAGAAGTCGGTAGTGACATAGACCGGTGGAAGTAACGGCAAAAGGGAACCGTTCACAAACAATAATACGGGAAGGAGTAAGAGGAGAGGGAGGTGATGAAAGAAGAGTACCGGAGTCGGAGGTCATGTGCGATGTAGCCCCAGAGTCAAAATACCAGTCACTGGTCGGTGGAGGAGCAATCGTCATCGTCTGGAAAGCGTTGGCCAGGGCGTTTCGGTCCCATGCAGGAGGGTTCGACGTCCACATGCCAGAGGCGCCAGGATTGTATGGAGCCGGCAGACACGGGTCAGCGACACGATGCTTGGCGTCCACGCGCCAGAGCACTCGGGACAAAGTGACACGCACCGCCAACGCCAAGCGTAAGTCCACGCGCCAGAGCACCGTGGCCAAAGGCCACGCGCTAGGAAGGCCCGGCAAAGGAGCCAGGGGCGGATGGACACCGGTTGAGTTGACGAGGCTCGGAACGCCAGCGAAAAAAGAAGCGCCGGGTGCAGGCCCACGCAAGGAATCGCCTGGAGGTCGTAAGGAAACCGGCGCCTTGAGGTCATTGAGGACCGCCACATCTCAATCGTGCGATCCACGGATTGTAGAACGTGGGAAGCCGCCACCGCTTAGCCTCGCGCCGCCGCCGCCGCGACCGCGACGATTGCGGCGAGAACCGCCGCCCGGAGTTGCGGTTGTAGTTGCAGACAAGGTGTTGTTGGTGTTGCGGTTGTGGAAGAAGGCGTCGGGCCGTGGAAGATGACCCGCCGCAAGAAGTGCCGTGGAGGAGGCACTGGAGCATTCTTCATTGTGAGTTCTTCAAGAAGAAGATCGAACGCACTTCCACAAATGATGGGAAGGGCTTCGCCGCTTGAGAAGAGACGCCATGGTAATCAATCGCTGTTGAGGCCCCGGATGACGGAGAGCACAAGGCTACGATCAGCCACGGGTTCACCGAGATCACCGAGGGCGTCGGCCATGGACTTCATCTTGCGACAGATGAGTCTGTGGCGTTGAGGTTGCCTTGGGAGAAATTCGAACACAGGCGTCGAGGATGAGAGCACGGGTTTCCTTGTTACCAAGAAACTGTTGCTCGAGTGCAAGCCAAGCGGTGCGCGGCGAGGATGCGGCGTCATGACGATGTCAAGAATGTCATCGGCGGCGTGGCGAGAGCCAAGAAAGCACAAGGGCGTCCATGCGCTTCGGACGGCGTTGTCGGAGAAGTCGCCGCTGGAGAGGACGTGGTTGTCAAGGGCATACTTGCTGGCGTGGTGAGAAAAAAGGCCTCGCCATTTCTTTGTAGTCTTGGCGAGTTGGTGTCGAGGACGAGGGAACGAGGCCTTGAAGTTGAGGACGGACACGGCTTGCGCATGAAGAGCGACCGCCGCTGCTGCTACCGGGCGTAGGGCGACGTCTGCGTCGATCTGGCGACGTGTTCGGCTTCTCGAGCTCGCACGGCAGCGGCGGCGGCAAGGCCATCGGCGGAAAGATCCGTGGGAGCCATGCAGCCCGTCTGCAGAGAGAAGCCCGCTAGGGGCGATGGAAGCGGAAGGATCGAACCAATATCGATACCATGACGAGAGGTAAATCTCAATGTATATTCAATCAGGGTGATTACAAATATATATAGCCCAATCTGCCCTAGAATCCGTGCGGTTTATAGAAACAGACACCCGCAGGATTAGGAGATTAGAGCCAGAATCGATCACGCCTAAAGAGATAAGGAAGGTATATATCTAGACTAAATATAAAGTCTAACATGCATGAATATTCTTCTTTTCACATTATTAGGCGCTGCGCCATCCCATTTGTTGCGGTCATTGGTATCACATTTCTATAGGAGATACTATAACACTCCCCAACATGCCACATATCATCCATGCCTTAGTTAGGACGGATTCGGTGTCTCATTACGTGCTAAACACATTGCGGACGGGAGCAAAAGGGAGCCCTTTTGTGATCATGATCGTGAGTCTGACAAGAGTAGCCTTGACAGCTAACATGAATCAGAATCGTACTTTAAGAGTATGCCCATTGCTTCCACCACCAATGCCCTCCCTAGAGGCATCATATCCAGGTTCGTAAAGCCATTGACGTCGTTAAACGGCAGGACCTTCCAGTCCAGGAACAGGCCTTCCCAGTTCTCCAAGGACTTTGTTGGTGAAGGCAGCTGGTGGTCTCGTCATCGAACTAGGCGACCAGCCTCAATCCACCGAGCCGGCGGGCTCCCCTTCGTCCGCTTCCGCGTGAGAACTACATTACATGTTCCTTAATCACCCATTGTGTTCATTTTGGGAAAGGATGGTGTGCAGGGTCTAGTATAAGAAGTGAGGTTTAATGTTATGTGAACATCTTCGAGAATAGAATTAGCAAATGGGACAACAAGTATGAAAAAAATAGGGCATGTCCCCCGGTGAACGGATGGAAAAGCTTTGGCTTGGGACTTGGGAATGAGTGGAAGGAGATCAAGATAGAAGATGAGACTCCCTTAGATGTACCAGGTAATGCTGCTTACGTTTGAATTAGTTAGGTTCTTGGAACGATTTGCATGGGTTCGAATTAGTTAGAAGATTTTTGCAACGATCTTCTTATGTTCGAGTTGGTTAGATTATTAGCAGTGGCGGAGCCAACCGTCTTGGGCTTCGAGCAAGCTAATGCAATAAACCCATGGAGTCGAGGATTAAGGCCGTGTTTGGATCTCTGAACTAATTGTTAGCTGGCTAAAAATTAGTCCTAGTCTATCTAAACAGGAAGACTAATAGATGGGTTAATTTTTAGTCAACCCCTCAACTAACAATTAGTCCATTAGTTGATGGGTGGGAGCTAATTTGGACTAAAAATATGTAACACGTTGGGAAAAGTCTGAAATACCCTCGCTATTATGAGGGGCAGACATATTATGAGGGGCACACATGACTTTTCAAAGAAATTAGCCCAACCATTAGCCATATATCCAAATAGCTCTGGGCTAATTTTAGATGGACTAATTATTAGCTGGCTAACAATTAGTTCTAGCCATTAGCCAACTAACAATTAGCTCTAGCCAATCCAAACATGGCCTAAGGACCCATGGCTGGTTTGTCTGAGCTCTGCTGGAGGTGGAAAACACGTTGAGAGGGGCTAGACCGTGCCTATGGGCCACAGCTAGCTAACCAGTACGTGCATCATAGATTTCCCAGCAGAGCAAACGGGTCCACCGAGTTCACAACAAGGTTAATGAACTCAATAAACTAAGACAGCCTAATGAAAAACGCAAACTAATGACAAACGAAAGCCCAAATTACAGCACAGCACCCCTCACAACACTCAAAAGACATGAAAAAGGTTCATCAGACAGCAACCCAAAAACACCATCTTAACGGGATGCCAATGGCTAGGGAAACACATAGCCTAACTAGAGGTGGGCACTGGGCCGGGCCATTTTAGGCCGGCACGAGGCACACCCGACCCAGCTCGACCCACGGCCCGACAAGACACGATTGTTCGGGCCGTGCCGGGCCTGCCAATCTGGCACGATGGGCGGCCCGGCCTGGCACGATAGTTCAGGCCATGTTTGGGCCGGCACGACCCGAAACAGGCACGCATTCGTATTGTATGTGTGGGTGAGCAAATCAAGGAATAAAGGAAGACGACGGGAGGGGGAGGAGGCGGCAGTGGTGGGGGTCCCGGGGTTGGGAGACGCGTGAGGTCGTGAGGGGAGGGGACGACGAGGGGAATCGGAAAATGCTGGCTGAGGAGCGGTAACGAGATTCTGAGGGGCGGTATGTGTTTGCGCTGTAATCGATTACGGATTCGGCGAAACAAACGTGAACGAATGGTATTCGATAGCACGGGGAAACGTTACGGGCTAAAAAAAGCCGAACCAAACAACTTCTAAGTGGTAAGCCATAAACTGCTAGATCTTCCCCGCAGGCGCGGCGCCAAAATCAGGCAGACTAACTTAAACCATCAAGTTAAACCAAAGTTGCTCCGTCCCATCTGGATCAAACGAATTCCGGAAAGCTTACGGCGCAAACTAAACAAACCCTAGCTGGAGCAGCCGCAGCAGCCACGAACTCCCAACAACGGGATCAAGCATTAACTAGGCACTGCAACCTACCGTCGGAAAGCTCCATCAATCCTACCAGCAATCTGAAGCCGAATCCCCCAACCCTACTTACCAATTCGACCAAATTAAATTCCTAAAACGGTAACAGCATGAACAAGAAGCAAAGATCTGGCACGTCACGTACCAGATTTGGTTCAGGACGAGGAGGATGGCGCCGGCGGAGGGGATAGGTTTTCAATGGTAGAGATGTAATTACTAAAGATTGGATGGCGGTAGATGAGTGAGTGCCAGTGGATAGCGTTGTCGGTAATTCCTGTAGCTGTCTTTGCGGTAAAACAGGCTGGCTTGTCAGGAGGGGAAAAGGAACCGAGTTTAAACCATGTAATGAAACAAAGTTGAAATCAGATTGAAAAATATGGAATGAACCCCTTCCTTCTCTCATGTTCCTCTTCTAGCCCTGATTCTTCCTTCTCTCTTCTCTGATTCCCCTTTTCTGCTTATCTTCTGTGATATTTCCGAAAACTCTAGTTCTTGTGTTGTGCTCGGTTATCACATCTGGTATCAGAGCCGGTTCGGGTTTTGCCTTGAGCTGTAAAATCCTTGGGTCTGGTTCGGGAACTCAGTGTCGCAAGCAAGCGATCCTGACGATCCTGGTAAAATCTCACCACAACCTGAGTTGGCTCGGCAAAATCAGACCTCAGCATAACGAGTTTCGGGAAGAAGCAGTGGAGGATCATCACGGCGCCTCAGAAGCCTTCCGTGCAGACGCAATTAGTGCTGAAGGCCATGGGAGAAGCAGCCGAGCAGGCGGACGCGAGATGGGAGCAGTTGGATGATCGTTGGGAGTCTATGAAGGCACATCTGGATTTCATCGTTGAGAAAATCAAGCCAGTGGAGACTATTCCTGCCTTACAAGCACAAGTAACGGAACATAATACAATTCTGGTAGGCCTGATGGAACAATTTCAGAGAATCTGTCAGACAGTGAAGGAAAATTCTGGGATGCAAGCAACTCCCAGAATGGACAATGAAGGAGGCATCAATACACCCCAGCAAACACATTCGACGACAATACAGAGGGGAGAATTAACAGCACCCTCAGCAGGGTTGCTAGGAAAATGTCCCCTACCTTCGGTAAGATTTGGAATGGAGACTCCCAAGTCGGATCGCACTCCAGTTCATTTGGTGTCAAAAGGGATGAATGGAGATAGGAAAATACCAATTCCAAAGATGACGTTTCCCAAGTTCACTGGAGAAGAACCTCGCATCTGGAAGAATCGATGCATGCAATACTTCAAGTTGTACAATATTGATGAATCATTGTGGACAACCGCCGCTGCGATGCATATGGAAGGTAACGCCGCTATGTGGCTACAAGCATATCAGGATGAACACCCTCGGAGGTTGGGAGCATTTCATGTCCATAGTCGAATCTGAGTTTGGTGCGTATGATTCAAGAAGATGCATAAGGGAATTGATTCAAATCAAACAAATTGGTACGGAGTACCGAGAACAATTTGAAGTGGCCATGTACAAGGTGCAAGCTTATAACAAATCATGCACTGAAGAATTTTTTGTCAATCACTTTATTATGGGACTGAAGGAGGAAGTTAGATATGAAGTGGAGATCCAGTTGCCAGAGTCAATTCGCAAGGCATTCGTGTTGGCTCTGATTCAAGAAGAGAAATGTGAAAGGCGCAAGCAAAAAAACACAAAACCCTTGATAGCATCGAAGTTAGGGGGAACATATCGTCATGATATGGTCAATGGACAGAACAAGCTGGGCATGGATGATTTGGGTAGAGCTCGGCAATTAAGAGAGTATAGAAGGGCTCGCGGATTGTGCTTTAAATGTGGTGACAAATTTGAAAAGGACCACCAGTGTAAAGCAGTACCACCCTTGCACATGCATGCATTGGCCATTGAAGAACATCCAGAACAGGTGCATGCACCATCAGGCACACAGGATTATGCTACAATCCACATACAAGCAATGGTGGCCAGCCAAGTGATGACAGTACTTGTTGACTCAGGAAGCTCGCATAGTTTCATCAATGCGGCCTTTTTGGAACGCTTAAAGTGTCGAACAGAACCCATTCCATCAGTGCAAGTATTCGTGGCAAACGGCGAAGCGCTGAGGTGTGATAAACAGGTACCACAAATGGAATGGTGGGCTCAGGGATGTGTTTTCTATACTGATATGAGAGTTATACCATTGGGTACATATGATGCCGTGCTGGGAATGGACTGGTTTCAATTATACAGTCCAATGACTTGTAATTGGAAGCAGAAGACAATCGAATTCATGTATCAAGACCGTCCTATAAAGCTACAGGGTGTATCATGTTGCTCAGTTGATGCACAGACTAGAGCATTTTCCGAAGCTGTGTTGTGCCGTCATTTGCTCTGCCAGCGTCCTAAGGATTTTCCATCGCCCTGGATGAGCTGCTGCGGGTGAGCTGGGAAGCTGCAACGGTCGTCTTCTGCGACTCATTGGTAATCTGCGACTGCGAGGTGCTACCACCACCCGCTTCTTGGTGAGGAGGAGCGATCGCCACAGCTGGAGCCGAAGGATTTGCTTCATGAGCTTCGCTGGACTCAACGTGGGCGATCTTTTCCTTAGAGCCAACTGTGAACATCAAACAACACATATTAAGGTCAAGAACTACGAAGATCGCTATGGTTAAGCATGTCCGGATGTCGGGAGTTGCGTGGAAAACCTTGAGAAGAAACTGTGCTGTGTGCTGATGGCTGCGCCACTTGTGATGAAGCTGTCGCTGTTGGGGTTCCTCTTTTATTTCTTGCCTGCAACCAGAACGAAATGGTGTTGAGGATAGCTGGAAAAGTTACAATGGCGAATACTTTCATCAGGAGCACTGTAGACCCGTACCTTCATGTCGTCACAGTACTTTACAACAGCGGATATGTTGGAGTATCTTCCATGGACCAGGGCATATACCCACAGAAGGAGCTTCCTTGGAATGCTTAGGTCGAGAGCATCAACCACATCAGGGGCTTGCTGTAGCCCTTCAATGGGTGCCGGTGCTGAGGTTACTGTGTAAAGATTAATACCCGAGGGAAATGTTCCACAAGAACTCTCCCGATAAAAGTTGTAAGTGCTCTTCATTACAGTAACAGCGGTCTCCATGTTATCTTCGGATGTTTGCCTGATCGGGATGTTTTTAATTCTGTTAAGTGTCTCAAACCAATTCATGTCAAGACCTTTGAATTGAGCAGGCCCATCGGGGGATGAGATGAGGAGCTCATCAGGTTGCAAATCAACGTAAAGTAGAAGGCCGTTGGATAATGGAGTAAGCTGATCGGTTTTGTCCATGGATTCAGGCAGTGGAGTGATTGAGGCCAGTTTGATAAGTATACACCGGCACCATGCCAGAGAAGCATGCTTGCATATCTTAGCGAAGTTGCTATTTGACAATTTTGGTGTCTTGAAACGCTTTCTTATCTTCTCATTTAGTGCTTCAAGAACATCTAGTCGGACATCACTCTCGAGCAAATGGATATATTGGTGAATATAACTGCCACAAGGAAGCATTATATGAAAACCATCTAGCTTAAGAATAATGTATATGTATTGCACTCTGATCGAGTAATTACCTGTAAAGATTGCTTTCTGACAACTCTGGACTGTTCACCTCTGGTATAGTGCTTATATCAGGCCACAAGTTTGCATGGTCCATGAATACACCAAATAGTTTCTCAAGTAGTTGCTCAACAGAAGCATCACCAGAAAGTCGACGAATCTCAGGATCACGAATTGCTGCTGTTAGAACTTGAAGGTACTTCCCAAGACCAGCAGGAACAATATCACCCAAACATAGAGCAAACTACAGAGGAGAACAAATATTTATAATACATCCAGAAAAAAGTATAGCTTAACATGAGTAGTCTGATAGTTAGGACGTACCCTCTTATCGATTCGCAGATATGTGTATGCCCTCTCAAGAGTCCACAAGTCCCTGTTCTTCTCCAACAGGTTCAAGTAGAGTATCGTATACTTCCTGATGCATGTAATGAATTTTCGTGAACTTTCTGATAAACTGACCTCCAGATTTTTTCTGTATCCACCAATATTTGGATTTTTCCTCCTGGAAAAAGGAACAAACAATAAGAATTTTTGGGGAAGCTATTGATCTTATAAGTTGTAACAGTTGATTGCATCAATGTATAACAACATTGCACTCATAAAGAAAAGAAATTTTACCTTCCTTTTCTAACAGTACCATCAATTTCCCACATGTTCACTGTAAAGGAAGACCGAGCAGATTTGAAACAAAATGAGAGCTCTTCCTTAGCCCGCTCCAGGTCCCCTGTTTCACCCCTTCTATACAATCCTTGCGCAAGCTTATATCTCGCCTTGTGGAAATGCTTCAGCTCCCCTTCCACACAAGTACCAAGGGCATACAAGCAATCATCATAAAGGATGTGCCACACTTTATCAAGTAAATCAGGCTCAACAAACTTATTTTCCTCTATACTATCTAGAGCTTTATCATTCTGATCAGAGGATGAATGCTGAACATTAATTATCGACCCCAGCATGTTCAAGACATTTTCCATTGTAGACTTGTTGTATGTGTAATCAGCAACCACCTAGAAAACGTTCAATCAAAAGAATTCATATCTAATTATATATTACAAAACTAGTCTGTCACAATAAATACTGTAATTACCAACAAGGATGAACTTATGATTGGAAATTCAGGATGGTAGAGATTCAAGAAAGTAAACAGAAGAACAATTTAAAATTAGAATTTTAATTCGAGCTAATGGTAGCCAGGCAAGTTTTCTGAAAGCCAGGCCAGGTGCCCAGGTCAGTTATGGCCAGTAACTAAATGAAACCACTTGATTGCTATCAGGAATTCAGGATGCCGAACATTGTCCAGGACACAGTTACCAATGGAGGCCAATTCACTAAAGTGCTCAAAAACTAGCATTTTTTTAGAGAATCCACCAGAAGAAACAGATAGAAGTTTTAAATTGGTATGGCCAACTCAGCCCATTTGATTATCAATGTGAACATAACTTTGCTGGTGGAATAACTCATGCCATTAGTCACCAGTCAGTCAATACGTAAAAGCATTTTTACGGGAAAGCAAAACCATATTGTAGTTAGGGGTACACTTAAACCATTCAATTAGGAAGCTGAACTGCTACGTATCAGTTTTTCTTTTTTAACAAAAGTTCTTTAAAAATTTATTGGTGACATCTCAACAAACCTGTATAGCATCAAGATTCTGTTTCCTTGAGTATAAAGTAACTTCATGCGTGATGCATGCATTCTGTAAACCGGGTCAACTGCAGTCGGATTCAACGTGATGGCTTTGTTGTAGTATGAAAATGCCTTAGCAGGGGAATGCCCCAGTTTCTCACACAACTTTCCAAGGTAAAATGCATGGAGCCATTCGGTCCTGCGAAGTATATAATCATCATAGTATCCCAAGTGTTGCAAACAACAGACAGAACATGAATACAGGTTAGGCGTGTTAGATTACTTGAGTTCAAAAGCCTTCTCAAAGTGCTTCATAGAATTTCGACAAAATGTCTCCCACATTGAATCCTTCACTGGCAAAGTAGCTCTTTGATCATAAAATGGTACCACATTTTGAAGGCTATCGTAGTATACTAGTGCCAACAATTCATGTATTTCGGTCTGAAAGAAAATAAGATTAGATGTCATCCCCAACAATATCCAAATTTTTATCCCCAACAATATCCAAATTTTTATCAAGAAAAATGGGAGATAAATAGCAGTAACACCAAAAGGCATCTCTCATAGGTGAGTACAAAACAAAAGATGATGGAACACACCTTCTTGGGAGCAGTTTTGGCCAATGCTAAACTCATCAATAGGCAGCGTCGACTATGTCTACGACCCGTCTCAACCCTTTGGGTTAAAGTTGTATTTGTTCGCCAATCCAAAATGCTTATATGCTTACTACCATCGTTCAGCAATAGGTCAACTTCCTATCGTAGCACAACAGAATGAACACTGGTTATGCAACAGAATTAATAATACAAGGGAACAGGTCCAATCAATTAGTATAACCAATAAAAATCACCTCATCATATAGATTTGCAAGCTTTTGCCAGCTTTCGAACCGCAACGGGTTATACAACAGATCATACTTGAAAAGATTAGCACTCTGTTCAACAAATTCTTCTCCTTCCTTTTTCAACACAAAACCCGTATACTTGTCGGTGGCACTTATATCTTCAACTTGTGCTATGTAGTAATACAAGTTTCCATAAATATCTGAATAAGGCTCAGAGCTGCATGAATTAGTCCGAAAATATAATTAGGGTATATCCACTACTAATTCTGTTTCAGTGCACAAAAAAAGGGAATCTAAGTGCAATATTACAAGCCAACCTGGCAGCGGACAGTTTTTTGAATGCTTCGTAGCCTTGTTCACCAGGGAACAGTACATTCAACATAGCTTCCCTAGATCCATTAGTTTCATAAATTTCACATAGTATCTTTTCACATGAATCAGATCCATCCAAGAAATTGTCAAGAGGATTATTAACCAATAGGTCATAAGGTGGCTGTGGAAAGTGCTTACGTATAGCACGCAGCACTCTCCGTAGTTTAACCAAGCCAGTTTTCTGAAACAATAAATTAAGAAGAATTCACTTGAGACATTATGCGCTGTACATATTTGAGGATTCGTACCAAACTGATAATAACAAATATGTAGGTACTCATTAAAAATTTACTCACAGATAGAGCTCTTGCATATGGCAGGACATACTGAAACACATCAGCACATTGTTCTTTTGTTTGATAATCACCACGGCTTGTATTTTTATGTACTGCTAGATCATCTTCACTGCAAGAATCTGGGTTTATCTTCAAACCATATAAGCAGAAAAAAGCCTGGTCCAAGGCAGTATCAATACTTGACTGTATTTCCTCCAGTTCTGCATTAACAGGGCATTTATCAGGGTAGACATATGAAAAAAAAAACTATGCTTATTTGTTTCTACTTTCACTGCAGCACCAAGCACTGAAATATCAATAACTCAATATGCGTGCAGAGACATAAACAGCCAGCATTGTCTGACATTGACATTGTACATCATCTCTACACATTATGAAATTGGTTTGTGTAGTCCAGGCCTACCCGATTCTTCCTCATCCTCAGAGTTATGTTTATCGTCAACAGATGGTTCATCAGTCATACTATCTCCTGCTCTGTTAGTTTCTGGAACTGCATCTTCCTCCATCCCATTTGGATCTGTATAATAAGATAGACAAATTAAACTAATGCCGATTACTAATTGACAAATAAACATGTCTACCAGAATAAATTTGCTACTTAAAAACCTACTAAGTTGGGATTTTAGTTTCACATCTAGTGCCATGAGATGTTTGATTGCAAACTTGAGGAATGTCCCTTCCTCCCCTTCACCATCCTTTCCGGCACAGCAGAGCCCATACTCAGCAAGCAAATCATGGACTGCGACAATTAAGTCAACCTGCATAGGTGAACAAAAGCAAGTGAATGTTGAAGAGGAAAACCAACACTATAAAGTTTTTGGCAATATGAAGGTAACACGTGCCTGAGTTTTGACAGATATCGTAGGATCAAGATGCTGAAGTTTGCAAAATGCAATGGCTGCATCTACAAGGCAGGAACTCTCCAACTGATCAGCTTGATAAGAGGTTCCGGAGCATGAGAGTTTTCTCGATAGGATCATCTTGACAGAAGCGCACATGATTATGAGGAGCAATGATTGGATCTCACCGATGATAGAAACTAGTGAACTCAAGCCATCTTGCCCATCCTGCAAATATGAAAATCAAACAGTCACTTCAGTAGCCCTGTTAGAGGAATTAATCCACAACAAGGTTTTTCCCCGACTTGTAAGAAAGCATAGACGTCTGGTCTAATTGATGAAAGAAAACTGATACAGGAAATATAGCAAGACATGAAATTTCAGTTAATGCATTTAACTAGAACATGGCACTGCCTTGGAGCAATTATCACAAAATGCAGATATGAGCATTGCATTATTTAGAATATAAGATATTACCCATGCCGGCTAAAACTTTTTCCATGGGTTAATAGATCATGCCACTTTACTAATTACATGGAATAAGCATAAGCAACAGGTTACATACTAACATACACCAGTTCGGCACACCCTTGATACACAACTTCACAAAGTAGTAAAGTACCAAGGAACAACCAAAGTAGCAAACACACCAGAAGCACAACGTAAATCACCCTAGAATGGATAGCATAACTTAGGGCCTGTTTGTTTTAGCTTTTGATTCTAGATTCTGGCCCCAAAAGCATAATAAAAACGAACAGCCTGATTCTAGAATCCGGTTATCATAATCTAGCCCACCCATATACACTAAAATTCATAATCCACTTCATATGTGCTTTTGGATTCCAGCTTTTGGAGAATCAGCTTCTCTACAACCACAATCCAGAATCAGCTTTTAAATAATCCAAATCTGAAACAAACAGGCCCTTATTCCCCAACCACCACAATCAAGGTTAAATCATATAATAAATAGAACACAGCTCAGATGAGGTTCTATTGCAAAACAAGAAATTAACTCGCAAGATGCTATAACATTTTAGCTAATTCGCTGTTTGTCTCCTTTTTGAACTGATTACAGAGCAATTTTTTTATAATCAGGATAATAGATGCTTCACTATGATCATATATGTGACCCATAGTAACTCAAGTGTGGTAAACTTTATGATTCTTGTCAGAACAACCAATCTACTCCCTCCGGTTCAAAAGGCATGATGTTTTATTGTTTTTTTTATTTTGCGCTGTCTCCAACATACAAGTTTAACCATTAATATTTACCATAATACATGTTCGTAAAAAAGTAAAATATATACTAAGAATAGTTTTTCGACAAATATGCACACTTTTTTTTTGTGTGTGTGTGGCCAATCTAGATATTTATAAACATATAAGTGGTCAAAGTTAGAAATGTTCAAACACCATAAATGTACCAGAATTTTAGAACTCGACTTTTCCCATCTATGCAGCATCACCAATATCCATAGGCCTATGATATTTTATCATTTAACATCACAAACAAGCTATGAAACTCCAAAGATTTAATAATGCCTTCTCCCCTCACTTATACTCATCTTTAATATTTTTCGAGTGGGCACAGTAACGTCCTTATTGCATTAATATATCAGTGAAGCTTGGTAGATAGTGTTCCAAACATGGTAAAGACTTTACTTAAAATGACAATTAAGGAGATCCATAGACAAATGAACAGATGACTTACAGAAGTATCACACTGATCAATAAAGCTTTTTGCTTTACTGGCATTTCGAGATACGTCTTTGACTGCTTCCACAACACTTTCTAGCCGATTCCTGTTCATTGCTTCCACAAAGTCCGCATCACTTGAACTTTTTCCCTTGTGGGGGGTAACAAATTCAGCCATGCCAGCTACCATAGTTAGAACTTGCATTTTCCTTCGGTGAGAGTCAAGATAGATCTTGATGTTCATTGGTTTAGCTTTTTCACATGCTGATATTAAGACATCCAAGGCACACAACTCAAGTGAAATAACTTTCTCATTTTCGCTGGGTGGACCATATGCATTGCCAAAATAGACATCTTTGGTGCAAAGCAAAAGTGGAGGAAGCAATTCCTTGAACTCTGTATGAGTTATTTTGTTGATATTTTCATCATTATTCCAAAGTAACGAATCAAGCTTGATCAAGTTAATTTCACGAAGAATCCTATCAACTGTCAAAAATTTTACAAGCTTGCTGTGAGGTAGGAGGATAAACTCTCTACTGCTTTTGGCTTCATTGCTACTTCTTAGGAGTGACAGGGCAATGTTGAACTCCTTATAAGCTTTTTCTTTGCAGTCTGATGAAAGGGACAGAGAACCACTTAGCCAGAAGAAGCGAATCCAGAACGCATGATTAGTTATTGAAGAAGAGTCACGTCCAGATGTTTCATCACAAAGCAAGTCACTGAAAACTGATTTGCCAGAGTTTACAAAGCTTTTGGACATATCTGAAGCATTTCTATCAGTTTTATCACTTGAACATACTTCTGCCCCACGGTTTTCCATATCCAAATTAAAGCCCATGGAATTCATTTCTCTGACAGATGTGCCTAATGGTAATTCCATAGCTACTAACTCAATGACCTTACAAAGATGGTAAGAACAATCAGACAACTCCGAGGATTTTGATGGGCTTCCAGAACACACAGCTCGATCATAGTATAGTTCAGCGAGAAATAAGCTGCACAGTGCAGATCTATCTTGAGCCCAACCCCTAGTAAGTTTGTCTAGTTCGATGAACTTAACAAAATAATCTTGAAAAGGTATGTTGAGATGAGCTATTTCCTCAAGTAACACATAGCCAATATGACGAGGACCATAATTTTTGGATATCTTGCATAGAAATTGCTCCTTCCACACAAGTACCAAGGGCATACAAGCAATCATCATAAAGGATGTGCCACACTTTATCAAGTAAATCAGGCTCAACAAACTTATTTTCCTCTATACTATCTAGAGCTTTATCATTCTGATCAGAGGATGAATGCTGAACATTAATTATCGACCCCAGCATGTTCAAGACATTTTCCATTGTAGACTTGTTGTATGTGTAATCAGCAACCACCTAGAAAACGTTCAATCAAAAGAATTCATATCTAATTATATATTACAAAACTAGTCTGTCACAATAAATACTGTAATTACCAACAAGGATGAACTTATGATTGGAAATTCAGGATGGTAGAGATTCAAGAAAGTAAACAGAAGAACAATTTAAAATTAGAATTTTAATTCGAGCTAATGGTAGCCAGGCAAGTTTTCTGAAAGCCAGGCCAGGTGCCCAGGTCAGTTATGGCCAGTAACTAAATGAAACCACTTGATTGCTATCAGGAATTCAGGATGCCGAACATTGTCCAGGACACAGTTACCAATGGAGGCCAATTCACTAAAGTGCTCAAAAACTAGCATTTTTTTTAGAGAATCCACCAGAAGAAACAGATAGAAGTTTTAAATTGGTATGGCCAACTCAGCCCATTTGATTATCAATGTGAACATAACTTTGCTGGTGGAATAACTCATGCCATTAGTCACCAGTCAGTCAATACGTAAAAGCATTTTTACGGGAAAGCAAAACCATATTGTAGTTAGGGGTACACTTAAACCATTCAATTAGGAAGCTGAACTGCTACGTATCAGTTTTTCTTTTTTAACAAAAGTTCTTTAAAAATTTATTGGTGACATCTCAACAAACCTGTATAGCATCAAGATTCTGTTTCCCTTGAGTATAAAGTAACTTCATGCGTGATGCATGCATTCTGTAAACCGGGTCAACTGCAGTCGGATTCAACGTGATGGCTTTGTTGTAGTATGAAAATGCCTTAGCAGGGGAATGCCCCAGTTTCTCACACAACTTTCAAGGTAAAATGCATGGAGCCATTCGGTCCTGCGAAGTATATAATCATCATAGTATCCCAAGTGTTGCAAACAACAGACAGAACATGAATACAGGTTAGGCGTGTTAGATTACTTGAGTTCAAAAGCCTTCTCAAAGTGCTTCATAGAATTTCGACAAAATGTCTCCCACATTGAATCCTTCACTGGCAAAGTAGCTCTTTGATCATAAAATGGTACCACATTTTGAAGGCTATCGTAGTATACTAGTGCCAACAATTCATGTATTTCGGTCTGAAAGAAAATAAGATTAGATGTCATCCCCAACAATATCCAAATTTTTATCCCCAACAATATCCAAATTTTTATCAAGAAAAATGGGAGATAAATAGCAGTAACACCAAAAGGCATCTCTCATAGGTGAGTACAAAACAAAAGATGATGGAACACACCTTCTTGGGAGCAGTTTTGGCCAATGCTAAACTCATCAATAGGCAGCGTCGACTATGTCTCGACCCGTCTCAACCCTTTGGGTTAAAGTTGTATTTGTTCGCCAATCCAAAATGCTTATATGCTTACTACCATCGTTCAGCAATAGGTCAACTTCCTATCGTAGCACAACAGAATGAACACTGGTTATGCAACAGAATTAATAATACAAGGAACAGGTCCAATCAATTAGTATAACCAATAAAAATCACCTCATCATATAGATTTGCAAGCTTTTGCCAGCTTTGAACCGCAACGGGTTATACAACAGATCATACTTGAAAAGATTAGCACTCTGTTCAACAAATTCTTCTCCTTCCTTTTTCAACACAAAACCCGTATACTTGTCGGTGGCACTTATATCTTCAACTTGTGCTATGTAGTAATACAAGTTTCCATAAATATCTGAATAAGGCTCAGAGCTGCATGAATTAGTCCGAAAATATAATTAGGGTATATCCACTACTAATTCTGTTTCAGTGCACAAAAAAAGGGAATCTAAGTGCAATATTACAAGCCAACCTGGCAGCGGACAGTTTTTTGAATGCTTCGTAGCCTTGTTCACCAGGGAACAGTACATTCAACATAGCTTCCCTAGATCCATTAGTTTCATAAATTTCACATAGTATCTTTTCACATGAATCAGATCCATCCAAGAAATTGTCAAGAGGATTATTAACCAATAGGTCATAAGGTGGCTGTGGAAAGTGCTTACGTATAGCACGCAGCACTCTCCGTAGTTTAACCAAGCCAGTTTTCTGAAACAATAAATTAAGAAGAATTCACTTGAGACATTATGCGCTGTACATATTTGAGGATTCGTACCAAACTGATAATAACAAATATGTAGGTACTCATTAAAATTTACTCACAGATAGAGCTCTTGCATATGGCAGGACATACTGAAACACATCAGCACATTGTTCTTTTGTTTGATAATCACCACGGCTTGTATTTTTATGTACTGCTAGATCATCTTCACTGCAAGAATCTGGGTTTATCTTCAAACCATATAAGCAGAAAAAAGCCTGGTCCAAGGCAGTATCAATACTTGACTGTATTTCCTCCAGTTCTGCATTAACAGGGCATTTATCAGGGTAGACATATGAAAAAAAAAACTATGCTTATTTGTTTCTACTTTCACTGCAGCACCAAGCACTGAAATATCAATAACTCAATATGCGTGCAGAGACATAAACAGCCAGCATTGTCTGACATTGACATTGTACATCATCTCTACACATTATGAAATTGGTTTGTGTAGTCCAGGCCTACCCGATTCTTCCTCATCCTCAGAGTTATGTTTATCGTCAACAGATGGTTCATCAGTCATACTATCTCCTGCTCTGTTAGTTTCTGGAACTGCATCTTCCTCCATCCCATTTGGATCTGTATAATAAGATAGACAAATTAAACTAATGCCGATTACTAATTGACAAATAAACATGTCTACCAGAATAAATTTGCTACGAAAAACCTACTAAGTTGGGATTTTAGTTTCACATCTAGTGCCATGAGATGTTTGATTGCAAACTTGAGGAATGTCCCTTCCTCCCCTTCACCATCCTTTCCGGCACAGCAGAGCCCATACTCAGCAAGCAAATCATGGACTGCGACAATTAAGTCAACCTGCATAGGTGAACAAAAGCAAGTGAATGTTGAAGAGGAAAACCAACACTATAAAGTTTTTGGCAATATGAAGGTAACACGTGCCTGAGTTTTGACAGATATCGTAGGATCAAGATGCTGAAGTTTGCAAAATGCAATGGCTGCATCTACAAGGCAGGAACTCTCCAACTGATCAGCTTGATAAGAGGTTCCGGAGCATGAGAGTTTTCTCGATAGGATCATCTTGACAGAAGCGCACATGATTATGAGGAGCAATGATTGGATCTCACCGATGATAGAAACTAGTGAACTCAAGCCATCTTGCCCATCCTGCAAATATGAAAATCAAACAGTCACTTCAGTAGCCCTGTTAGAGGAATTAATCCACAACAAGGTTTTTCCCGACTTGTAAGAAAGCATAGACGTCTGGTCTAATTGATGAAAGAAAACTGATACAGGAAATATAGCAAGACATGAAATTTCAGTTAATGCATTTAACTAGAACATGGCACTGCCTTGGAGCAATTATCACAAAATGCAGATATGAGCATTGCATTATTTAGAATATAAGATATTACCCATGCCGGCTAAAACTTTTTCCATGGGTTAATAGATCATGCCACTTTACTAATTACATGGAATAAGCATAAGCAACAGGTTACATACTAACATACACCAGTTCGGCACACCCTTGATACACAACTTCACAAAGTAGTAAAGTACCAAGGAACAACCAAAGTAGCAAACACACCAGAAGCACAACGTAAATCACCCTAGAATGGATAGCATAACTTAGGGCCTGTTTGTTTTAGCTTTTGATTCTAGATTCTGGCCCCAAAAGCATAATAAAAAACGAACAGCCTGATTCTAGAATCCGGTTATCATAATCTAGCCCACCCATATACACTAAAATTCATAATCCACTTCATATGTGCTTTTGGATTCCAGCTTTTGGAGAATCAGCTTCTCTACAACCACAATCCAGAATCAGCTTTTAAATAATCCAAATCTGAAACAAACAGGCCCTTATTCCCCAACCACCACAATCAAGGTTAAATCATATAATAAATAGAACACAGCTCAGATGAGGTTCTATTGCAAAACAAGAAATTAACTCGCAAGATGCTATAACATTTTAGCTAATTAGCTGTTTGTCTCCTTTTGAACTGATTACAGAGCAATTTTTTATAATCAGGATAATAGATGCTTCACTATGATCATATATGTGACCCATAGTAACTCAAGTGTGGTAAACTTTATGATTCTTGTCAGAACAACCAATCTACTCCCTCCGGTTCAAAAGGCATGATGTTTTATTGTTTTTTTATTTTGCGCTGTCTCCAACATACAAGTTTAACCATTAATATTTACCATAATACATGTTAAGTAAAAAAGTAAAATATATACTAAGAATAGTTTTTAGACAAATATGCACACTTTTTTTTTGTGTGTGTGTGGCCAATCTAGATATTTATAAACATATAAGTGGTCAAAGTTAGAAATGTTCAAACACCATAAATGTACCAGAATTTTAGAACTCGACTTTTCCCATCTATGCAGCATCACCAATATCCATAGGCCTATGATATTTTATCATTTAACATCACAAACAAGCTATGAAACTCCAAAGATTTAATAATGCCTTCTCCCCTCACTTATACTCATCTTTAATATTTTTCGAGTGGGCACAGTAACGTCCTTATTGCATTAATATATCAGTGAAGCTTGGTAGATAGTGTTCCAAACATGGTAAAGACTTTACTTAAAATGACAATTAAGGAGATCCATAGACAAATGAACAGATGACTTACAGAAGTATCACACTGATCAATAAAGCTTTTTGCTTTACTGGCATTTCGAGATACGTCTTTGACTGCTTCCACAACACTTTCTAGCCGATTCCTGTTCATTGCTTCCACAAAGTCCGCATCACTTGAACTTTTTCCCTTGTGGGGGGTAACAAATTCAGCCATGCCAGCTACCATAGTTAGAACTTGCATTTTCCTTCGGTGAGAGTCAAGATAGATCTTGATGTTCATTGGTTTAGCTTTTTCACATGCTGATATTAAGACATCCAAGGCACACAACTCAAGTGAAATAACTTTCTCATTTTAGCTGGGTGGACCATATGCATTGCCAAAATAGACATCTTTGGTGCAAAGCAAAAGTGGAGGAAGCAATTCCTTGAACTCTGTATGAGTTATTTTGTTGATATTTTCATCATTATTCCAAAATGTGAATCAAGCTTGATCAAGTTAATTTCACGAAGAATCCTATCAACTGTCAAAAATTTTACAAGCTTGCTGTGAGGTAGGAGGATAAACTCTCTACTGCTTTTGGCTTCATTGCTACTTCTTAGGAGTGACAGGGCAATGTTGAACTCCTTATAAGCTTTTTCTTTGCAGTCTGATGAAAGGGACAGAGAACCACTTAGCCAGAAGAAGCGAATCCAGAACGCATGATTAGTTATTGAAGAAGAGTCACGTCCAGATGTTTCATCACAAAGCAAGTCACTGAAAACTGATTTGCCAGAGTTTACAAAGCTTTTGGACATATCTGAAGCATTTCTATCAGTTTTATCACTTGAACATACTTCTGCCCCACGGTTTTCCATATCCAAATTAAAGCCCATGGAATTCATTTCTCTGACAGATGTGCCTAATGGTAATTCCATAGCTACTAACTCAATGACCTTACAAAGATGGTAAGAACAATCAGACAACTCCGAGGATTTTGATGGGCTTCCAGAACACACAGCTCGATCATAGTATAGTTCAGCGAGAAATAAGCTGCACAGTGCAGATCTATCTTGAGCCCAACCCCTAGTAAGTTTGTCTAGTTCGATGAACTTAACAAAATAATCTTGAAAAGGTATGTTGAGATGAGCTATTTCCTCAAGTAACACATAGCCAATATGACGAGGACCATAATTTTTGGATATCTTGCATAGAAATTGCTTAACATCATTTGCCTCGTGTTCAGATGTATATGTGAGAGTTTCCGGATTAGAAGTATGAGCATTTCCAGAACAATCAGTCTTTTCAGTAGTACTTGGCCCCTTCAGGATAAATGAATCTAGAAACTGAGTTATAGCATGTGATATATCTTTGCCATTGGATTCATTTTCATCTTTTCCAGATTTGCGACTGCGCAGCCTCTCTAGGCGTGTGCTTCGCCTTTCATGAGGATGTTCTCTATCAGAATTAACATCTTTCTCTTTAACTGTAGTTTTGCAATCATGAGATGGAACACTTTCACAATCATGGTAAATATCATTTCCATTTCCACCAGTGGATTCCACAGTTTTGGATGTATCTGTAGATAAGACAACATCCATCATGTTATAAGCAAGCCCCTTGACACTCCCCTCAGAGTCTAAACATCTACTCTCAGTATTTGCACCATGATCTTCATCAGCTTTCGCGTTGTTTGCAGTTAAGAAGCTTAGGATGCCATCTAAAAGGGCCATCCATTTGGCTTCGACCAATTGCAATGTAACATTCTGTTTACTCTTCTTCGTCATTGTTTCTTGATGCATTGATTCATCTGCAGATTTTCTTTTATTGGAAAATTTGAGTTTGGCATGCTTGGGTTCAAGTACATCGACACCCCGAGGTGCAAAGGGTATTGGTTCAGCATCCTCAATGGTCTTCTTCACATGTAAAGCGCGATGATGTGATGGCCAACTCCTTAGAATTAAATTTGCTACAGAAAGGCATGCAACTTCGTCACGGATTGCTATAAGCACCTCCAAGAGCTTCTCCATGCAGTTCCCTATATAAAGCATCAAAAACTAAATGAGAATCCAAAAACAGGAATTACAAGTTTTAGATATGGTAGATGAACTAAAAGATGAAAAGGGCATCGTACAATTGTTCGGGCTGCATAGAAGCCCTTGCTCAAATGCCCATCTTGATGTGCTCAGCAAACCCATCGAGCAAGAAACTGTTCCCAGATGATTCCATACAACTGAATCGTTTGCATCAAGTTCTACAGCTTGTAGGTAACAATGGAGAGCATTATCATAAAACTCCGAGCCTTGTTGAAGGAAAACAGATGCGAGGTTTTTCAATGTAAAAAACCTGTACAATCAAGAAGGCACGTCAGCAGTAAAAATTAATGTCACACATTTCAAATCAATCAAACATTGGGGTTAGTTAGCTATATATAATTCACGATTCAAGACACAAACCAATTATGCCATGTACTGTATTTGTACAACAAAACCTTCAACATATTATGGCAATCAAGCAGTGAGCTATGATTTTATATGATTTTATTACGGCGTGTATGGGATTATTAGCTACTTAAGAGAAGAGATATATCCCAAAAACATGGTCAAACCAAAACCATGAGCAGTGGAAAAGGGATGGTTATGTTACATTGGTGCCAGGATGAATGAATCAATGTAATATTTGTGTGTTTACCTTCTACATCACTGTCTTGCTTTGAAATTGTAACATTAATGCCATTCCAACTCACCTAAACATTAATTAAGTGAATAATTATGAACTTTGTTTGCATAACAAAACGAAACCATATAGTCATTCAAATTCTGATTCCTCGGATAGGAGGAAATTATTCCATCAAAGTCACCATTATAAGAGTCAGTACTGTAAAATTTAGACCTGCTATAGTTTTATGCAATTCCATTGTTTTTGTGAATGGCTGTTCTACTTTTGCATATTTCTTCAGTGCTATGTCCAGAATTTTAACTGACAAATGAAAAGGCATATATATCATGAACATTACAAAAAGTCGTGAGGAAAATAACCTTAGCTGCAGCAAATGCTGATCACTGCCAATGTTATCAATCTGTTGAAATAAACAACCTTCTGTTATGGAGGAGGCAACAAAATAACATCAGAAAAATTCTTAGTGAGATTGCCTGGATATGTGATATTAGTGGATCCTTCAAAACATCCTCCAGAAGTTCACGAGCTTTTGCATAGTCTTTTTCTTGCAACTTGAGGAGCCCCTCATGGTACTTCTGAGAGAGTGCAGATTCCTGACAGCATTAAATAAAAATTTCAATAACACAATATTATTGTGACACCCATGTTAAGAGGTTTTGACACTCAAAAATTCAGCCTTGCCGCACTAATGGAGTTACGAGAATATTTCAGTGGGATGCTACTCATTATTCAGTGTGTCCTTAGATCAACCTACACTAATCACTATTGTAAAAATAATCAATAATAACTTGTACCCCACTGAATATGCCTGCTAAACCTCCAGTCCTCCAACACTTTAATCCAGTAAAGTCAGGGGAAAAAATGAAATCTCGAACGAATTCCCTGGATACCAACAATTTATATGTGAATTCTCTACTCGTGGGACAGCTGAGTCCATCTAATTGACACTGACAAAATATAAGGGTACTGGAATAGTATGATTGAAGCAGTTTATGTGCCCCTACAGGCACACACCCCCATTTGCAGAAAGTCCGGGACAGGGTTCACAAAATCGAAAATTCAATTTTCGAATGATTTCTTATTTTCGAAAATGGTAAAAAATTGAGCGAAAATCGGTAGAAACCGAAGAAGTTTGAATTCAAAAATTTTGAACTTGGTGGTCAAACAACGGCGAAAAAACAAAAAACGAGCAATTTTCACCGATTTTCGATCTGTTTTCTTCGATTTTTGACTTTTGAGCGATTTTATTCGATTTTCAGCACACCGAAGGAAAATTGAAAAACAAATCAAGAAAAAATTAGGAAAAAATTCCAATTAATCTATAAAACATCTCAGAGAAATTTAAACAATTTTTGAAATCATTTACTGCTTCTAAAAAATAAAAACAGCAATTAATGAAAAGGAATAAAGACATTGTCAGATTTTTATAAAAATTTACAAGATTGATCATGCTCTGAAATTTTAATGGAATCATAACTAGTGACAAGTATCATATAATAAAATTTTCAGAAATATTAGACTTCATTTAATGCCCATATAAAATCAAAAACAGAAGAGCATATACAATGACAATAGCACTTTCAGAATTTAAAAAAAATACATAGGTCCGATCATCATCTGAAAATTTTACAACATCATTAGCATTGCCTTAGAACATCACAAAAAAACTTTCAGAAATATTAGACTTCATTTAGTGCCCCTAGAAAATCAAAAACTAAAGAGCATATATTCTGACAATATCACTGTCAGAATTTTTTTAAAAAATACACAAGTCTAATAATGATCTGAAAATTTTACAGGGTCATTAGAATTACCTCAGCACCTCAAGCAAAATTTTCAAAAAAAATCCAAATTTTTCGGATAATTTGAATTTGAATTCCACCAGTTTATCGAGTGGTTTTAAAAGCCAAACCGGCTCAATACGCTCGATTTTCGCGATTTTCGTTGATTTTGTGAACCATGGTCTGGGATGCATAGTTATAGAAATACCAAAAAAATTATGGATGGACCATGGTCTGTAATGTTTTGTAAATCGAACAACGTATGTTCTTCGACCCCTAGAAAATGCCGATAGACCAATGTTTAGTTAAACAAACAACAGTTTATCTTATTAAACTATGAATTCCCACTTGCATTCCACTCTAATCTGGAACTAATATTGTCACATCAGGATAATCAGCTTGGTACGAATTATCCTTAATTAATTTATACACTAATTATACATCATAAATTTTATCTAAGGATACAAGAATAAAGGTGTAGATATGTTCCTAAAAGATCCCAACAATAATTTATTTATTCACAAGAAACACAATTTTTTGTGGCTATATCTATAATGGCAATAAGATTCACATATATAATTGGATTCCTTCTGTCACTAAAGTCAATGTTCTCTAAGGGATATCAACAAGTCATAACTCGACTTTTCCTTGAGAGATCCTTCTCAGCCATTTAATGGAGATGCAAAAGGCTTGCACCAAACCAAAATTTCTTGAATCTCTCTCTCTCTTACGCATAAGCACTTGGATTAAGCATCCAAATCGAAAGACTCCTAAGTCTCCTATAGTGGTTGATGGGAGCACTTAAAATTGTAGAAACATATTCTAATACCATTTCTATCAGGATGCAACCCAAGCCAAGACAAAAGTTATTGGGTGAGGACATTGCATTCATGTGTTGTGCAATACTCTGCATAGTAATCCTTAAGTTTCTCCAGGTCTAAGTTCTTCATGAGCCATTGTTTCCTGTTAATTTCAAATTCTACTGTGTTTTAAGAAACTCATATGTCCATAAAACCCCATATTTCAGTCTACATAACCTTTAATGCATGAATATCTTTGATGCCAATATCTTTTACCAACAATTATCTTGCAAACAAACCTCGATCCCCAAAAAAACTATGAAAATAAATATCAATTCTATGCTACCGTATTCCTCTGAACTATTTCCAGTACATGAATCAACATCAAGAATACCGCCTTAAACCTGAATGACGTAACCACCTTAGTGCCCTCCTACACCTGCAAGCGTCAATATATTACGTACTTTCATTTTAGAGGATGGTAAATAAAAACATGGAAACATCAAAGGCAAAACGACCGCTTTGAACTTCCCTAGTCACTGAGCTAGAAAAAAACATAGCCTAGTAATAACCATGGTTCAAGCACCCAAATTTTCAATTAACCCACGCCAAAACATGAGAAGATTGTACTCTACAGCTAATTTTATCAAAATTGTACTCTACAGCTCATGGTGCTTGCCACAAAATTAATCCGCATTTCATCGCCTAAAACCCGATTATCCCATCACATTGCACTCGAAAACTGGAAACCCTAACGTAGCCCAAGTCTCAAGCTACAGAGCAAAGCACTAACATTTTAGGATGATACTGAATTACTCGGAACGAGATGTTAGAAGGGAGGAGGAGGAGGCGTACCTGTGCTTCCTTGGTTGGCGCGAGCGGCTCCCATTGGTCGCCGGTGTCGCTCTCGTTGATGGCCGCGATGGAGAACTGCGAGCGCGCGAGAGAGGGGCGGAGAGTTAGAAATAAGCCGATCAGAACAGGGAGCGAGAGGCGTAAACGGGGAGAGAGGTGGAGCTCACCATGGAAGGCGGCGCGGAGTGGGATGCCGCACGGGCTGCGCCGGCGACGAGGATTCCTGCAGCGAGTTGGGGTCGCCGCCAGGAAAGTGCGTTCTGAGAATAACTACGGCTTTACCACACCTTTTTTTTTTTCTCGATGGGGTTCTGGGCCTTCTGGCTTCGAGTGGGATCGCGTCGGGTCGGGTCGGGTCGGGACTCCGGAATTCCGGGTTGCTTGGTCATTTTGTCGTGGGCATTTATTCTAAGGGTACGTATGACGGCTGATGTTACGTAGGAATTTAAATAATAGGAAAAAAAGAAAAATATTATCTGCTATTTAATTGCAGTTTTATATGTAATTTTATATTATATATATTATTATACAGACAGTTTATTAATTGTATAACAGATTATTATAGACGATTTATTATATAAGTTGTATTTAATCTGGTTTACAGACAGTCATCGTCTATGAATTAAAACCAAATATATTGTATGTAGCAATATATATTACCAATCTCAAAAATCAATCAATCAGTTTTATCCTTTTTTGCAATTTATATTACCAGTCTGCGTTCCTCTTCCTCTCGCCATACCTGCAGCGCGCGCTCCTCGGCGCTGTCGACCTCATCTTTCTCGTCGCCTCGCTTGTCCTCATCATCCACTGCCTTTACAGGGGTAACACAGGGGCTTCCCAAGCACGAGACGCTGCTGCCGAAACCACCGCCATTCTAGACCACTGGCCGCTACACGGTCGCGCTCGACGCGTCTGCCATCTTCACCGCGGCGTTCGCCGTCCTCCTCGCGCTCTCGTTCTTCCTCCTACTGAGTATGCCATGGCGCGTTGTGGAGTCCGCCTTCCTCACCGCCCACTTCGTTACGTACGCCATGGTCGCGTGGTCAGTCGCCTCGGAGAAAGGGGCCACCGCCGCCACCCAGTCTTTACACCTCCGCGTCTTCTAGATCGCCACCACCCTCGACGCCGCGCTCTTCTCCGCTTCGGCGGTGGTCCGCTGCGTCAACAGTTCGCTGCTCGTCCCAGATTACCCTCTCGACTTTGTCGGCCTACTCATCTCCATGCCTCTGGCGTACCTAGCCATCACTGGCTTCAACGGCCATGACGTCGGAGTCCACGAAAGTGAACCAGAAAACACCAGCGCCGAGGCAACCGCCACGCTGTGCGCCGCCGCGTCGTTCTTCTCTCTCGCGACGTTCAGCTGGATCAAGCCGTTTATCTCCAAAGGGTATGCCAATGACTCTCTTACCGCCGACGACGTCCCACCGGTGTCGTCGGGCAACCGCGCCAAAGCGTCGTACGCTTTGTTCACATCCAACTGACCGGTGCTGGGGTCACGGCACCCGGTGGGAGCCACACTCTAACTGCCCTTCTGGCTGTAGTTACTACTGATCACGGCGCTCGGCCTCCTACCTCTCGTGGCCATGTACGTCAGTCTGTCACTTATTGATCAGTTCATCGAGTTCATTCGCCGCAGCGGCACGACATAAGAGATTTTGAATGAATTCTCTTGATTGATTCTGTGAAAACTGTACAGCATATATAGAGTACAAAAGAAATGATTGGCTGGCTATTAATTACCAGCAATAATCAGAGATTTTGCTATAATAATCAGCCATATTTAGAGAAATATGGCTGGCTGTAAATCAAGAAAGAATAATTAGCTATAATGATCGGCCATTATTGGAGATATAGCACGGGAGGTTAGGAAGAACGGACCTGAAAGGAC
This sequence comes from Guadua angustifolia, assembly GCA_036346375.1. Taxonomy (NCBI): domain Eukaryota; kingdom Viridiplantae; phylum Streptophyta; class Magnoliopsida; order Poales; family Poaceae; genus Guadua; species Guadua angustifolia. The sequence goes on along the minus strand of CM070504.1, from coordinate 66,636,448 downwards.
AGGGGATGTCGCCTAGAGGGGGGGTGAATAGGCGAATTAAAATTTAAAACTAAATTGCAGCGGAATATAGAACCTTCGGAATGTCCGAATAATACTCTGGACTGTCCGAATAGTTCGGATAGTCCGAGGTTGTATTCGGATATTCGGCTGATTTGGATAATCCGAAAATCTATTCGACTATTTGAATGCTCCAGAGCACATAGCTCGCAAATATAGATCTATGCTATTTGGGGGATATTAAACATACCAAATTAAACTAGTTAGTCTAGAATACTTGAAACAAGTCGATATCTAACGGAAAACTCAATAGAAAAGTAGATCGGGCAAGTTCAGAATTCAAAATCAAATACTAAAGTAAGAGTAAAAAGCAAACTTGGAGACAATGATTTTTCACCAAGTTCGGATCCTTGAGGATCCTCGTCTCCGTTGAGGCGGCTCGGTCACACTTGAGCCGGGTCTCTTTCAACCCTTTTCCTCCGGTGTTGCACTTTGCACTCATGGCGTGCCTGTCACCCAAGACACGGGGTCTCTTTCAACCCGCTAGCCGCCTGTTGCACCTTGCACTCATGGCTTCACTTCTTGATCCTTTTCCTTTCGGAGGCGGAATCGGCCTTCACAAACTTCCTACGACCAACCACACAAAGCTCCGGTGGCTCGTGGCGACCTCCTAGCCGTCTAGGAATCCTCAACCTCCAAGAGTAACAAATGCTCACGAAGAACAAGCTTGGAGATGAGATCAAGTGCTCAAGCAACTCAAATCACTCAACCTAACACCTCACTCCTCAAACTCTTCCCAACCCTTCACACAAAAGGGGATCACTTAGATCTAAGGGTAAAGAGGTGTTTTGGGGGCTCAAGAACAAGAGGATAGCTTCTCAAATCAATGGGGGTAAGAGCTCCCCCAAAATGGGGGAGGATGGGGCTATAAATAGAGCCCACCAAAAACTAGCCGTTTTCCTCAACGTTCAGGTCAGTTCGGACAGTCCGAGCTCAAGTTCGGATAGTCCGAACACATCAAACTCGAAGAAACAGAGAATTCACTTGGATAGTCGAAAATATGTTGGATAGTCCGAACATTCGGATATTCGAGTTCATCTTCGGATAGTCCGAATCGGCATCGAAGCGGCCAAGCAACGAGCATAACTTTTGACTCCGGACCCCGATTTTAGTGATTTTGGACTCTATTGAAAGCTAAGAACAAGGGATACACAACTAACAAGGTCTCACTACCCAAATCTCAAAGGATAAATCCAGATTTTACAAAGAATCCAAGAGAGACCTATAATTCTCACTTTTCGGCACCACCAACACCATTCTTTCTCTAATTTTCATAAGGATGGATCACTTGAGCACTTGACACATCTAAAAGTCATTCAATGGAGCATCCCTATTAATAGTACGGCAATCCTTAGACTCAAATTAAATCAAAGATAATACAAGTCTAGAAATAGTCACTTGTCGTCTTCTTTCTTAATGCCGGTGCATGAAGACCTTCACCATATAATTGATTACATCTTCGCCTTGTTCAACTTGACTCGATTCACCTCATGAGACTCTCGTCCTATCAACCTTGACTTGATCATCCTCTCTGACGATCTCCACGCCAAGTCAATCTTGACTTAGTCCTCAACTCTTGGTGACACCGCCGTCTTGTTGACCTCGGCTTAACGATCATCCCCCACGATACCTTGGTCATCATACACACATGGGACCTAATTCTTTCCAAACCACTCATAAAAAGCATTAGTCCCAAAAGCTCAATAGATATGAAGAAATTGATATTTGTGAGTAGTTGATTACTACAAGTGTTTCATATAAAGAAGCACAATATAAATGGAAACACTTGACATAAGAAATGTTCTCTACTAAGTGCATCATGATGAATATGTAATTGATCTATATGCACTAGAGAGATAATTGCCGATATGATGAATCAATTAAGTCATGGCAAGGATCACAGTCTTTACTTAAATAAAGCACATGATAGAATATACACGAATTGTACATGTGCAACTAATATTTGGAATAAGAGCAAATATGTGATCCAACTCTAGATTAAACTTCACTAAGAGAAGTGCATGAGAAGATACACAACTAAAACATGCATGCACCAAGTCAATCTATAGCAATGTGAAGTTTAACTCTAGTTAATACATGCATACTAAAAGCAAAGCACATAATGAACTCAAGTGAATATATATGCACAAATAAATATGACATGAACCAATGTGCATATCAACATGCTACTTGGAGTTCACTATGCATTTGCACAAAAGGAATGCAATAACAAATATAGAAGAGATACCAAAATTGCATACCTTATCTTTGCTTAACCATCCCATTTGATTTTCCTCTAAATAGATGAGACTGATACTCAACTAGGCAATAACATGTTAGTCTCACAGCAATATAATCATATTAGAGGTTTGTCATTTGGTAAGCACTAAGTTAAGCATTTACTCAATTACATAGATTGTCATTATATGTGTTTGTCATTAATCACCAAAATAACATAAGTGCCTAGATGCACTTTCAGGACCGCTTCCACCAACTACAAATTTATATTAGTATAGAGATATAAAGTGATAGTTTCTTCCCACGTTACTTCATCAAAATTACCCACCTTTGCCACTGCTCTTTAATTACCCACATTTGCGATTGCTCTTTAATTACCCACCTTTGTCATTGCTCTTTAATTACCCATCTTTACAACTGTTAGTACTCTTTGCAAATAAACTTTTTGTCACAAATTGAGTTTTCGTTGCAACGCACGGACACATAACTAGTACTATGTATACCATTGTACAGATAGTTTATTAATTGTATAAGAAATCATTATAGACAGTTTATTGTATAAGTTTTCTTTAGCCCTGTCTATAGATATATGGAGGTGTATTATAAACAACCACTATCTATACCATTGTACATATCCAAAATGGAAGGATATGATTAGCAGTTACACAACTTATCAGTATAAACTAGCAATAATAGCGCGCTACGCTGCGCCGTTCTGTAGAGTCGATAGGACCCGTCGGCAAATCCATGGGGGACGTATTTTCGATTTTCATATCTGTTTAAAAAAATAGGTCGTCAACTATAAACCTTCAAAGAATCTACGTTTTTTTTAGAAAACCGCGGTTACAATCCGTTGCCTGATAAAATTTGTCGAATTTTCGATTTCTGCATTTTTTAAATAAAATGGGTCGGTAGGAATCCGTGTTTTTTTTTATTTTTGTGTTTGTAAAAAAAATGGGTCGTCAGGATCCGCCGGCGAATCTACGGGTCGCTATAAATCTTTGGACGAATCAAATTTTTTTTTAAAAAAGTTATAAACTTTCGACGAATCTGTTTTTTCTGTTTTTTGGTTTTTTGTGTTTGCTAAAAAAAATAGGTCGTTAGGACCCGCCGGCGAATTTATGGGTCGCTATAAATCTTCGAACTAATCTATATTTTTTAAAAAACCCACGGTTATGACCCGTTGGCAAATTCATAAGTTGCTATAAACCTTCGATGAATCTGTGTTTTTTTTGTGACGAAAACATTTTTTCCGAGTTAAATCTTCAACGAATTTGTTTTTTCGTTTTTTGGTTTCTTGTGTTTGTCTAAAAAAATGGAACGTTAGGACCCGACGGCGAATTTATGGGTCGCTATAAATCTTCGGACTAATCTATATTTTTTTTAAAAAAAACGTGGTTATGACCCGTTGGCAAACCCACAAGTTGCTATAAATCTTCGACGAACCTGTGTTTTTTTTGTGACGAAAATATTTTTTCCGGGTTTTTACGAATTTGTTTTTTTCGTTTTTGTTTTTTTTTGTTTGCTAAAAAAATGGGTCGTTAGGATCCGATGGCGAATTTATGGGTCGCTATAAATCTTCGAACTAATCTATATTTTTTTTAAAAGAAACCCGCGGTTATAACCCGTTAGCAAATCCATAAGTCGCTATAAACCTTCGACGAATCTGTGTTTTTTTTGTGATGAAAATATTTTTTCGGGTTTTTTGGATGGCGAAAACATTTTTTCTGGTTTTTTTCGGTGCTGAAAACATTTTTTTCGGGAAAAACGGAGAAAGGACCTGAACGTAAGAACCAGGGACCGATTTGTTATTTTTTTGGACCTGTTCGCTATCCTGAAAAATTAGAAAAGGGTTTGTTCGCGATTCGAAATTAACGAGAGGCTTTTCCGTAAAATACCGCGCCAGGGACCCAAACGCGAAAGGGGAAAAAATTCTTCGCCTCACAGAAAATTACACAAGGACCTATCTGTAATTTCGAAAAACGGAAGGGCTTTTTCGCAAATGTCGCTAGCGACAGGTGGCTTGGCTGGGAGGCCAGCATTCCCTAGCGCTTTAAAGGGTGGAACCATTTGCACAAATTAGTAACACAATAGTCTGTCTATAACGTAGGTACATGAACGAACTCATTTCCATCAGGATTTGAAGAAGAAAACCCATACGTTCTAAATAGACCTGCACCTAATCGTATTTTCTAACGGAGTTTCAACATTATTTCTTCCGTGCGAGGTACTAACTTATAGTGGTAGTAGTGCCTTTCAAATCTCGTTTTTGGTGTCAAGGTGGCTGAAATCCGAAATTTTATCAAGATCTCAGGATTTTAGACAAATTTTGGATGAAATACCAAAAGAAAATTTCAAATTCTGATTTTCTGGAATCGAAATTGCCGAGATTTCGGCACTAAAAACCGAAATCACGGCGAGAAATGTCGAGATTTTAGTGGATTTGCAACGAGCAGAAAATAGTGCAAAACACGTTGAAAAATATTGAATTTTTTGTGAATGGTTCTAACATATCAATAATATTTTTATAAAAAATTTAGATGATTATGAAGTGTGAGGAATTTTTAAAAATTTTAAAAGTGTCATTATCCTATCAAAACACATACCACTAAATTTGAACAGAATGATAAATAGAACAAACCACATTAGAAAATTTTAAAAAAATTTGTACATTATTCTAACGTATCACTAATATTCTCATAAATTTTTAGATGATGATAAAGCTTGAGGAATTTTTAAACATTTGAACAATGGTGATGTCCTAATAAATGCCTTACCAGTAAACTTCAACCGAAAGAAAAATGCTTGAAATTGAATTAGAAAATTTTAAAAAAATTGGATGGTCCTTATGCATCGTTAATTTTGCTATAAAATTTTTAGATGATTATCAATCCTAAGGAATTTTAAAAAATTCTGACAGTGGTACTGTCGTGATAAAAGTTCGATGATCAATGCATAGATTTCGTTTAGCAACCAAAAAAGGTTTAGAATTTTTAAAAATTTTACACAAGGGTTTTAAGGCAATGCTTGAGTTATCACCAATTTTTTGGATCATGATAACACTTCAGTGAATTTATAAAATTCTTAAAAGATTACCATAAAGTTAAAAATTTCGGTAGTATTTCGACTGATATTCGGATTTTGAAGGTTACAATTGGAAACAATCAATATATATTAGTATCACAAATGATAGGCATGAAATAAAATTAATATATATGACAATTCATCACATATACACCACAAATATGACTATACAAGAGTATGTGAGAACTACCTGTGAAAACACCGATAATGCCAAAATGCAACGTTCAGCCCGAACTACCTATAAGAGGCATAATTGAATAATAAGTACGCAATATGAACATGTATTGCAAAAAGATGCGTAATTAAATGAGTAAGATCATACAAAACACGGAGAACAATGCATTTACATATTTATGAGTAGTAATGCGCGTGTAGTGCAAACTCCAAACTCCCTGTTATCAACAATGACCTCATGATACCTCCTCTCGTGCTATTGCTTGTACTATTTTCAGGTCATGTCCCACGATAGCCAGGAAGACTTCTAATGTTCATAATGAGCCATCTAGTTGGTATGATTATCAAATTAGTAAAGATACCTGACAGATGTGTGTTGTACGTATGGATCGACATAGGGATTAGTGTAGTCAAACGGCCAAGGCATACTCGATTTGTCATAACTCTGTTTGTGATTGTACCTACCCTGATCCCATCTGTAGGAATCGAATCGTAAGCAGAATGCTCATTCGGGAAGCCCTAATGGCTCAAAAACTAGCTGCTTGGCCATAAATTTATGTCATCGTGGAGATGTGCTGCTTGTTGCCCACCCACACCACTCGTCGCGCCCTTTCCCACACTACAGGTCTGCCTTTGTGAGCCCTTCCTCGGGGCACTTCCCCCCTATTGTGATCCTCTCAGTGATTATGCCTATGAACAGGGCCAAAGGGAGTAACGGGCAACATCCGTCCCATCATTGCCTCTAGAGTCTATCGCTGAGCTGCTATGAACGGTCTCTTAGTACTGCACATTCTGAGGAGGTGTATCCGTGTTGTCGTCACTATCGATATCAGACTCATTATCACTTTGGGCCTTTCCTTTTTCCTTCACACGTTGGCTGCCCAATAACTTCGCCAACCCGCCAAAAGCTCATGCTAGCATGTCGTCCCATCGGTACCACGTTTTCTCTTCCCTATGTATATCTGATCGACCGTGAACTCAGTCTAATTTAGGAGGCTCTTCCCACCTGTGGCCAATTGAAAGTAATGTTAATACTGTTGTAAGATTTCGACATATATGATTACCAAGTAGAATAAAACACAATTTTATGTTACCTGTGGCCTTGTTCATCTTTTCTACGGGATGGTGTCAATCACAAATCACACTGTGAGGGGTGGGCGTACCCACTGTCCTCGTCGAGTAGAGGCACCCCACTAAACTTAGACAAATCGAACCACTCTACAATAGGATTACTACAAGGATGCATCACACCCTCAATGAAACGATCAAATAGTAGATTAGACCGAGGGCCTCACTACACCACTCTCAGACCTTGATCCTGGGGTCAAACTTTGACTCCTCAGGTAGGCCTTTTCTTTCAAGGCCCTTATGGCTATCTTAAGCTACTCTTGCTCGATACGATAGTCTGTGGCTAAGGTTGTCCAGTTATTGCATGCCTCCTCCTTATGGAGGCGCACTACCTACTTCTCCTTCTTCTCTTGATCTCTATAGAGGTCTATGAGCATGGTCTGTCTAACCACTTTAGGCACGTCTGGGCAGGCCTTCACATCGTTGGTGCGATCAACTAAATATTCCTTCAGACGAGTTGCCCTTCCACCCTTCATAACATGCCTATAGTAGTTGCACTTCGACCTAGATGATCGATGCACTCCCTATGCTCTCATACGGTATCCACACGATCTGCCATCTCAAGAATCTAAAAATGGAACATAAAATATGCCAATGAGGCAATTTACAAGCCATTGAATGCATACATACTTGACAGTATGCACTTCTACTAGTTAAAGTTAATTGCATGCATGCAACCCACCAAATCTGGCACATGTACTCAGTAATACAGCCCAAAATACCGATATTTCACCCTAAACTACTGAGATTTTGCTTTTTTTTAAAAAAAATGAGATTTTGTTACCTCTAATCTTGGTCAGACGATCGAAATCTCGCTGCAAATAGCTGAGATCTCGGTGAAGACGGCCGAGATTTGTTGTTGTCTAGCCGAAGAAGGCCAAGCTTTGGTCGGAGGTGGCCATATTTTGGCTAGAGATAGCCGGCGACAATGAGGGTGATAGGGTTCTTGGGTGGAGCTGGTTTAGTATGAGAGAAGAAAGTGAGTGAGTTGTGAAGGGAGTGAATGATTGAGTCTATATTAAAATCAGTGTGAATGATATAGATAAATGAAATAATTCCTCAATGTCATTACTCAGCAATAGCTCTAGCCTAGTTGGTAAAGTCAAAATCTTGCAAACCGCAGGTCTTAGGTTCGAGTCACAACCATGACACTTTTCTACAAGTTTTTGGCATTGTTCTAGCATGCAAAATTTTTGAAAATGTCGGGGTTGTACCTCATAGCCACTCCCACTTTTTTTTGCAGCTCTCAGCATGTCTCTTTAAGTGCTCTATTCCACCTAAAGACTTCGCAGTTAATATATGCTTACAATATTTACAAATAGCATACTCGCTCTGAACGTCATTTGATGTCTCAAAAATCTTATCGAAATCTTCTCAAATCTGATGTACTGCATCTTGATCTTTTTACCCTGGTACTTGCTGATGCGGTAGCACTTTGTAGAGCCTGAAGATGGTATAGGATGCAAGAAGGTCCTTAGGTGAAATTCCGAAATCAGGAGGTGAGAAGGACGGAAAATCCTGGTTCTCCGTAAAGAAATCTGTAAGAAATAATTACGCTATTATTAATTTCATCTCATTGAAAATAATAAGAACACTGAAAAATTAAATCATTATTCTTATCTTGATTTCTTGACAGAAGCCGGATTTTTGGATTTTTAGCAAAGCTATTTTGAATTTTGCTAAATTATCACCAAAAGTAAGAGAATACAAAGAAGAGATTACAAGTTTGCTGGTGGGAAAATAAGAGGGTGCTACTTTATTTATAGGGAAAAAAATAGAATTTTTCGGATTTTTTAGCCTCCAATGGGCTAGAATTTTAGAAATCAACGTGCGTGCAGTGTCTTGGGCTGTGTCATGCCAGCCCTGCACTGTGCGTATCATGTCGTGTCGGTGTCGGCACGCCGAACCGAGGTTATCGTCTAAGCACGACTCACCCTCTCGAGCCGTATCATAAATAGGCCGTTCCGTATCCAGGCATGTCCACAGTCCCATGTTGTGGCCCGGCTCAGATGGCGCAGCCCATTTAACCATCTCTAAGAAACTGCCATCATGGCACGGAAACCAAACCCATCACACATGTGAATGCTTGCATGCACAGTCATGAGTCATGGCATGCGCGGCGGGGAAGTAACGAGCTCCTCGCCCTGTTGTGTCACATCTCGACTCCCATGTTCGAGCTAGCGACTGGTCGTCGCTGTGATGTACGACTCTCGTGGTCCACTAGTACGTTTCCGGCATCTACCAGTGGGCACTGGCAGCTCTGCGGACATCCGTTTGGGACGGCTACGTCTATGCATCCACGTAACCGGAGCAGTACTGCTCGTACCATAGTACAGTGCTGCCCGTGGTTCATCGAACCTGGACCCCCACCCATCTTATCTCCAAATAATGTGGTTGGCATTTGCCATTTGGCAGTCGGCCTTGACTCAGCAGCAGCGTATTCAAGCTATTGTTCAGCTAAGCAGCTCGTGCAAAATGTGGACAATGGTACCTGAAGAGTTGGGCACAACCCATGGAGATCACTCCGCACTGAAGGTCTGTTGATACTTCGTAGTAAATAACTCTAGATCTGATCTATCAAACGTATTTAAAGAGCTTTTTGCGATACACTAATTCCAATATAAATTGTTTATTTTTTTCGATCCAATAAATCAAATTAGCTTGTATTTATTTATACTTTCTAGATAGTAAAGTAGTAGAATTATCATACTCAAATTATAGATCGATCTGATTTCTACTATTCATCATATGCTACTAGTATAATACACTATAAAATTTCTCTATATAAATACATGTAGATTTAACTACATACAAAGGACACAAGTTCAAGCTCATTATTACTGATTCTATGAGTACACGCATGAGGACAAAGATTTTACCGATCAAGGATGGCACACAATCGGCTTTGCGTAATCAAACAACTTCTAATACCTTCCTACCTACGGGGGAAACCATACAAATCACTATTAAGTTTGAAGACTTTTTTATCATTTGTTGGAGGTATCAAGCTATCTATTTGAGCTAATGATACCAAAAGTTTAAAGAATGAAAATATCAAAATGTACCAAGAGTTTGAAAATAATTCGATAATAACGAGTAGCAGGGCTGTACCTGACATTTTAGAGGCCCTGTGATAAATTTTAAATTAAGCTATACATAATAAAAGTAAATTATCAAAATAATTATTTGATATTATAGATGTAGTACATTTTTTCTTACAATACAAAGATTATGTGACACACACACAAGGACAAAGAATCTTTACAGATCAAGAATGGCACGCCATCGACATTTCGTAATCAAACTACTCCCAGCACCTTACTACCTACGAGTGAAACCATAAAAACTGCCATTAAGTTTGAAGACTTTTTTATCATTCGTGAGAGGTACCAAACTCTCCATTGAGCTAACAATATCAAAACTTTAAAAGATGAAAGTATCAAAAGACACCAAGAGTTCAAAAATAATTTGATAATACCTCATAGCAGGGCTGTACCTAACATTTTGGGGCCTATGCTAAATTTAAACTTATGCTATACACAATAAAAGTTGATTATCAAAATAATTATTTGATATTACAGCTGGAGTATACTTTTTTCTTACAATACAAAGATTATGTGATACATTGTGCCAAAAAACTAAATTTCATACATGACCTTTACTTGGAAAGTGTAGGATCCGATGGCGTCAATCGGAGGGGGTGAATGATTGCTTGAAGCTAAACTCTTATTATTAAACTTTTTGAAACACCCCAATTCAAACTCAAATTGCTTGAAGACCGGTTCACGAGTTGGGAGACCATTTAGAAATCTGGCGACCCGGTAGAGCACATGGCGACAGAGTACACTTAGGCGTCGGTTCAAGCACACAGGCGACCGATGGACACTTGGGCGGCAGTTTGGGCACTGGGCGACAGAGTGGGACACTTGAGCGAGCGAGGTAGAGCACAGGGCGAGCGATGAGACACTTGGGCGAGCGAGTAGGGCACTTGGGCGAGCAGGTTGGGCGACCACGTGAACAGTTGGGCGACCACGCGAACAGTCTGGGCGAGCAGACCGATATACGTTCACTAAAATAGAAATTCCTGAAGATCTAGCTGTTGGATTGATGTGAAATTTTAACTGTAGAAACTAGACTTAATTCCGCAGCTAACACAAAAAGAATCAGGTCGATCGGATCTATGGATGTAAAGTTATATCCTTCGCAAGATGACCAAATCTGGGCGACCACGCGAGCAGTCGGGCGAGCAGGACATCAATCTGGGCGACCACAAATTATAGAAGATCTAACCATTGGATTGATGTGAAATTTTAACTGTAGAAACTAGATTCAATTACGAATCAAACCCAATAAGAATCAATCCGATCGGATCTACGAATCAAAAGATATTACCTTCGCAAGATGATACTTTTGCAAAGAACCGAACTCCGTGATGAACTTCGTGGATCTGCTGCGATGAACAAAACTTCAAGTGATCGATCAACTATGTCGAAGCCAAAAGCAAATCACAACCGCAAGAAGAAGCTCTCTGGAAGATTGATTTTTATTTCATTGTCTAAAGTACTCCAACACAAGAGTACAAACCTTCAAAACTCGAGCGCTCAACCTCTACTATAAGCAGGGACACCTCCCTATTTATCTGAGCAAACTCACGAGATAGAATACAACTCCACTTCCAACATGGAAAGAGTTCAGTATCTATCTCAACAATAACGTGGCCAAAAACAACTCTTACGCGTATGTACCCCCCTGCTTTGTAATTACGTGACTAACCAACCTCCATGTGCATGTTCTCTAGCGAACGTCTCGCATGACATCCTTGACCACCAAGACCTCGATTCCTCCACGAACCTAGTCTCGAACCTCGGTTCCTCCATGAACCTAGTTCCGTCCGTCATCGACCACGTTAGCCCTCGAGCAACACCGCACATGAATAAACACTGAAAGCAGGTGCACGAGCACAAGTCCACGACTTGACTCAAGGTAAATCCATGCAACCACTCACACGAGTGCATTGCATCAAGCAGAATCCATCTGCTATCACCAGCATAATAATTATCTCAACATAGCACACGCACAAGCACCACACGTGCTATAATCAAAGTCACTTTACAATGCCAATTTCACCATTCAACCAATTTTTCATCACATGATTTCACAATCTCCCCCTTGATGAAAACATTGGCAACACCATTTGGACCTGAACATTGGCATTAACCTCACAAGAAAAGATTTTAAGAAATTTCATTTTAAAACACAAAGCAAAGTGATCAAAAAGCAAAGTGAAATATCTCCACCTAAAAGGAAACCAAATTGTGTGTGAACTCCAAAATTTCCCCCTTTTGACAATAAAGCATTTCACTTCTCCCCCTGAATGTAAGCTTTCTTCTCCCCCTTTGACAATGATTTTAGCAAGGAAAAACAAACGAGTGCCAAGACAAGAACCAATGAGCTTCCTTGATCATATAACCTTATAGATCACATAATAAGCATAATACATGAACTTAATATTATTTAACAAGTTAGGAAGTGACATGCATCTCAACCTCAATTTAATCAACTATAGCCAAGTACTAAGTAAAATCTTGACGAAAACACTAGGCCAAAAATGAAGCAACTAACAACTCGAGGCAAGCAAGTAGTTTCAACTCCAGTCTAGTAGACCAAAATAATCTTGATAACAGTAAACTGCATGTGGCATGCTTGAAGCATACTTCTTTTATTTTCAATAAATGACATGCTTGAAGCATACATCTTATTTTTTAGGGAATGGCATGCTTGTAGCATACATCTTATCTTTTAGGGAATGGCATGCTTGAAGCATACATCTTGAAGCTTTTGCACATTTTGATAATTTTGACAAGCTTCTTGCAGATTTGAGCCCTTTTTTATTCCCTTTTCTTTTATTGTAAACATGCAAAGTGATTAAATGGTCTATGAAAGAGTAAAGCTGAAAATACACATGCTTCATAGCCCAAATTTGTTCAGACGATTCATTATCAAGCCTATAGAAGCAAGATATCACAAGGTATTAGCTATAGACAGACAAACCAAGGAATTCCGCAATATCACTTTTAGTTCAAGTAAAGCAATTTAGGTTATCATATATAATCTCAATTACATAATATATAAAGAAATATGATAAAGTAAGCTCATTAAGTAACAGACTTGGCATAAAACTCCCCCTCAAAACAAGCTCATGGAATGCACAACGCCCAGCTCTCCTCTCAAAAAGGCAAATCGAGAAGCATCAAGTGGTTTTGTGAAAATATCAGCAATTTGTAATTCAGAATAAACAAAATGCAACACGACATCTCCCTTTTCCACATGATCTCGAAGAAAATGATAGCGAATGTCAATATGCTTGGTTCGAGAATGTTGCACTGGATTTTTAGCAATATTAATAGCACTAGTGTTATCACAGAAAAGGGGAACACTATCTAAGTTTAATCCAAAATCCTTTAAAGTAGACATCATCCAAAGCACTTGAGCACAACATGCGGCAGCAGCAACATATTCAGATTCAGCAGTTGAGAGAGCAACAGAAACTTGTTTTCTAGATGACCAAGCTACTAAAGATGTATCAATAAAATGACATGTTCCAGAGGTACTTTTCCTGTTAATTCTACAACCCGCAAAATCAGCATCAGAGAAGGCTCTAAGTGATAAACATGATGATGAGGAGTACCATAAGCCAAACTCTAAAGTGGATTGTAAATAGCGAAGAATTCGTTTTACTGCTTGTCGATGAGAAGCACGTGGAGAAGCTTGAAAACGAGCACACAAACACACCGCAAAGTGTATATCCGGCCTTGAAGCAGTGAGATAAAGAAGCGATCCAATCATGCTTCGATACTCCTTTTGATTAACCGGTTCTCCTTCTTCATCCGGATCCAAAGTAGTTGTTGTGCCAATAGGTGTGGAAATTGGTTTGCATGTTTCCATCTCAAAACGTCGAAGGAGATCTTTTGTGTACTTCGTTTGGTGAATAAAAATACCTTGCCTTGTTTGCTTGACTTGTAAACCCAGAAAGTATGTGAGCTCACCCATCATACTCATCTCAAATTCCATGCTCATAGTGTCTGAAAACTTGGCAACAAGAGCATGAGAAGTACCACCAAAAATGATATCATCCACATAAATCTGAACAAGTAACAGATCATTGCCATGCTTGAGAGAGAACAAGGTTTTATCAACTTTACCCATTTCAAAATTATTTTCCAAAGAAATATGATTTAAGCCTATCATACCAAGCCCGAGGAGCTTGTTTTAAACCATATAAAGCTTTGGACAACTTAAAAACATGGTGCAGGTATTTGGATTTTCAAATCCAGTGGTTGTTTGACATAAACTTCTTGAAATAAAACCATTTAGAAAAGCACTTTTGACGTCCATTTGATACAATCTAAAACCTTTAGATGCAGCAAAGGCCAACAAAATTCTAATGGCTTCAAGTCTAGCAACAGGTGCAAAAGTTTCATCAAAATCAAGTCCTTCAATTTGAGTAAAACCTTGAGCAACCAATCTAGCTTTGTTTCTAACAACAACCCCATCTTGACTTTGTTTATTCTTAAAAACCCATTTAGTTCCAATGATATTCTGACCTAAAGGAGGTGGAACTAAAACCCAAACCTTATTGCGTTCAAAATTCTCAAGTTCCTCATGCATGGCATTAATCCAAGACTCATCAGATAACGCGTGACTTACATCTTGGGGTTCAAAAGATGCAACAAAAGCAGTATGAGCATATGAGGCATTAGTATTGTACCTGTTTCGAAGCATACGTACATTTAACTCACCAATCATCTGTTCAGGAGGATGTCTTCGTTGAATATGCAATGGTGTTGAAATTTACGAAGATGCGAGGTCGATTACTATGTGTGTTTCTTTGGGAGAATTTCGAAGGTGCTTGCGATTTTCTTCTGTGGTTGAATTGGTGAAATGAGTTGCCAACTTGATTACCACTTTCATCTTCATCTTCATCATCACTTTCTTCCAAGAAGATACTTTCAGAGTTGCAAGTAACTTGTGTCCTGAAAATTCGGGTCTAGTACTGGACTAGCCTCATCAAAAGTGACTTCACAAGTCTCAACAATTTTGTTAGTTTCTAAATTCAGCACGGTAACCACGAGTATGGAGAGCATAACCAAGAAACAATCCATCGAGAGCATCTAGATTCAAATTTATCAAGATTTTCATGTTTGAGAATGAAACATTTGCAACCAAAAACACGCATATGGGAGATGCTAGGTACGCGTCCAAGCCAAGTTCATAAGAAGTTCTATGAAGCTTTGCTCTCAAAAATACTCTATTTGAAATGTAGCAAGCGGTAGAAATAGCTTCACCCAAAACTTCCTAGGAGTAGAATATTCATCAAGCATTGTCCTAGCCATCTCAACTAGTGTGCGATTTTTCCTCTCAACAACACCATTTTGTTGAGGAACTCGGCGAGAAGAAAATTGATGCTCAATTCCATGTTCGTAAACGAAAAGAAGCAAAAAGATTGTTCTTGAATTCTCCTCCATTATCACTCCTAATTACTTTAAGTGTTTGAGACAATTCCTTGAGCAACCTTAATGCAAACTCTTGAAACAATTCAAAAGCTTCATCTTTGGTAGTCATGAAGAATACCCAAGAGTACCTAGAGTAATCATCAACAATCACAAGAACATACCACTTACCTCCTGCAGATTTTACTCTTGCTGGTCCCACAGTATCCATGTGTAGAAGCTGACCTGGAGCATTAGTCATAACAGCAGTGATAGGAAAATGTTTAGGTGCGATCATTTTTCCATGTTAACAGGAGTGCAAGTCAAACTACTTGTTTTGTCATACTTTAATTCGAGCAAACCTCTGAGCAAATTTGATTTACTAATGCGTGAAAGGTGATCAAAACCAATATGACCAAGTCTCGATGCCAAAAGTTAGATCTTTTAAAACATGAGATACAAGACATGTCATTTCAGATGTTGGACATGAAAAATCACCTTTAAACAAGCGACCAATGCGAGTGATGTTGCATACTAGATTTTCAGAAACATCTAATATACACAAGAATTTTTCTGAAATCTTACCTCAAGATCTTCATCAAGCAACTGAGAAACTGAGAGCAAATTATATTTGAGCTTGCTTACCAAAGCTACATCCTTGAGAATGAAGTTTTCATTGACTCGCACAATTCCTCTTCCAAGAATTCTTCCCTTTGAATTATCGCCAAAAGTGATGACCTCATCACCAGAACTTTGTGTGAGGGAGGAGAACCATTTTGAATCACCAGTCATATGTCTTGAACATCCAGAATCTATGAACCATATGTTCTCCTTCCTCTCTTTCACAGTCTACACAAAAGAGGATGTCGATGTCTCAGTACTGGGGTTAGATAAAAGACATTTAGGAATCCAGCACTGAGACACACGACGAGTAGGCACAACACGAGTATACTTGTATACAAAATCAGTTTTGCTCTCTCTCGTGTTTCTTGCAACAAAAGGTGTTCGCATCACCTTAGGCACATAATGAGGAGTAAAGCGTGCCTGTCTGAAATTAGACCTAGCCTTAGCTTTTTCTTGCTTCTGTTGTTTGGCTAGCCTAAAGCAAAAATCTACTAAATGTCCATCTCTACCACAATGAGTGCAAGTGTACTTAATGAGAATGCTTAACTTTAGAAGTAGAAGCAACATTTGCATTCATCACGATGAAGATAAAATTCCAGTGATTTAAAACAATTTTCTTAGGCTCATTTGCAATTTCAAACTTTCCACTTTCAAGAACTTTGACAACAAGTGGGAACATGTGTTTTATGATGAGCATAAGAATCAAAGCCTAAACCTTTGTTATGAGTCTTGACTTTTGATTGATCCAAAATCATGTTTAGGTTTTCTTTCCTTTAGTGAAACGTTCTAACGATTTTCCAAGTAATCAACCTTTCTAGACAAGGTTAAACAATTATTACTGAGGCGTCTACTATTCCTTTCTGTTTTCGACAATTTGAGCGAGAAAGAACCTCATGAGTAAGCATAGCATCTGTCATTTGAGAAACTCTAGCATTTGCATCATGTAACTTCAATTCGGTATGGAGCATTTTGAACAAGAAGTTGAATCATGCGGTTCAATGGTTGAACAACTAGCACTTTTCATTTCTTTCTCATTTTCCCTATCTTGCTTTAACAGAAAGCATGTTCTTTCCTAAGTGAAACAAGCTCATTGTGAATTAACTCACATGACTTACGAGCATCATCATCGAGGAATCAAAGATCTAAGCCTTGCAATTTCAGAATTAGAACTATCAATTTCTAGATCTTTTTCTTTAAGAGCCTTCTTAGATTTTTAAGTTCGAAGCTAATTTAACCATAGCATACTCAAGTTCATCATAAGAGGGTCCTACCTCATCAAAATCGAATCACTTGTCACCATCCCTTTTAGCCATGAAGCACATGCGGTGAAGTCATCATCGATATCTCCTTCTTGTCCCGTGGCTCATTGTCACTCTCAAAGTCCACATCACTAAGATCACACTCCTCCAAGGCAGCTAAGACTTTCTTAGCGACTTTTCGAAAATTGGAACGCCTAGGAGTAGTACGTCTTGAGCTGCGTTGTGCTGGTTCCCTTTCTTCCTTCTTTTTCATCTTGGGACAATTTGCTTTGATATGCCCGGGAAGACCACACTCAAAGCAGTTGAAAGACCCTGAAGTAGTGCCTCCACGCCTCCTCATCCTCACATTGTTGAGTGCTTTGACAGAGCGTGAAGAAATGAGCACAAGATCTTCTTGAGGAGCATCTCAAAGCTGTTCATCTGAAAAAAAGCTAATGCGACAAGGAGATGAAGATGGTAATCCGAAAGAGCGTCTTTGGGGTTAGCAACAAGTGCATGTGTAGAGGTTTTATCGGCTCTAGGTGATAAAGAATCCATCTCATAAGTTTTCAACCTAGAATCTGAGATCATCCATGGTCAAAGTATCCAAATCAATAGTTTGATTAATTGCGTAACAACCATCGCCATTCAGGACTAGAGATCTCAAAATTTTACTAGCATTCTCCTCTCTTTGGATTGTTAACTCCAACACCATAAATTGCACAAAATTTTCTCAAATCGAGAGTAAAGATCATCAATTGATTCACACGGTCTCATAACAAAATCGAAAAAGTCCTTTTGGTAAATATTTTTGCGCACTTTCTTAATCTTAGTTGAACCTTCATGATAATCACATAATGTCTTCCAAAGCTGAATGTGCGAGCGTAAATGAGAAACTTCGATCAAATTCTTTTTGAGAGATTCCTTGAAAAATCAAGTTTTTAGCTTTAGCATTTAAATCAACGTCTGCTTTATTATCATTAGTGACTATATCGGGAACATCATATGTAGTAGAAACTTTCGCCAAACATCATTACCTTGAGCTTCAATATAGGATTGCATGCGACTTTTCGATGAAAAATTTGAATCATTAAGCATAGGAGGACGATTAACATACTTATCGGCGTCATACCTCAACCTTGCTCGATACCACTTGTAGGATCGGATGGCGTCAATCGAGAGGGTGAATGATTGCTTGGAAGCTAAACTCTTATTCTTAAACTTTTGAAACACCCCAATTCAAACTCAAATTGCTTGAAGACCGGTTCACGAAGTTGGGAGACCCGTTTAGAAGTCCAGGCGACCGATGAAACACATGGGCGACCAATAGCACACTTAGGCGATCGGTTCAAGCACACAGGCGACCGATGGGACACTTGGGCGGCAGTTTGGGCACTGGGCGACAGATGGGACACTTGGGCGAGTGGTAGAGCACCTGGGCGACGAGGTGGGACACTTGGGCGAGCAGTAGGACACTGGGCGAGCAGGTTGGGTGACCACGTGAGCAGTTGGGCGACCACGCGCCACAGTCTGGGCGAGCAGACCGATATATGTTCACTAAAATAGAAATTTTTGAAGATCCAGCCGTTGGATTGACGTGAAATTTTAACTGTAGAAACTAGACTTAATTCCGCAGCTAACAGAAAAAGAATCAGGTCGATCGGATCTATGGATGTAAAGTTATATCCTTCGCAAGATGACCAAATCTGGGCGACCACGCGAGCAGTCGGGCGAGCAGGACATCAATCTGGGCGACCACAAATTATAGAAGATCTAACCGTTGGATTGATGTGAAATTTTAACTGTAGAAACTAGATTCAATTACGAATTAAACCCAATAAGAATCAATCTGATCAGATCTACGAATCAAAAGATATTACCTTCGCAAGATGATACTTTTGCAAAGAACCGAACTCCGTGATGAACTTCGTGACTGCTGCTGCGATGAACAAAACTTCAAGTGATCGATCAACTATGTCGAAGCCAAAAGCAAATCACAACCGCAAGAAGAAGCTCTCTGGAAGATTGATTTTTATTTCATTGTCTAAAGTACTCCAACACAAGAGTACAAACCTTCAAAACTGAGCGCTCAACCTCTACTATAAGCGAGGGACACCTCCCTATTTATCTGAGCAAACTCACGAGATAGAATACAACTCCACTTCCAACATGGAAAGAGTTAGTATCTATCTCAACTTAACCCAATGTGGCCAAAAACAACTCTTACGCGTATATACGGCCCTGCTTTGTAATTACGTGACTAACCAACCTCCATGTGCATGTTCTCTGGCGAGCGTCCCGCATGACATCCTTGACCACCAAGACCTCGATTCCTCCACGAACCTAGTCCGAACCTCGGTTCCTCCATGAACCTAGTTCGGTCCGTCATCGACCACGTTAGCCCTCGAGCAACACACGCACATGAATAAACACGAAACGCAGTGCACGAGCACAAGTCCACGACTTGACTCAAGGTAAATCCATGCAACCACTCACACGAGTGCATTGCATCAAGCGAAATCCATCATGCTATCACCAGCATAATAATTATCTCAACATAGCACACGCACAAGCACCACACGTGCTATAATCAAAGTCACTTTACAATGCCAATTTCACCATTCAACCAATTTTTCATCACATGATCTCACAGAAAGCACCATGCTTCTACTATTATTTGAAAAAGAATCTTCAATTAAACTTGTAATTAGTTTTTTTCAAATTAAATCAATTTCAACAGCTATCGTTAAGTCTTTCCTCGTTGTCGGTGTACTTTGCATCGGGAAACCCTCTCCAGTCTCCACCGCAAATTGGTGGGCCCAAAAGGCGGTCTGGCCCAGCGTGGCGGCCTGGCGGGCAGGTGGGCAATCAAGCCCTGCCCGCCGGGCGGTAAGCCCATGTGGCGGTCTGGCGGGCAGGTGGGCGGTCACGTCCTGCTCGCCGGGCAGGAAGTCCGCGTGGCGGCCTGGCGGGCAGGTGGGCGATCAAGCCCTGTCCGCTGGGCGTCGGCTTAGGTGGCGGCCTAGCAAGCGGGCGGGCGTTCGGACCCCCCTCGTCAGGCCACGAAGGCAACCAAAGGAATAAGGATAAGGCTTCCCCTCGAAGCCTCCTTCCCCTGACACGCTGTGTCAGGGCATTGATTGCGAAGAATTCTGCTATTGACACGACGACAGCCCATCCCTCTGACACCTCTCACCAAACCCGTCGCAGGAGCGTCATATCCCGGGCGAAGCCATACAGCGGCATTAAATGGGGTTTGAAGGACAAGGCTATAGCGATGGGTGTAATAAATGAGTCATGGGTCGGTGTAAGGCTGGAATGATGGGTGTAATTAATGAGTTGTAGATCAGTATAGCGTCACCTTCTCACCTGTCCGAGTCACCCCGTCTATATAAGGGCGCTTTGGTGCATGGAGAATGGGACCACCCCCGAATCCGAGACTTATCCAAGCTTGAGATCAGAAAGACCATTGTAATCACCTCCACATTTCATCAACAAAGTTCTAGTAGGACATAGGGCTATTACCCGCGCTGGGGGCCTGAATCTGGGTACATCATCGCGTTCGTTGATCTGTTGATCTCTGGAATCCCTCATGTGAGAGCCATTAGGGTTTCCAACCACGAAGATGCCCTATACCGAACCATACCCTCCATCCTGGGAGTAGTCAACCCTGTTCGTTGGCGGGGTCCTGTCTGGCGAAATACGCCGACAGGGGCGCGCCAGGTAGGGGGCTAGTGGTTGGCTCACCCGACCATCTCTCCGGCGGATTCCGGCCTTCTGTCCGAAAGGACCTTGCATCTGGTGATGGTGGGTTCGCTTTTCATGGCGATAGATGTGGCGGAGGCTAGCGACACGATAATCGTCCGGCGCTCATGCGGACGAGGATAGTTTCTGCCGCTGCCCAGAGGGCGGTGGTGCCCCCCTGGCAGCAGCCGAACTTCCGGTTCGGTGTCGGCTGGCCATGGAAGCAGCCACTCCGGCCCAGAACCTACATGCGGTCCGTCTCCTCCTGGACCACCCTCCGGTGGAACTTGCAGGAGACACCCGCCACGCCGTGGCTGCGAGATATTGCTGGCCTCGTAGACGCGGCTCAGCTCCACGTAGGGATGCCCGACCGGTCAGGGACCATCGGTACCCCTCGATCGAGGGTGCGTGTCGATCGCACTCAAGCTTCCAGCCACTCAAGCGGGAAGCGCTCCGGCCAGGAGGGCTAGAGTAAGGGAAAGGGCGTGCAACAAGAGGGTCCCGGCTCCGCAAGGATCCGTGAGGACCTGAGGGTTCATCTGGAGAAGCGTATCGCCATAGGCGCGGTGGTGATTTGCATGATCACCTGCAGCGTCGTCGCGCTCGCGACGGACGGATGGCCCCTGGGGGTGAGAGTCCTTCCCATGACTCTCGCCTCTAGAGCGAGGAGGAGGTCCACTCCTCCGACTCTTTGGGGAGTCGCGATCCGCACTCCTGCTGATCTCCGGTCGGGGTTGGTGGGCGGCGAGATTCCCCTCTGGCGTCGGATGCAGGCGTTTTCCGGCAATTGCGCCGTGTGGCGTGGCCTGAAAGGTTTCGCTCGGCCTCCATCGAGAAGTACGACGACACCACCAACCCCGAGGAGTTCTTGTAGATCTACACCACGGTGGTGCGTCTTGCATTGGCCAGATGCGAAGGCCATGGCCAACTACTTCCCAACGGCCTTGACGAGTCCGCCGGTCTGGTGTTGAACCTCCATGAGGTCGGTCGCTCGTGGGAGGAGTTGTGCGGCCTCTTCGTCACCAACTTCCAAGGCTCCTTTGCACAACCGGGCGTGGAGGATGATCTCCATGCCCTCGAGCAGGAAAAAGAGGAGTCACTATGCGACTTCATTCGGCGACTCTACCACTGTCGCAACACAATTCCCCATATTTCGGAGCAGTCGGTCGTCATCGTCTTTCGAAGAGGCGTTCGCGACCACAAAACGTGGGAAAAGATGGCGATCGGCAACATCGCCATCACCTCCGAGCTCTTCTCCTGGCGCTAAGTCTTGTGGCGGCGAGGCTCGGGGCCGTGTCTGGCGCTCGCCTTGGCGCGCGAGAACGGCAACGCCTTTGCGAGTAAGAAGGCGAGGAGGCACGAGGCAGTTGAGACCAGGCGGGTCCTGACCTCCGAGTGCGAGCATGAAGATGCCCGGCCACGAAGGCGTGACCGCCGTGATCGGCGGGACAACTACCACGACCGGCGGGATGACCGCCGCGGCTGGAGGAACGGCCGCCGCGAGGAGAAGGAGGGCAAGCCTTTCTGCCCGATCCACAGGACCAACACTCATGACTTGGACAGTTGCCAGGTTGTGAGCAAGATGGTCGAGCAGCGGCTCAAGGAGCGTCGCCCTCGTGACGACGATCAAGACGAAGACCCTGCCTCGCTGACCTTCCAGCAGGCAAACCATACCGTGGCATACATTCATGGTGGCTCGGCCACCTACCCCTCCAACGCGTCCTACAAGCGGCTGAGGAGGGAAGTTTGCGCTACGGCGTTGAGTTCAGGGGCGTGTCGGATGCTAAAGTGGTCGGAGGAGCCGATCACCTTCAATCGGGCTGACCACCTTGAGAGCACTACCGGCATAAGTCACCTTCCGGTCGTGGTTTCGCCCACGATCTGGAACGTGAAGCTCGGGCGAGTGCTCGTGGACGGAGGGAGCTCCATCAACCTCCTATCCTCTAAAGCGTTCCGGGCGCTCCAAATATCGAGCCAGGAGCTGCGCCCGACCTTGCCCTTCTATGGCATAGCCCCGGGGGCTGGCTCGATCCCCTTGGGCCATGTGCGCCTCCCCGTCACCTTCGAGGAGGAAAGCAACTACCGTACGGAGCTGGTCGACTTTGAAGTCGCCGATTTCGACCTCCCGTACAATGCAATACTTGGCCGACCGGCGTTGGCCAAGTTCATGGCGACGACCCACTATGGATACATGGTGGTGAAGATACCAGGGCTGAGTGGCCCCATAGTCATCCAGGGGGACAGGCCAGAAGCTTTGCGTTGCCATAAGCACGCACTAGAACTGGCCGGCACCACCTGCGTGAAGCCGGCTGATGCCGCTTTTTTGGGAGCCCCTCGGTATGAGACCAGCGCCGCTCGGCTCGGCCGAGAGTAAAGGTGGTCTCCACAGTGAGGCGAGCCGAAGCCCGTCTTCATTGGCGCTAGCCTCAGCGCCAAATAGGAAGACGCGCTCGTCACCTTCCTCCGGTCTAATTCCGATGTGTTCGCCTGGCAACCGTCCGATATGACTAGGGTCACCAGGGAGGTGATCGAGCACCGACTGGCAACACTCCCCGAGGTGCGCCCGGTCCGCCAAAAGGTCCAGCACCAGAGCGGCAAGACGCCATTCGGGAGGAGGTAGAGAAGCTGCTGTGCGCAGGGATCATTCGGGAAGTCTCTCACCCTGAGTAGCTTGCCAACCCTGTGCTTGTCAAGAAATCCAACGGAAAGTGGCGGATGTGTGTCAACTTCATCGATCTCAATAAGGCCTGCCCGAAGGATCCTTACCCCCTGCCGCGCGTCGATCTCACTATCGAGTCAACGACGGGATGCGAGCTGCTGTGCTTTCTGGATGCGTACTCTGGGTACCACCAGATTAGCATGGCGGTAGAGGACGAAGAAAAATCCGCTTTTGTAACCCCCATGGGTATTTATTGTTATATCAGAATGGCTTTTGGGTTAAAAATGCTGGTTCTACCTATCAACGCGCCATGCATATTACTTTCCGTCCGCAGATAGGGCGAAATCTTGAGGTGTACGTCGACGACTTGGTCGTAAAAGTGAAAAAAAGCGAAGAACTGATTGAAGACCTGGAGGAAACCTTCGCCAACCTTTGGAAGAATGGCTTAAAGCTCAACCCCGAGAAGTGCATGTTCGGCGTGCCCTCCGAAAAGCTGTTAGGGTTCCTCGTGTCCAGGCGGGGCATCGAGGCCAATCCTGACAAGATAGCAGCCATTGAACACATGAAGCCGCTAGTTCGGCTCAAGCAGGTGCAGTGCCTGGCTGGCCGCCTGGCCTCCCTCGGACAATTTATTGCCCGCTTGGGAGAAAGAAGCCTACCCTTATTCAAGCTGCTAAAGAAGACAAACTATTTCGAGTGGACTAAGGAGGCTCAATGAGCATTTGAAGACTTGAAGCAGTACCTCTCCTCCTCGCCAGTACTGGTCGCCCCCAAACTCGGCAAACCATTGCTCCTGTACATCGCTGCTACCCAGCGGTGGTGGCCTTGATCTTGGTGGCGGAGAGGGAGGCATCCGAGCCGGTCTATTACGTCGGCAAGGTGCTACGAGGCGAGACGGATACCCACAAGCACGAAAAATCATGCGCTATCTGGTGGCGTCCAGGAAGCTGCGGCACTACTTCTAGGGGCGAGAAATCACGGTGGTCACTGTCTACCCCCTACGAGAGATCCTTCACAGCCGAGAAGCAGCAGGCCGCATCGCTAAGTGGTCGGTGGAGTTAGGGGAACTTTGTCTTAAGTTTGTACCCCGCACCGCCATCAAGAGCTAGAAGCTGGCGGAGTTTGTTGCTGAATGGACTCCCGCCACTCCTGAAGTTGAAGAAACACCCGCGCCTTCCCCTTGGACTTTATTCTTCGACGGCTCCTTCAAGCTCGAAGGCGTAGGGGCTGGGGTTGTCCTGGTCTCTCCGACCGGTGACATTCTCCAGTACGTGGTCGCCCTCGACTTCAAAGCCACCAACAACATCGCCGAATACGAGGGCCTGCTGGCAGGGCTGCGCGCCGCCTCGACGTTAGGCGTTCGGCGCCTCCAAGTCAAAGGCGACTCCCTGCTGGTCATCAATCAAGCGCAGAAAGAATTTCAATGCTCTGACCCTACCATGGCCGCCTACTTGGCGGAGGTCAGGAAGATGGAGCGCCACTTCGAAGGACTGAGATATATCCATATCCCTCAACACGACAACTATATGGCGAAGGGGCTTTCACAGCTCGCGTCCTCAAGAACCTCTGTCCCGGTCGGGGTCTTTGAAGAAAGACTATCGCGACCGTCGTCGCCGCCCGCTCAAGCGGGGAGACAGCGGTGTGGCAAATCCTGACCTCCGACTCAGGCGGGGAGGGCGGTGTAGCTGTCGTGGCCTCCAGCTCAGGGAGGGTAGGCAACGCACCTGCCTTAGCCCCCAGGTTCGGGAGGGAAGGCGGCGGTGTCGTGTCTTGACACCGGGAAAAACAATGGCGGAGTGCAGGGCAATCACCGTGTGATCGCCACTCTTGGCTGGGAAGGTCAGTAGATGGATCCTATCCTAACCTTCTTGCGAGACTGAGTGATCCTCAACGATGATGTCTCAGCTGAGAAAATTGCACACAAGGGACCTATACCGTCGGAGCAGAAATGGAATTCTACTGAAGTGCATCACTCAGGAAGAGGGCGGCTGCTCTCCGAGCATCCATGGAGGCATGTCTTGGAGCCATATGTCGTGGGGCGCTTGTCGATAGCGTTCGCCAAGAATATTATTGGCCTCGCCTCGGGATGCTTGCGGTGGTGAGGAGATGCGAAGCATGTCAATTCTTCGCCAAGCAAATCCACCGACCAGCCCAAGCTCTACAAACCATCCCGCTCTCTTGGCCGTTCGCAGTCTGGGGGCTGGATATCCTAGGCTCGTTCTCACGGGTCACAGGGGGCTTCACCCACCTGTTTTTCGTCATCGACAAATTCACCAAGTGGGTCGAAGCCGAAGTAGTACATGCCATCACGGCTTCCGCTGCTATCAAGTTCATCCACAGAATCTTCACCCGCTTTGGAGTCGCCAATCGTATCATCACCGACAACGGCACTTTCGGTTCACCGGTATAAGCCTTCACGGAGTTTTGTGGCGAGATGGGCACCAAAGTATGCTTTGCTTGATGCCGCCCACCCAAGGAGCAATGGCCAAAGCCGAAGCGCCAACGTCTTTGGTGTTGAGGGGCTTGAAGACCAGAGCATTTGATCGACTCCATAAGCGGGGGGCGCGGTGGACAGAAGAACTCCCGACCGTGTTGTGGTCGCTCCGGACCACACTCAGTCGGGCGACTGGAGAAACACCTTTCTTCCTGGTCTACGGCGCAGAAGCTGTCCTCCGTCTGAGCTATCGCTCGGCTCACCGCACGTCTCGGCGTTCAGCGAGGAAGGACAAGAAGATCACCGCGGAGAAGAAGTCAACCTTCTGGAGGAGGTGTGCGACTGGGTGGCCCTGCGTGTCGCTCGGTACCAGCAGAGTCTTTGGCAGTACCACGCCACCCGGGTCCATGAGAAACGATGGCGATGGGCGACTGGTCTTCGCAGAAATCGAGCGCATCTTAGGCTCCTGGCTGTCTCCCGGTGGGAGGGCCCTTCAAAGCGGTCTCGATATCTCGACTCGGGGCGTTCGGTTGGCCACGAGGGCGATCAAGAGCTGGCCAACTCCTTCAACGTGGAGTTGTTGCAAAATTTTACCCCTAAGAACCCTGTAAGTACCGGTGGTTAGATTACGATCGGTTTGTGTGTAGGGATGGCAATGGGGACCCGTTCCCGATCCCGGGGAATTCCTCTATTAGGGGCGGGGGAATGGGAAGAAATCGTCCCCAGAGGGGCGAAGCGAAAGAATTATTCCCGTCGAGGATGGCGAGGATAGGGGACGAGAATTTTTTTCCATGGGGACGATTGGGGATCAAATTTAGTTATTAGATTGCAAACATATTCTCTAGCCCATCATATTCACATTTTCATAAACGGGACAACATAATCTTCAATGAATGCATGCATTCTTTTTTTCCTTGTCTATTGATACGATTTTAGAGTTAAAATGGCTATAAGAGCTCTTCTCTTATGTGAAATTTTCGCGGGGATGGGTCCCAAGCAGGACCGATACCCGAGCAGGGATGGGGGCGGAAATTTTCTCCAGAGGCGGGGAAACGGGGCGAGGAAAAAATTTGGATCGCGAGGGCAGGGGCGAGGAGGCACTCCCCGGCGAAATCTTAGTTGCCACCCCTAAACGTGGGCGAGTTCTACCCGATTGATCGGCATTGTTGGCGATCGATAAAGTTGTTTTACCGTAAAGGCCTTCGCTTTATTCTTCTTGCTTGTGCCCTAGTGGGTAATATTTCACGGGGGGTGTCATGGGTTCTGGCGGTTTGGCCGCTCCTTACTGATCTGCGGTAACACCCGGTGTTTGCGTCACGCGAGGATAGGCAACTAGGGGAGTGAGTGCGGCACGGTGACTCAAACGTGGCTCGCACACCTCGGGTTGGCTCTGCGAAGCACCGCTCGCTGTCACCGCGAGCACCGCATGCCCAATACCACTCTTGAGAACCTGTTGCCTTGCCGCGCAACGCCGCGGGCTGGTTCCGAGTCACAAGGAGCTAAGTTCCAAAGAAAGGGACCATGACATACCCGCGCAAGGACTCGCGTTCTCCAATATATTTCCTACAAAATTTGCGTAACACCTACTTGTGTTTTCAGTAGCTACGTGCAATCGCAAATGAAGTGCTGGAGCACTGACCTAATTCAAACATCCAAGATGGCCCTGTGGCGGCCAGGCGAGCAGATGGGCGATCATGCCCTACTCGCCGGGCAAGAAGCCCACGTGTGGGCCTGGCGGGCAGGTGGGCGATCAAGCCCCACCCGACGAGCGGGGTGGCGACCACGCCGCTTTCATTGGATGTTGGCCGTGACCACACAGGGCTTTGGTCGTCGATAACCTCGACCAAGATAAGTTGCTCACCTTAGCATCGTTAACTTATCTTTTGCATTTGCACCCTGTTGGGTCAAGTTGTGTGTGGTTGCCACTGGCTCTGATAGCCTGATGGCTCCTCGTTGATAAAAGGAAACGCCCAGCGTCTGCGTCGCGAGATGAGGCGACCAGAAGTCTTGAGTCGGCACGGTGCTCAGACGTGGCTCGCACACCTTGGGTTAGCTCCATGGCAACCACCGGTATCGTCACCGCGATACTGGTGGCCCAATACCGCTCCTGGGAGCCTCCTGCTTTGTCGCGCAACGCTGCGGTCAGGTTCCAAGAGATCATAATGATATAAGTTCCAAAAGGGCAGGAGTCAATGACAACCTTGCGCAAGGACTTAAGGCTTTGTTTGTCTACATCCTGTATATTTTGCGTAATCTTTGTTCGCATTATCACAGCTGCTTGTAATCACTCAAGAAATGCCAAAGTATCGACCTAACCTAAGTGTTTAGGTTCGCATCATGGCAAGGCTAGGGGATGATCGCCCAATGGTTGTGTTGAGCAAACACAATCAGAAAGCGAACAAATAAACACGCAGATAAAACCAAAGATGCTAAGTTCATTACAATTACTGAGATTGTTCTGGCGTACAGAAAAACAGGAACAAAAAGAAATAAAGGAAATGAAGGAAGCAGCCCGGGCCATCAGTTGTCGTTGACAACTTAGATGTGCCCATCGTCTTCCTCGGCCTCCGGCTCCGCTACCGTCGCCTCAAGGTCCAAGCCCTCCACTGCCATCATGCCGGCGATGTGCTCCGCGGCCTCATGCACGCGCGCCTGCGCCTGGGCCTCGTCTCCCTTAATGCCGTCCGCGACGGTCGTTGGGTTGAAGGAGGCATCGCGGCTAGCGTAGCATGCCAGCACGAAGGTCGCGATGGCCAAAGCAACTTGCCGCCCTTCCTGGACGGAGCGGGCGGCCATGGCGGCTGGTAGGCCGGAGAGCGCTGCTACAACCCGAGTGATGCAGTGGGCGTACTGCATCGCTGTAGGCTCGAGTGGCTCGCGAAGATCCACTCCCAGCGGCTCCAAGGCCCTCGCCATGCGCCAGTAAGCCGGCCGGAGCATGACACCGAGGTTGTGCAGCGCGCGACGCTGCTCTTCCCCCACCTACCTTTGCGCTGCCTCGGCCTCCTGTGCCCGAACGAGCAGGGTTGCCCCGAAGGCCCTCTCTTGGGTCAGCATCGCCTCCTTCTTCTCCAGCTCCTTGTTGCCGCCATCTCTGTGACGTCTGGGCTTCACGTTGGTGGCTGCCGTGAGGCGTTCGCGGTGAGCGCTTCGCTTCTCGGGCTAGCAACAAGATTGAGTGGTGGCGGTGGCGAGGACAACCGGCAGTGGCGAAGTCTGGCGCCAACGACATCCATCCTAGCCGCCGGGGCCGCGAGTTGCCCTTAGGCGAAGGTCCCCATTGCGTCCGTTAGCGCGCTTGATGTCTGCTGCAATAGGCGCCTTGGTAGGCCACCCTTGGAGGCGATTTGAAGCTAAAAGAGGTCACCAGAACCGTGAGCCCGCCCGGGCGGGCACTAGCAGCGGTTGGAGTCGGCACCGCTGGAGTTGGTGTTGGTGGAGTCGGTGCTGTTGAGGACGGCGCCGTAGGAGTCGGTGTCGGTGCAGCTGGCGCCGGAGGAGGGGCGGCGGACGTCGTCAACCCAGATGAAGACGCCACCGCTTCGGGCGCGCTTGGTGAAGCGGCGGAGTTGGTGGCCGCAGAAGTTTGGCCCCCGGTATGGGCCCTCTTGGGGTCCGCGCCCGGGGCGTCCGGAGCAATCGGCCGTTTGCCTGCGCTCCGATCGTCGGCCGAGGCCTGGTCCCTAATCACCAAGGGACCGCGGGCCGGCAGCACGGCGGGGCCGGTGTAGTCCATCGCCGGGAACGACTTGATGATCCGAAGCCGCTCCGCGAACTCTAGGTCGCAGAGCGGTCAGGCCCCAGCAGGAAAGTTCAGGCCGCTCGGCACTGGCGGGTGCAGCCCAGATAGCCACCTTGAGATGGCGGGGCCATTTAGATTTCCCTTGCCTGGCGCAAAATGGTGACCACGAAGAGGAACATGTATTCGTAAGAAGACAATGAACTTCTTGCCTAGATGCGTCGCGCGCCATGTCGTGCGTCCCTCATATCTTGCCATGCGAAGCGAGCACGATGAGCGGAGGGCTGATCCTCCGAGCCACGAAGTCCCGGACCACCAGCGCCCTGATTAGCCCGGTGTCCCGCAACCGATTGATGCGGGCCACCATTGCCAAGAGCTCTGCCGTCTCCTCAACAGGCGAACTCTAGCTTTCGCGGACTTCCGCCCGCGCGCAGGGCATCCTGAGGAGGTCAACCCCACTATCGCCGACATAGAGCCAGTCGCTCTGCCACAACTTCCAGTTAGATCTTGGCTGGAAGGGAATGTAGCGAGGGGCCAACCCGTCGCGGAGGCGAAGTGGCAGCTCCCCACGATCCCGCTGTTAGGGGAGCTGAGGCAGATGAAGAAGTAGCAGAAGAGAGGAAGATTGGGCATTACCCCAACGAACATCTCGCAGAGGTAGGCGAAGATGGAAGAGTGACGATGGAGTTGGGGGAGAGGTGGAGATGATGGATTTCATAGAAGTGAAGAACAGTGAGGAAGAATTTTGAGAATAGCGGCACCAGGCCAGCCAAAAGCCCCCAGGCGAAGACGATGATCTCCCCTGGTTCGAAGCTCGGCACGAGGGTTCCCTGACGGAGGTGGAGGGAGCCCTCGGGTGCCATCTTGGAAAGCAGATCCACCCTGTCCTCGCCAACAGTGGAGGGGAGAAGAGGTTGCACCATTGGAGCAGAAGCAAAGTTTTTTGAACAAGGAAGATGAAAGGGCAAAGAGCAAAGTGCGCAAAGATCAGAAAGCGTGAACTGCTTGTTGGGGGCGCGTATATATATAGGGCCCCCCACACAGACGGTTCGCGAGCAGGCAAAAGGATGTGGCGTTTTGGGTCCCAAGAAAAATCGGCGGAAGTCAAGAGGACCGAGACGGTTGCGTGCTCAGAAGTGGTGGGCCCATCTAGGAACGCACCGGCATTAAATGATATCTAAAAGGCAACTGGCGCGCGTTCCAGGACGGACCCGGGGGCTACTGTCGGTGTACTTTGCACCGGAGTACCCTCTCCGCCGCAGATTGGTGGGCCCAAAGGCGGCTGGCCCGGCCGTGGCGGCTTTGGCGAGCGGTGGGCGATCAAGCCTTGCCGCCGAGCGATAAGCCAGCGTGGCGGCTTTGGCGGCAGTGGCGGTCACGCCACCTTTCGCCGGCGGGAAGCCCACGTGGCGCCCTAGCGGGCAGGTGGGCGATCAAGCCCTGCCCGCCGGGCATCGGCTTAGGTGGCGGCTTGGCAAGCGGGCGGGCGTTCGGACCCGCCTCGTTTGGCCACGAAGGCAACCAAAGGAATAAGGATAAGGCTTCCCCGACGCTGTGTGTCAGAGCATTGATTGCAAAGAATTCTGCTATCGACACGACGACAGCCCATCCCTCTAACACCTCTCACTAAACCCGTCGAAAGAGCGTCATATCCCGGGCGGACCGGGCGAAGCCATACAGCAGCATTAAATGGGGTTTGAAAGACAAGGCTACAGCGACGGGTGTAATAAACGAGTTATGGGTCGGTGTAAGGCTGGAATGATGGGTGTAATTAATGAGTTGTAGATCAGTATAGCGTCACCTTCTCACCTGTCCGAGCCACCCCGTCTATATAAGGGCGCTTTGGTGCATGAAGAAAGGGACCACCCCCGAATCCGAGACTTATCCAAGCTCGAGATCAGAAAGACCATTGTAATCACCTCCACATTTCATCAACAAAGTTCTAGCAGGACGTAGGGCTATTACCTGCGCTGGGGGCCTGAATCTGGGTACATCACCGCGTTCGTTGATCTGTTGATCCCTGGAATCCCTCGTGCGAGAGCCATTAGGGTTTTCAATCACGAAGACGCCCTCTACCGAACCATACCCTCCATCCTGGGAGTAGTCAACCCTGTTCGTTGACGGGGTCCTGTCCGGCGAAATACACTGACACTCATTCACTATAGACTGCAAGTAGAACTTCAATCTGTAAAAGCTCTCTTTTTTTGCATGTACAATTGTCACCGAAATTATTAACAAAATGCTATATGCAACAATTGCATTATAAACTTTAGCTATTTACATATTTAGCTGTTTCAAAAACTTTAAAATATCAACAGGTCATATGGTTTTGTTTAGGAATGAATTTTTACAGTATTTTTTTTAAAATAAAGAGAATAAAAAGAACTATTTATCTATTAATTCTTACTCTTACTATATAAAGATTAATAAAAGTAATACAAAAATGAATAAAAAATAAGCCCTTAATTTTGAGGGCCTGCTGCACCTGCCTCCTGTCCTCATAGTAGCCCTCCTAAAACATAGTAAAAGCTATTTTTAACTTTATATTCTGTATCTTTCATAGATGGCAACATATCCGGTGCAACCCCTCCCCCTCCGTGAAACCACCGTGCAACTGAACTAAAAAAAGTTTCAAAAAATTCTGAAAAAAATCATGGATGTACATCTCAACTTACCCCACCTACATATAAAATTTCATGATCAAATTCATCCTATCCTAGCGGGTACAAAAAAAACAAGCAGCAAAAATGAATAGTGATGAACAGTAAAAATCACTGTTCATGTAAAATTTGTCTTTTTTGTAGCTGCTAGTATAAGATGAATTTGATCATGAAATTTTATATGTAGGTGGGGTAAGTTGAGATGTACATCCATGATTTTTTTCAGAATTTTTTGAAACTTTTTTTAGTTCAGTTGCACGGTGGTTTCACCGGGAGGGGTGATTGCACAGGATATTTTTCCTTCATAGATACCCTACGTGGCTCATGGCTGCATCTGCACGTAGCCCTCAGACTAGCGCTAAAAAAAGACCGCACTTCGCAGCTCGCCACGAATCAAGATCACGTAAAGGCAGCTGGAAGGGGGAGATACATGCGAGGATCCCACCAATCTCCATGGGGACACCAATCGGCAGGACCACATGGACATGCTCGCTCGCGTTCGCGCGGATTCCGTAGGCCAGACGTCCATTTCCGGTCAGTTCAGACGTCCCCTCCTGTCGCCTTGTTCATCGCACCAACCTCCTCAACGGCTGCATGCACACACAGGCACACAGCTCACTCGCTAGCCCAGGTTGGTGTGTGCACTGTTGGGAGCTAGGTCGGCGATGAATGCGCGGCTTTGGTGCATCATCGGAGTAAGAAAATTCAGTAGGAAGTTTGGGAGGTACTTGCAACTGTTTGTCACGGCCATGTCTGAAGACGAAGAAGATGAAGGCGCGAAGGCAGGAGAATAGCGTCGCGCGGGAGTTAATCAAGCATCCAATCGGAGGGCGAAAATTGCGTAGAGTCCGTCTAAGTAAATCGGGCGGGAGAAATTTACTAATGAGGTTTACTGTAGCGGTAATCTTTTGTCGTAAGCAAGTCGTTGTCTGAGCGGTAAAAGTTTCAGAAACAGCAGAGTCCAGGCCGTTCGTTTGGTATATAAGCTTGTATTGAGAGATGAACTGGTATGATTGAAATGAAATAGAAAAACAACACACGTTTCTTCCTTCCCAAGATTTTATCCTCTTTCTTATTGCGATTCGGATTGGCGTGGCGCTCACGTTTTGATGGGAGGATCGGAGCCACGGGCCATCACAATCTGGTATCAGAGCTTAGTTCCGATCATTCCGGCTGAGTTGTAAAAAAAAATCCAGGCGAGGGTTGGGGAACTCGGGATTGAGCAATCAATCCTGAGAATCTCCGCAAAAACTTCGGTTATTGAGTCTGGTTAACTCGGCTTGTTTGATTTGACTTGTTTGGGCAATCAAGGGCTTCGAGCTGTAGATCCCCCACGGCGCCTCAAAAACCTTCGGTGCAGACGCGGTTCGTCTTGGAAGCCATGGGAGAGGCGTCAGGGCGAACGGAAGAGAAACTGTCAATGATCAAGGAGAGTCTGGATTTACTCTTCGCGCGGGTGGAGTCCCTGGATGTTACTCAACAGCAGTTGATGAGCCGAACCGAATTGAAGGCAATGGCGGTGGAACAAAGCGTGAAGGACCAGCAACTCCTTGCCGCGCAGATGGAAACTACGGCACAGGCGGTGTCGCGGTTGGAGATGGGAAAGGTGAACGAGGAGGTTCGGAGGAGATCTAGCGTGACTCCGATCATGGGACCAGGGAAGGCCCTGTTCACTCCAGCCGCGCCAGAGAGATGGGCGAAGGGGGAAGAGGATTCCACCACGCAGACCGAACATGCGCACACTAGGTGTTCGATAGGAGGAGCTATGGATACCAAAAGGGGGTACAATCGGCCGGCGAGAGAGCCTGGGGGATATGGGCGGAATTTGTTGCCTAAGATGAGTTTTCCAAAAATTGATGGTGATAGTCCTCAAATCTGGCGCAAGAAATGCAGTGATTATTTTTGGCTCTTTAACATACCTGAAGCACTATGGGTCACTGCAGCGACCGTGCATTTAGAGGGAAATGCTGCAAGGTGGTGGCAGGTGTATAAGACACGTAATGAACCTGGAAACTGGGAGCAATTCATCAGTGCGGTGGAAGGTAAATTTGGAGCATTCGATCATAGAAGGTTGTTGGCCGAATTGGTTGAAACAAAGCAAACCGGCACGGTAGCTGAGTACAAGTTGCATTTTGAGGAACTCATGTTCAATATAGCAATGCACAATCCTTATTATGATGAGGAGTTCTTTGTGTCACATTTCATCAGGGGGCTGAAATCAGACTTACGAGCATGGTCAAGGGCGACTTAGGATCTGGTGGACCAAGCACACTTCAGCTCGGGTTCGGCGGGAGTCTTGGAGAGGGCAAAAGGGTGGAAAGGCAAAACAGTGTATGGCAAAGGAGTGGTTGGTAGGGCCGAACAAATCTTAGGAGCACCAAAGATGGGGCAAGGTGAGCTGTGGAAAGCGCGCCAACTCCGGGATTACCGGCGCGCCAACGGATTGTGTTACCAATGTGGTGACAAGTACGAACCGAATCATCATTTGGTTTGTAAACGAAAGACCACCGCTCAAGTGCATGCCATAACCGGAGAGGAGTCAGAAGACCAGTTGTCGGATGAGGTGCTCGATTTACTGGAAGCAAAAGACGTACTAACTACCGAAGAAGGTGATGTATCCATACATGCAATCTCAGGAGCAGAAGAAAGTGAAACCATTCGTTTTCTGGCGTTGGTAAGGAATCAAGTGATGTTAATTCTCCTTGATTCCGGAAGTTCACATAGCTTCATCAATGATGGTTTCTTATGCAAACTTGGAGTCACAGCTCAGGACACAAACTCAATGAAGGTGAAAGTAGCCAATGGGGAAACCTTGGAATGTCACAAGTGGATGCCGCAGATGGAATGGTGGGCACAGGAGCACACGTTTTACACTGATATGAGGGTCTTAGAATTGGGGGCATATGATGCGATTCTTGGAATGGATTGGTTGAAACACCATAGTCCTATGTTGTGTGACTTGAGACATAAAGTTGTGGAATTCAGTTACCAAGGGAGGACAGTTCGGTTGCAAGGAATCAGAAGGGGTAACGAAGATGAAATCCAGGCCATTACTATGGAGCAGTACAATAAACTGGCGAAAGGTAATGGGGTTTGGGCCATAGCAATTCTGAATCACATCGTGCCAGAAGACCCACATCAAACGACAGCCGAACTGGAGTCGGTACTTCAACGGTATGAAGATGTGTTTGCCAAACCAAAAGGCTTGCCTCCTCAACACGAATATGATCATATCATCCATCTAATTCCAGGGGCCACCCCAGTTAATTCTCATCCATACCGATATTCACCTCTTCATAAAGATGAGATTGAGAAACAAGTGGCTGACATGTTATCAGAAGGAATCATTACTTGCAGCATGAGTTCGTTTGCTTCACCCGTGTTACTTGTCCAAAAGAAAGACGGCACTTGGCGATTTTGTGTCGACTATCGCCGGTTGAATGATCTTACCATCAAAAACAAGTTTCCCATGCCGGTGATTGATGAGCTTTTGGATGAGTTGGCAGGCACGGCTTACTTTTCTAAATTGGACTTAAGGGCTGGATACCACCAGATCCGGGTACATGAAGCAGATGAATACAAAACCGCGTTTAAGACGCATCATGGACATTATCAATTCAAGGTAATGCCTTTTGGTCTAACGAACGCCCCGACAACATTTCAATGTGTGATGAATGCTATTTTGGCTCCATATTTGAGGAAGTTCGTGTTGGTCTTCATTGATGATATCTTAGTGTACAGCCCTGATTTGAAATCACATATGAACCATCTTGCACTGGTACTGCAAATCTTGCAAGCTCATAAGTTGTTTGTGAAGAGATCGAAGTGTGCTTTTGCACAGCAACAAATTGAATACCTGGGGCATATAATATCTGACAAAGGGGTCGCTACCGATCCACAGAAAACCAAGGTAATGATGGAGTGGCCAACTCCCAGTACTGTGACAGAACTTCGAGGGTTTCTTGGGTTGACGAGCTACTATAGGAAATTTGTGAGGAACTATGGTGTGATGGCCAAACCTCTCACCAATTTGCTGAAAACGGAAGTCTTTTGAATGGAGTAAACAGGCAGACGAAGCATTTGTCCAGCTGAAGCATGCCATGTCCTCAGTTCGATTCTGAAGTTGCCAGATTTTGGTCTGCCGTTTGAGCTAGAGACGGATGCATGTGATTCCGGGGTGGGAGCCGTTCTATTGCAGCAAGGGCATCCAGTTGCGTATTTCAGTAAGGCGTTGAGCCAGCGCCACCAAGGACTATCTATTTACGAAAAAGAATTTTTAGCTCTTATGCTCGCTGTGGAGAGATGGCGCCCGTATTTGCAGCGTCAGGAGTTTATCATCCGGACGGATCATCAAAGTTTGTGTTACTTGGAGGAACAAAATTTACACTCCGAAATGCAACGTAAGGCAATGACTCGCTTGATGGGATTGCAATTTCGGATTGTATACAAAAAGGGAAAAGAAAATATTGTAGCGGATGCATTATCTCGAGCTAGACCGATCATAACTCTGCAAGCTATAACTGAAGTCAAACCAATGTGGGTTCAAGAGGTGATCAATTCCTATATGACCGATCCAGTGGCACAGCAGAAGTTAGCCCAATTAGCTATACTGAGTCCAGATGAGGAAGGTTATGAGCTGTGTCAAGGGTTGATTCGCTACAAAGGGATGATCTGGATTGGAAACAATTCTGCGTTACAAACCAAGCTCATTGCATCGTTTCATGCAAGCTCAATTGGAGGGCATTCCGGTATCCATGCTACTTATCAATGTCTGAAGAAGCTTTTTCGGTGGGAGGGGTTGAAACACCGAGTGGCTGATTTTGTTCGGCAATGCCAAATTTGTCAACAGGCGAAAGAAGAGAAGACTCGACCTGGTGGATTGCTGCAGCCCTTGCCCATACCTGAGAAGGCTTGGCAGGATGTGACGATGGATTTTGTTGAAGGACATCCAGTATCCGATGGATGTGATGTGATCATGGTAGTGGTAGACCGGTTATCAAAATACGCGCACTTCATTGCTCTTCGACACCCCTACACGGCTCAGAAGGTTGCCCGATTGTTTCTGGATCAGGTGGTGAAACTACATGGTGTACCTTAGACCATTACATCTGATCGGGACAAGATCTTTACAAGTAATTTTTGGAAAGAGTTGTTTCGCGCAATGGGTACCCAGTTACAGATGAGTACCGCCTACCACCCTCAAACGGATGGGCAGAGTGAGAGGGTGAATCAGTGCCTTGAAATGTATCTTCGATGTGCGGTACAAGATTCTCCAAGACGATGGAAAGCCTGGTTGTCATTGGCCGAATTCTGGTATAATACCAGTTATCATACGGCACTAGAAGCTTGTCTGTTCAAAGTCTTGTATGGAGTTGACCCAAGCTATGACATACTACCCAGAGGGTTTCTTTGGTGACTCGGTGATCGACAGCGATCTTCTCACGAGACCACAAGCATCATTTGTATATGGTTAAACAGCATTTGGCGCGTGCTCAAAACCGAATGAAAATGCAAGCAAACTGACACCGCCAGGAACGATAGTTTGAGTATTTTGGACCTTACCGGTGGCTAAAAAAATTGGGAAGGTGGCATATCATTTGGAGTTTCTGGCAAGGCGATCGGATACATCTGTATTTCACGTATCGGCTCAAACCATATAGCGATTACTCTCAGTGTTCTTGATTTGCCCAAAGTAGCTGAATTGGACACAAAATCCATCGAGCCGGAGCAGATTCTGGAACGTCGTTTGGTTAAAAAGGGCAATGCGGCGATTGTTCAAGGTTTGATTAAGTGGACGGGGCTTCCGGTGGAAGCAGCAACGTGGGAGGACTTGGATGTGCTGCGGGATCGTTTTCCGGTGGCTCTTGCTTGGGGACAAGCAAGGTCTGAAGGGGGGGGGGGGGCGAATGTCACGGCCATGTCTGAAGATGAAGAAGATGAAGGCGCGAAGGCAGGAGAATAGCGTCGCGCGGGAGTTAATCAAGCATCCAATCGGAGGGCGGAGATTGCGTAGAGTCCGTCTAAGTAAATCGGGCGGGGGAAATTTACTAATGAGGTTTACTGTAGCGGTAATCTTTTGTCGTAAGCAAGTCGTTGTCTGAGCGGTAAAAGTTTCAGAAACAACAGAGTCCAGGCTGTTCGTTTGGTATATAAGCTTGTATTGAGAGATGAACTGGTATGATTGAAATGAAATAGAAAAACAACACACGTTTCTTCCTTCCCAAGATTTTATCCTCTTTCTTATTGCGATCCGGATTGGCGAGGCGCTCACGTTCTGACGGGAGGATCGGAGCCACGGGCCATCACATGTTTTGTTCGATTCAGGTTAACTGAGTAAGAAGTTCTGGCCGTGGATCTTTGTTGAGACGGGATTGATGGGCCTAAACTCATAAGAAGTTGTGTGCTGAATTTTCATGTTGAAGGTAAGCCTTAATCCTTCAGTTTTAGAAGCTATGCAGCTTGTTTATTTGTTTGCAGCGAAAAGCCAGACCAGAAGATGAACTGGCAACGAGGACTGCTAAACAGCCCAAATTCTTTTTTTATTGATGCTTCTAATAAATAGTTTCTTCTGTACAATGACTCCGAAGCAGAAAATAAGGATTAATCTAGGCTCCCAAATTCTCCTCTCAATGTCCTGCTTTAATTTGCTCCTCCCTCAACTGCTGTTATCCTATAGCAACAGCTGCTGCTGCTGCTTCTGTTGTTTCTGCACCTGAAGCCTCCCCTTCAGGAAACCCCTGCACACCTTCTTCCACAGATCCTTGTCGGGCTGCCGCACGTCGAAGCTCGCCTTCGCCACGTCCACCTGGCAGTCCTGGCAACAGACAGAAAGCCTCGATTCTTAAGATCACCCACAGCAAATACTAACACACACTGCAAATCGCGTTTTGCACCTGCAGTCCGAACAAATCCAGCATTCGATAATACATTGAGAGTTCGGGGTGGAAGCATCGAGTCTAACCAGGATCAGGTTGTTCTGGAGAAGGCGGTCGGCGATGCTCATGAGGATGTCTTTGCTGTACTCCGGGTGGCCCTGGATGCCCATGGCGCGATCCCCGAGACGGAACATCTCGACGCCGGTCTTGTCAGACCGGGCCAGCACCTCGGCGTGAGGTGGAAGCTCCCACACCTGCGTGGGTCGTCGTCAAGTTCAGCATGATGACACATGTAGTACTCAAGAAAGTGACATTACAGCTGAGCAAGGACGTGGATTTGTACCTCGTCCCGGTGGAACTCGATGATGGGCATGTGAACGGGCAGCTTGAGGGGTGCGAAGAGCCTCGCCGCCGCGGCGGTGGGGTGGCTGCAGTTGACGCCGATGTCCCAGCCCTTGCGTGACCGGCCGGTCTTGCCGCCCAAAGCCCGGCACAGGATCTGCAGCAGTGACATTTTGCACCTCTGTTAGCCACTAGCAATGTCAAGATTAGTTTGCAGAAATCAAACATTCCATACGCACACTGGTAAAAACCCCTCTGCATTTTTCAGATTATGCTTCCAGTCAAGCCATCTTGCAGGCCAACAATGGACGCCGTTTGGAATGGGAACAATTAAGCGGTAAGCTCTAAAGTCTAAACGCGTTTCAACAGGCCATCGATTTCTCGCCGTTGATTGGGATCATCAACAATGACGGGGCCGGCGACACGCCACATCCAACTCGCTCCTCCATCCGGTTCCAAGCCATTTTCGGACACAAAACCGCGAGATCCAACCCAGCACCGTCGTTTTCGTCGGGCACAAGCCTTCAACCAACAAGAATCAGGGGGTATCCTATGCAATGTTCTAGGTGAAGCTTTGACTTCGGCATGGTTTGCTTGCATCTGAAGCCCATGGTGCTCATCCTAGGATTACGCTAACGATTAAATAATTGCGATTCAAGTTGGTAAAGGATCAACGCCATGAAGAACAAACCCGACTTGATCTTTTTCTACTTCAAAAACAACTCGTCTCTCCGGACAAAAGCGAGGGACAGCGCTACAGCCACAAACTGGATGCGACAAACCCTCACTTCTCCTAAAAATCGAGTCTTTGGTAGCAACAAGATCCCACTCATGTTCAGGAATCACAGAGAACCTAGTAAAAGACAACGTAGCACTACTTCAAAATTCGAAAAGCGATCGTTCGGTCAGATGCATCGCGCCATCTGCGCACTCCCTCCCTAGACTAGAACATTCAAAACAAGCAACCTCTCCGGGAGATTACACCGCTCAACCATGCGATTCGCGCGCTGATTTGGGGGAAGGCGGCCGCAGGTTGGCCCACGGCGGCAGCAGCCGTACGGAGATCTTGACAGAAAGGAAATGACCTCGACCCCTGTTCTAATGGCGCGGCCACGTCAGCCCACGTGAATAGGCGCGGCACGGCCAGGCTGTCAGCCTTAAATCAGATCAGGTTAGGCCAAATTTTCATTATCATTTAATGAGGCGACATATCAGTAAAAATAGTAATATAGCAAAGAAATTATGAGGAGAAAGAGAAGACGAGTTTCATCTGGTTGAAACTAGGTACACACTGTTTCCAACACATTGAAAACCGAATGAAATTGCATTGAGAGCGCATCATTTTATTCCACGTATTCCCACGAACTGAAACCGAATGAAAATACACTAAATAGAACATTTGATCTCAACACCATGCAACAATTAAATGCTATGACTAGTCTATGAAACCGCGAAATAAAACTATGCATTGAGATGCCTTGTTTTATTTATCAATCCAAACCCTTTTAGATAATGTAGCACTCATAGAAACCATGAAATGAAATTTGTCACTGGGAATGGCCTTAGATTAGCTTCATTTTAAGCCGCCATGTAAGGAGGTGTAATGTGGTTGCGTACACAGAACTGCTCCCTGTAGCCAAATATGAGTCGTATTTTAACTTTGCAAATATCAAGATTGCGATTAATGTTTTTTAAAAAAAGTATAAGAGAAAAAATAATATCTCACTTAATTGTTTTAAAAGATAAAAAATAATACTTTATATGGTTGTAATATATAAATATGTATGTTTAAGAGAGAACAAATAAGGATATAGTAAATATGATTGTGAAAGAATAAATAAAAATATAGTAAAAGTGTCTCATGACCCTGCACGGAGGGACTATTAGACTGGGGGAGTGGGGGGTGTATGTTTGTTCGTAACGTGACAGATCGTCAATGGGCCCCGCATGTACATGACGGGCGATGCGACGGCTGATCGGAGGTGCGAGCTCCCGGGAGTTTTCTGGTCCACAACAGCGGCTCTGGGTGGAGCCCATGGACTCACGTCTCAAGTATTAATTTATTATTAGTTTTTAATTAAAATCGGAAGTTTATTATCAGTACTCCTGTCTGACAGACGATTATCACTAATTTTTATTATAGTATATTTATAAAACTAAATAAAATTATAGTGTTACGAAAGAACTTTTTGAAACAAATTTACACACATAATTTTCATGTATTCAATTTAAATATTTAAAAAAGATGTTGATAGTTAAAATTTTAAAATTGTAACAACATATATATCCAAATTGATAACTATTTGTGATCGGTGGTGGGGGCACAAAATAACTTCTGCCTACGCGCACGTATGATGTTTAGCACTCTTTTTGGTATTGAAAAATGGTCTCTCTAATTCTCTGTCTACCAA
Source organism: Guadua angustifolia (assembly GCA_036346375.1). NCBI lineage: Eukaryota > Viridiplantae > Streptophyta > Magnoliopsida > Poales > Poaceae > Guadua > Guadua angustifolia. The sequence goes on along the minus strand of CM070504.1, from coordinate 66,594,552 downwards.
AAAAACAATTACTACTCACTGTCACTGCCAACGATGGCTCTGGTCGCATGCCGGCTACTTAACGCCTTTTCAGCTCCGGTTTATTTCTTCCCACATTGCAGCTCGTTTCGTGTGAACGACGTGCTATCTTTTTTTTCCCGGGAAATGAACCTCCTATTTTTATTCAAACCATTCGCCGTTTCTTACTTACCCATTGTAAACTCCCAAGAAAATAACCGTGGTGCAAAGGTCGGAATTTTTACCAGGCAAGAAGCGTGCATGGTAAAGAGAGATCAATGGAGAAGATAACGATAGAACAACGCCAATCCTCTCAGCTGATGCTTCCTGTCTGTCCCTTTGAGAGGCGGCAGCATCGGAATCCGCCAACGCAAACTCACACACGGAAAGGACCAGACCCAAACATTTTTGCCATTCTACCCCAAAGATATTAAACCGAGAGAAACATACCAAGAAAAACTACTCGAAAACACACGAGGAAACCAAGAAGCCGTGTGTTTAATGGATGGACGGACGGACCTGGTGGCCGAAGCAGACGCCGAGGATGCGCTTGCCGGCGGCGTGCTGGCGGCGGATGAAGTCGACGAGCGCGAGGATCCAGGGCTCGTCGCCGTGGGCGTCGCTGCAGCTGCCCGAGATGACGAACCCGTCGAGCCCGGCCGCCTCGGCCTCGGACGGGAGCTCCCCGCGCACGGCGCGGAACACCCGCCACCGCTCGCCGTCCTCCGCCAGCAGCGCGCGGAACACCCCGAAGTAGCCCCCGTACGCCTTGCGCACGTACTCCGAGTCCTCCCCGCACTGCAGCACCGCGTACGACCCCTTGGCCGCGGCCGAGAGGACGGCGCCCTCGACCGCCGCCGCGGACTCCACGGCGGACGCGGCGTTCTCCAGCGACCCCATCCCCATGGCGGCGGCGCTCTCTCGGGATCCGGGAATGGGAGCGGGGGGCAGAGCGGAGCAGAGGAGGCGGTGGGATCGAATGGTTCCTTGGCTTAATCCGTTTGGGACTGGGGAGGAGAGGACGGGGTGCGAGGGTATTTAAAGGTGAAATTTCGCTGCCTCTTCTTTTCGAAAATACTAGATGCTAAATGCTACTAAATTGTTTTCCCGTGTGATTTCTTAACGTTTCTGGTCGTATTAGGGGGCAGTGTGGGCTGTCAGGTCAGCTTGGTTTGGACTGTGGTTTTTTACCTTCCCGCGTCTGCGCCGTGTTGTCTGGGTGCCTCTGCCTCCGCCTCCGCCTTTTCCTCTCGCCTTCCATTTTTTCTCGCTTCGAGTTTCACCCTTCCAGGAGGGTAAGAATATGATGTACTACGGGCTCAGTTGTTTTAACCTACTCGTTGTGAATATAAGTGTAGCCATCTGCAAATGGCAGTGCAGAGCAGCAGTCACGTAGGAGCACGCTATGATGGTAATACGAGTTCATTTCTCGCGATAAGGTTATCATAATCTTGGTTCTTGTCACTGATCTGATCTTATGGTAGAATCTTAATGTTATTATGGTTCTACTAAAATTTCGTGAGATCATAATCAAAATTTTCGTACGATTCTACCAGTTCAGTGTTTTGTTACAAATATTTGCTCCCACGTGCCCTTTTAATTGCAAAATTTTACTTTTATCTCTTTAGGTCCACTAAAATCTATTATCTACCTATTATATATTATAAGATCATGAAGCGATGCTAATAGGAAAGAGACATGGATTAAAGATTCCCATAAAATAGCAAAATATCTTGTTCTTACTCTGGTGAATACTAAGTTAAATTATACATTACTATAGAAGGGGTTATATTAGACACGTTATCACAGACGGGTTTTTACTAAAACCGTCTGTGATGTGTTTCGGACATATAATAGACGATTTGTGGTTGAAACTGTCTATGATGGATTAGCGAGAAGTTCGCTGTCGGTTTGTGGATAAAACCGTCTGTGATGAGGGAAATATCACAGACGGTTTTATAGATAATTAAACCTATTGTGATGACAGATAGAACTTCACATCATCACAAATTATTTTATCTACAAACCGTCTGTGAAGATCAATTCTGATAAATGAATGTTGAGCCCCAACTGTTAGTGAATACTTCGGAACAGAAAATGCGCGAAACATGCCTTACATATATAAGAACTGGCTTCTTGCATTATATATATGAGAACAAACTTCTTGCATGCATCACAATATACATACAAAAATTTTCATACAAAAGATTATTGGATAGGAAAGACTACTGGGAAATGCTACTTAGTCGATCTGGTCCTTGTCGTCATCGGAGTCATCGTCGTTGTCACAGTCGTCACTGCGACTGTTGGGGTCCTTGCTCGAACCGGCTGTCTGGGTCATTCTCTAGCTCTCAGCCGTCACGATAGCCCTCCGATGAGTCGTAACTATTGTCGTCGTCGGAGGAGGATGTTGGCGGTGGACGCTCCTACCCGACGACGACACTTAAGGCGAGGGAGCGGTGCTGCCCGACGCGACGTGCGACGAACTGGCTGGCGGCGGATTCATTGATATGGCGCCGGCGTGGCGCCGCAGCCATTGTAGCAGGGGTCTCGGAGGCGAAGACAGTAGCAGTGGTAGAGGGTTAGTCAGTAGTACTAGAGGCGAAGGTGGTGGTGGTAGCGGAGCCTTCATCAAAGGCCGTCGACGGAGTCGACAAAGGAGGGGATGTCTTTTTTGTTGCTCATGGTGGAGTCGGAGGCAAATTGCAATTAACGATCGATCGATCAAGTATATATTGTTGCGGAAGTGCAATTAACGATTTGCATTGGAGAAATGAAACGCTATCTGAAATACGGTTTTCAAAGTGGAATTTGAACAGATGGTTTTAATTCTCTCGAAAGACCAAAAAATCAACTTGAAACACTACGCCTGTATAGGGAAGACGAAGGGGAACATCACAGACGGTTTTATCCACAAACCATCTGTGATGATCAATTATGTTAAATATATAAGAACAAAGAGCATCGATCACCTCTGTATTTTTAGGGTTTTCTACATATTTCTGAGGTGGCTGTGATTGAGAGGCGTTCTGGTGAAAGAAACTATAGATTTGGAGGTGTAATTGTAGATCCTTATGCTCTAGGTCATCTAAGTTTAGTAATTTGCTTCAAATTTGAATTATATTTTAGATCTAGCTTGGTAAAGAGGGAAATGAAGTTGGGTTTTGCATCTAGCTTGGTGTAGATCCATTTGTTCTCTATGATGTAAAGTAGTAATTGGTTCAAATTTGCATTATATTTAAGATCTACCTTGGTAAAGAGGGAAATGAAGCTGGTTAGTTAATTTTGTAGATCTAGCTTGGTATAGATACATTTGTTCTCTGTGATGTAAAGTAGTAATTTGTTCAAATTTGTGTTATATTTGATATCTAACTTGGTACAGAGGAAATTGAAGCTGGTTAATTTCTAGATCTAGCTTATTGTAGATACATTTGTTCTCTGTAATGTAAAGAAGATACATTTGCTATAGCTTTGTACAGATCCATTTGTTCTTTTTTATCTAAATTAGTAATTAGTTCTAATTGCATTACACTGAAGATGTAGCTTACATGCATATGATTACATATCCATTCGTTCTTTTTTATATTAGGAGCTATATAAGTTAATCGACAAGTTGAAATGTAGTATATATGTAGCACATGTGCGCATGAGCACTCTTAGAGCACTTAATTCATCATTTAACACCTATTGTTACATATGTAGCGTGGATGGACTGAAGCTGGATGTACGCTGAGAACCGTGCGAGCGCCGAGTACATCAATAGTGTCTCCACTTTTAGAAGAGTCGCAGAGGAAAATATGTTGAACAAGGGGTGGAATTTATGCCTTGTTCATGCATTGACTGCGAGAATCTGAGGATGTTTCGAAATCCAGCGTAGATCGAAGCACACTTGATTCTACAGGGTTTCAAAAGGGGGTATACATATTGGACCAGTCACGGTGAAGAGCAAATTACGCAATGACCAAGTAGTACTACCATCGTCGATGAAGTCGACAATACTCTGGATATCATCAACGAAATCAATGATACTCTGGATAATATCGACTATGCTTTGGATGAAAATCTGGATCAGATGCTACGGGATGCAGAAGGGAACTGTGATGAGCCGGAGTACGTAAAATTCTGAGGCTTGATGGACAACTCGGAGAAACCTTTGTTCCTGGGTTGCAAATCCAAATACACAACGTTGTCATCCGTGCTGGAACTGCTAAAATTAAAGACAAGCAACGGTTGGTTCGACAAGAGTTTCATAGCATTGTTAGGTCTGTTAGCGGATATGCTTTCAGGGGGAAATGAGTTGCCGACAACCACCTACAAAACAAAAAAGGTTCTTTGTCCCTTGGGAATGGAAGTAGAAAGAATACATGTCTGTCCGAACGACTGTATCCTGTACTGCAAAGAGTACACAAACTTGCATGTATATCTGGTGTGCAACGCATCTTGATACAAGCATAAAGATAGATCGGATGACAACGACGAGGGTACGGAGGTGAAGAAAGGACTTCCCGCTATGGTGGCGTGGTATCTGCCTACAATTACTCGTTTGAAGTGTTTGTTTGTGAACCCAAAAGAGGCAAAATTGCTTCGGTGGCACTCGGATGAGTGTAAGAACGATGGAATGATTAGACACCCTGCTGATTCCATGCAGTGGAGAAACATCGATAGGGGTTTGAAGAATTCGCAGTAGATCCGACGAATATAAGGTTCAGATTGAGTATGAGTGGAATGAATCCTTTCGGTAACATGAGTAACCGTCATAACTTGATTGGTCTCTTACTGAACATTAAGGGTAAAATAAAGAACGATAACAATGCACAGCTTGACTTGGTCAATATGAGCATTAGACCTGAATTAGCACCGAAAGAGAGCGATAAAGGCTGAACATACTGCAAACCTGCTTGTTACATTCTGTCCAAGGCCGAGAGAACCGAACTGTGCAAGTGCTTGTATGGTGTGAAAGTTCCGTCTGGTTATTCGTCCAATATAAAGAGACTTGTTTTGATACAAGATTTGAGTTTAACTGGTATGAAGTCCCATAATTGCCATGTGCTTATGACACAGATGCTTCCTGTGGCAATTAGAAGTATTTTACCGAGTAAGGTCCAGGAGTCAATCACAAGGCTGTGTTATTTCTTTAACACAATTGCTGAGAATGCCATTGATCTCGAAGGATTAGATATTCTGCAGGCCGAGGTGGTAATGATTCTATGTAATCTTGAGATGTATTTCCCTCCGTCGTTTTTCGATATCATGGTCTATCTTATTGTTCACCTTGTGAGGGAGACAAAGATGTGTGGGCCTGTGTTCCTACATAGCATGTACTCGTTCGAGAGGTACATGAGAATTCTCAAATCCTACGTACGGAATCGATCTCAACCAGAGGGTAGCATTATCAAAGATTACGCAACCGAATAGGTCATCGAATTCTGCGTAGATTACATGGCTCAGGTTGAATCGATAGGTGTGCCTTGATCCCGCCATAAGGGGAGGCTCTAAGGCATCGAGACCATCGGAAAGAAAGCAATCATGCCTGATTCGGTTGCATGCGCGAAAACCCGTTTCACAGTTTTGCAACACATGGCTATTGTGGCCCTGTATATCGACGAGTATAAGAACTGGCTACGGTAAGAGAATCTGACGCGGCAGGTGTACTGGATCATCAGACAGCATAACCTTCAGTTCGATAGATGGTTCAAGGAGCGACAACCCATTACTAAAAGCTCGTCAAGTGATACGCTGCCATCATTGGTAAAAGAGCCAGCATTTATGGTTGTAACATGGAAAGGATACGAATTAAATTGGTACACATTTTACACGAGAGATCAGGACATGAAGAGCACAAACCAGAACAGTGGTGTTCGCATCAATGCGCTGAATACTGTTGGGTCGATGAGGAGCTCGTAGTATGCGTTCATTGATGAAATTTGGGAGCTCAACTATGTACTATTCAAGATCCCATTATTTTGGTGCCGTTGGATTAACCTGCAGCACGTGAAGATTGACTAGTACGGTGTCACAACCGTGGACCTCAAACGTGTTGGATACCAAGACGAACCATTCGTTCTCGCCAACCAAGTTGTTCAAGTCTTTTACGTAACCGACCTGTCCAACAAGCAGCGCCACATTGTTCTTCAGGGAAAAAGGAGGATTGTCAGAGTCAAGAATATGGTAGATCAGGAAGAATATAATCAATTTGACGAGTTGCCTCCTATTGGTGACGACATCACAATCCAGGAAGGCCAACCTGAGGAAACTAGCTACACACGTGTTGATCATAGCGAAGGGCTAATTTTTGTACAAAAGAATAATCAAGTGGAGTTGTCATGAGGTCGTCATGTTTATATCAAGTATTCCTGTATTATAATTAATGAGATGTGCATTAATTATAATTATTGAGATATATTGATTAAAATTAATCAGTGTATGTATTATACTAAGTGAGATATATGTATTATGATTAATGAGGTGTATGTATTATAATTAATTTTAATACATGATATATATATATATATATGTTTGTACAGAACGAACTTAAATATATATTGACGGCAAAAAAAATGACTTGTCCTAGAAGGTTCTAGGCTAGAACCGTCTAGGATGACTTTATCCTAGACAGTTCAAGCCCAAAACAGTCTGGGATGGACCGCACTAAACCCCTTGCCGCGCCCTAGCTAGCCCCATGCAATTGTCGTTCACTAAGTCCCGCACACTCAGTTTGTAACCCTAGCTAGCGCCCTCCCCCTCGGTAGTGCCCTCCTCCCTCTCCCTCTGCGGCGCCCTCCCCCCTAAGCCTCACCTTCCTACTCGGTGGTGTCTCCCCTCGTCCATGCCCTCGCCCTAACTCGGTGGTACCCTCCTCCCTCGGTCATGCCCTCCCTCTTGGCGGCACCTTCCCCACTTGGCGGTGACTCCCAGCCGCACCCTCCCCCTCGGTGGTGTCTCCCCTTGTCCACGCCCTCGCCCTTAGTGGTGCCCTCCTTCCTCCCCCGTGCCCTCCCCCTCGGTGGTGCCCTCTCCGCTTGGTCTCTGTGCTTGTGGTTCAGAGGGCTTGGTTTTTGTTTTGGTCTCCTTTTTTTGTTGCCTTACTTGCTCGATGATGATAATGGGTATTGTGATTACGAGAATATTTATTTCTATGAACTAGGCCTTGAACCATAGACTTATACGCTAGAAAGTGTTGATTCATTCATTGATTAGATTATATCTGGCTATTAGCTTGTTCTTGATTGTTATTACCTTTCTGTCAGCACTTCATTATATATACTAGCTTCTAGTTTAATCCTGATTGTGCTATCAGTCACATCATTCTGGTTTTTCTGATCTATGCACATATTGTTATATCAGTAGATGTGTTATTTAAATGCTTATCTAAATACACTTTGTTGTCTTAACTGTTACTGGTGTGCTTAAAGTCTGATTGAGTGGATCAGTTTTAGTACTATTCTACTGTTTTAGAATCATCCTGTTAAACTGCTAAACTGTTAGTCTCTTATTGATTCAGTTAGCAAGTGCTTAATCTGAATATTAAGGTTAGCAAGTACATATTAAGGTGGTAAGGGTTTAAGGCCTTATTCACTGAATTAATTGTTAGCCCATTCATGATTAAGCTTGAAGATTTAAAATCTTCAATCAATCCTTATCTGAGAGCAATATAATACAACCCTTAATTGATAGTTTAGCCCATTTGTGATTGAGAATGAGGATTAAAAAGTCTTCACATTTGCTGGATTTCTGAGAGCACTACTAACAAATTTACATCTTCCTATTATTATCACACTTTGTTGAACAATATCGATTGGTCTTGTAAGCAATATTGATTCTCTTAACCTTATATGTACAAAAGATCTCTTAACTTACTTTCTCTTAAATTTGCTTCTCTTAACTTACCTACTCTTAATCTTGCATCATACAAGATGGCGTCTCCTCAATCCTCGTGCCGAATGAATCTGATGATGCGCCCAATGTAGGAGGAAATAGGCGCAGTCCAAGAGGGCTTAGTAAAAGGCCTTAGAGCCGATACACCATCACGACGGTTGATCCGCATGATGGGGCCCCTACCACGCCTCTAAAAGTTGCGATAGTTTTCTGGACCATGTGCAGAATCGTTGGGCGTGAAAGAGTTCCCATCACCTATCCATCATGAAAGACGCTGACAGATGAGGAGCGTGATAACCTGGTGACAGAAATATTCACGTCGGTTGAGCTTCCACAAGACGCCATGCCTGCACTGCGACGGTACGTGTTGCTAGTGGCGAGAAAGGCGTGGAAGAACTTCAATAGCATCCTCGTCACTAATTACGTCAATAAGGAAATGACTCTATTCCAGAAGTACGGGTTCATCTCTGAAGACGTCTGGGGACGATTTGTTGAGTTGAAGATAACAAAAGAGTTCATGCTTCAAAGTGTGGCGCACAAGACCGTCTAGTCCAAAAACACACACCCACACAGATTCGGCTCAACTAGGTACACGGGCAAGATCACGCAATGAACGAGGGAGGACGACGAGGCAGTCCAAAAGGAGGTTGCACCACCGTTTTCCTCGATCATGGACTCACGTGCTCGAAACTAGGAAAGAGCGATGTCACATCCCACTTCTTCGGGCGACGTGTCCTTTGCAAACCCCATGGATGAGGAAGTGTCCCAACGCCTAATATCGTTAAGCACAGAATCTTTCCAAGGCTCTTTCACTTCGGATAGAGAGAAAGTCATACTGTCCACGGTCTTGGGAAACAAGGAGAACCCGAGTCGCACTCGAGGCCTAGGTGTTTTCGTTCTCTGAAAAATGAGATTCCCACATGACTCGGACATGTACTAGAGTAGGAAGAGAAGCAAAGCCAAGCGTGAGAAACGGCTAGTAACTCTGATTGAGGAAAGGGTTGAGGAAAGGCTCAGAGCGCAGTTCGACTATCTGGGATAAGCCCACATCACAGACGGTTCCTAAGTAGAAATGTCTGAGATGATACCACATCACAGATGGTTTCAGTTTGGAACCGTTTGTGATGAGTTCTTTCACAGACGGTTGGAAAACTATCTGCAATGACTCTTTGTTATCACTGACATTTGGATACAAACATTTCACAAAATCGTCTGTGATGTGATTTACGAACTGTCTATGATGATCTGTTGTGCAATAGTGATAGTAGCCATTGGATATTATTATTTAAAAAATATCTATCCATCTATTTATTGGATCGAGTTATAATCACTTCGATAGAAAAAAGAGTCTATACTAAGTACAATAAAAAATAATAGAAATTTGGAATAAAAAAATAAACTTGCTATTTCATTTTATACGAAATCCAAATTAGTGGTTGGATTTGTCCATGAATTCTAACCTAAAACCTGTATACGAAATGAAATAAAAAATAACAATAAAAATTAGCATAAAGTCAGAAAAATAAAAGGAATTAGCCACTTGAATTTCATAAGAACTCCAAATTAAAACCCAAAATTTGAAACTAAATAAAAAAATAAAAAGAAGAAATAACATAAGAATAAAAATAAAGGAATTAGGGATTGTTTTTTAATTCCATACTAAGTAAAAATATAAATTTTGGTTTTATTTAGAATTAAAGTCTACAAATATGCTAATTTGAGAAACAAAATAGGGTAAGGAATTATATTTATATATATACAAATTATTAACGATATGTAATGAAAGTCGATGACATGCTATTTTTGGTCACTAAGAAAATATAGAGTATGCTAAAAATTCCATGGAATGAAGAGATTTAGAGGATGATATATCGACAGGTATTCACTCGGCTATACCAATATAAGTAATATGATGTGCACTAAAAGTAATACTAAAAAGAACGAGACAAACATTGCAATAATAAAATAAGAGATGATGATATGAATAGAAAATATTATGTTATGCTACATTTACAGTTTTGCTATGCAAGTATTTGGAAAAGAAAGTTTTGATCGCATGTGAAAATTTATTAGGATCTGAATATGACATAGACTCTTTGTGTATAGTGCACTAGTTTAGGATCACTCTAATGCACACAGTGATAACAAAACTGAATTATCAACTCCATAATCAGCGAAACAAGAATAAACAAACTAATTTTGATAAATAAATAAATAATGAGATGGTTGAGTTTATATGTATTATGCTACATAGTGCTTAAGCACTAAATAAATAACTTTTAGCGAAAAAGATAAAGAAACTCTGAAGTGACCCATTGACCTATCACTTGCAATCGACTGGGTCTCAAATCCTAATAATCGGTCTCTTCATGATACTCCTCCAGAGCTGGTGTTGACTCCTCTTCTCTAACTATTTGATGATTATTGATAGGGTGAACACATAGAGTACTCAACAAGTTGTGTACAGAATGCAAATTTAATAATTATATACAAGGCTTACATAAATAATAGCTAATATGATTGATTTTACATAAAACAGACCTTAGCATTTGAATACAATAATAGATTAAAAGTATAAGTAAAATAAATAACAACAACAATAAGTTATCTAGAGATTTCTTAAGTTGGCACACAACCTACATCATTTCCTTTGGCACATAGCCACCTTCTCAGTTTTATTTTATAAAATCTAACATTTCTTTGAAATTCTTGAGTATGTCCATAACTGGGGCTACAATTATTCAAATAGTTTTACACTCTTCGAAGGTTATAAACTTTACTCACACGATATGATTTTCTCATGTTATGCGATTAACACACTTCTATAGAAGTGTGCAACTAAGATGATCACAATAAAACCTTTTAGAAACTCTGCCTAGACACTGATCCTCTTGATTTTTTAGTATTTTTATTTAGTTTTCTTATTAGGAAAATATAAAAAAGCAAAAGGACACAAATAAAATAGCAAATACACTTGAAAAAATCATAGAAAAATCTAGAAAATATTTCCAAGCAAAAGGAACCTAAATAAAATAATTTAGATAATTGTTGACTTGGAATTTAATCATATTAATTTTTATTTAGGAAAGTCTCGTATTAAGATTTAATTAGCAATAAAATTGGTAAAAAAATTTAGAGGACTAAACTACATAAAAGATTTTTAAAATACAAAAATTGGGGTGTTACATAGGTATTAAGAAACAAATTAAGTATATTCTCTCTTATAATATATAATATCAAAATACCAGAAATGGAGTTCTACAATGATCTATTTTTCAAAATGCAAAATCACGTATGTATTGTCAAGTCATTTAGACATGCTTTAAAGGTGATGAACATGCAAGTTTGCATAAATGACGAATAATCTTTCCTTCACACTACATTTTTGTAAACAAAAATTCTAACGTATAATTTGAAAAACGCAGTGGTGTTGAAATAGATGGTAGACTTTTAAAAATATTTTTTGGCAAAATCAAATAAAATATTTGTTGAGGGCCTCCCTTTTGGAGTGGAATACGAGAGGGTCTCATGTACTGCACTAATCCTATGATCAGTGGCTAGTACACACATTTAAGACATTGTTATCACATCTATATATAATATCACAAATATATTAATGGAACATTGTTTATATAATAAGGCCTTAAAGGCCAAACAGAGTGCAGTGGAAGATAGAAAAGTCTAGCATATACATTTGCACAAAATATTCCACAGGCAGCAACAAGGATAAGTCATAGAAAAACTTGTCATTGTAGTCACCATAACTTGTAGTAAAATCGTTGGGCATCGTAGGTTCCTCAACATCTGAATATCAACAAGTAAGGTTGAGTACATATGTACTCAGTAAGACTTATAGTATATCACAAATATAAATAAATTAATGTTTAACTATGTTAAAGCTGATGGTAATCTAGGTTCTTTTGCACAAAGCAAGATTTATTTAACACTAACTAGTAGTAGATTACAAATAGAATTTGCAAAGAGCAGTTGACAGGAATGTAAATGACAAGTATATATATAACACATGTAAGAGCAAACTCACAATCCTTCATGATTGTGTTTATTGAACCATTCCTTGGCATAAAATCTGAAACAAAAATTTTTTCCCCAAATTTTCCAATCTAACCATTTTTATAAATAAAATAAAATCTATGCGATGACTTTACCAAGCCGCCCTTGATTGTGGGCACGGCTTTCAAAAAGATTTTACACTCTGTAAAGCGGTACAACTTTACCCACAAGATATGATCAACTTGTTTTGCCACTCTTTTTACACTTTGATGTATGGCCGAGAGATCATGACGAGATCTGTTACATCACCTAGACCCAACTTTGTACCAGTCCGGTGATGTTTGACCCTTAATATGATGATGGAAATCTAGACCCGTACACATAGTACTAACGACAGTTATACACCCCATCACGTTCTTTCCCCTATAGCGAGGCATATACTGTTGTATTGGTATGCCTTTTTCCACACTTTTTGTGTGGACACCCTTGCAATCAATCCATCTCATAAAGCATGTAGTACTCCAACCTTCCAATGTGCAAAGCTAGCCCCGGATAGCTTAATAAGCTAAGGCTACCCCATAATAGTACTTGTGATTGCACGGATGTCTTGGCTTGTAAACAACACAATAATTTGATCCTTAATCGACACAAGTCCATGCACATCACAATATATATAAATAACTAGTCTATGTCAAACCGTAGTTTTCTGTTTTGGTTTTGTAACAAAATACCACAACACAAACCATTTTCTCATTATTTCAAATTCCCTTCCCTGAACAAACAGAATAACCAACTACTTGTTCACCCAAGTCCAAAGCATGACTAAGGAATTGTATGCATAGTCAAATATACCTAAGTTGGCATTAGATATTGCCTAACCCTTATCTTATGGTTTTTAAGGTTGACGTTTGCATATTTATCAAGGAATTTCTATGTAACAAATAGGATTATCTATCATTAACCACAATATAGAAACTTTACTAAAAATACACACATACATTTATAAATTTGTAAAATGGTATAAATTAAGTGAAATATTAAGTTCAACATGATCAAAGGAGGTTCTTATCTTGTTCGTTGAATACTTGAGGTTGTTGGGGATCGACTAGGAGAATTTCCAAAGCGTCAGTATCTACACATAGTATATCATATAGCAGCAATAAGAGCCAAATGAACTCAAACAAAGACCAAATTCAAATCTTTTTGCGAAAACAGAAAGTTCATGATTTTAGAAAATTTTAGAATCTACATTCACTCAATTTAGAGTTCATTTGCAAAGTAATGAGCTTTCAATTTTAATCTGATAAAAATTTCCTAAAGTAGAAAATAGGTTGACGTCAAAAACGTATTTTCTAAGAATATGCCTTCCAACAAAGAAAACGTATCTTCAATTTAACTGAAAGTGCATTTATCATTTTTGGGATTTTTGACTTAATTTCCAGAAGCTGTCAGTGTTTTATTATTTTTAAAAAATGACTAACATATGGGGTCCATGTGTTAGTGACTCAACTCCTTAAATACTAGTTGGGGTGTAAACTAAGTCATTAATTCTACGTTGGCCCACATATGAGTGACTTATAAGTTTAAAATCAAGTTAATTAGATTATCTCTAATTTTATTGACATTTTTTACAACTAGGGCCTACATTTCAGTGGCTCGTAACATGTGAGAGGGTTGTGTGTTTGTGCTTGACATGTGTAGGCCGCCTGTCATGGACTCACAATAGGGCAGAGGCTTGCGAGGCTCACTGGTGGTGATTGGCGGTGATCAGTGGGGAGTGAGTAATCTGGTGGCGATAATGGTGGATGGCAGTGTACATGTGATGGTGCTCGACTGGGCAAGAGGAAAGCATCATTGAGGTAGGGGCTCTATTTTGGGGTTAGCAGGGATAGAAACTCACAAGAAAAGCTTAGTGATGATGGTTGGGACTAAGGAAGATAACGACCATGGTGGTGGCATTGTGGGTAAACCGAGCTACAAACAAGGTGGGGTCATGGTTGGGGGACACTAAGGGTGCTTCAATCCGAAGGAATTGAAAGAAGGCTCACTAGGGCAGAAAAATCAAACTTGCTTGTGCGTTCTGTTCTTGTGGCCAATTGAGCTCCTTAGGGCATCAATGGTGGGAGCTATAAGGTTAATAAGAACAGGGCAGCACAGGGAACTAAGGGCTACCATGGTAGTGCTTTTATTGTCGCCAGGGAGGTGACACAGTACTTGACCCGTGAGTAAGGTGTGGCGGACAAGGAGGAGACATGTAGAGCTTGATGCAGGATTTTTTTTGCAGATTTGCCATGCACGTGAGGTACCAGAGGTAGCAGAGGGAGATGATGGCTCAGCGGCATGTGGCGTGGTAGGGTGGCTGAAAGTGCATCTAGGCCCCTTTGAGGGTTTTGGTGATTAATGACGACACAATTAGAGAATACTAATGGTTCAAGTGAGAATCCATGCAGAGTCCGAGAAGGTATCATCGTAAGAAAGCAATTGGAGATCCCTACCGTATTTAAAATTTGAAAAGGCGGCATCAAGACTTTAGTTGTAAATTTTTTATTTAATTGAGTCTAAGGATAGCCGTACTATTAAGAGGGATACGACGGGAAATCGCTTCTAGGATATATCTGTGCTCAAAGGATGAAAATTGCATAGCAAAAGAATTTAAATCATTGCATTTTCCTTCAAATATGCATTTGTGGCCGAGTGGGTCAGGCCGGAGTATCCGGACATTAAGTCCGGACACTCCGGGTTGTACCCCTCGGTAGCTGCTTTCTCAGTTTAGTCCAGAGTATCCGGGGTTTTTAGTCCGGACACTCCGGGTTAAAATAGTCTGGAGTATCCGGGGTTTATATCCGGATACTCCGGGTCATGCGCAGCTGTCTCTCAATGGTTGGATTTTGGAGCCCCCTATATAAGCCATAACACTCACCCACCAACATACAACGGCTCATTCATTGAAGTTCAAGCTCTCTAGCATTCATTCCTCATTTCTCTTGAGCTCTAGCCTACTCCTCCAACATTAAATCTTGTGATTTCAATCTTTGGAAGAGAGGAGTAGATTAAAGTGCATTGACATTCATTTTTCATTCTTGAGCACAAGTTTATCCTCCAAGAAGATTTCGCGACTTGTTTGTTACTCTTGGAGTTTGAAGGACTCCTAAACGGCAAGGAGTCACCGGGAGCCTCCAAGTTCTTGGTGTGGTGAGCCCCGGAAGTTTGTGAAGGCAAGTCTCGCCTCCGAAAGGAAAGAGGCAAGAAGTGAAGACCGGCGAGTGCTTTGTGTAACACCGGGAGGATAGTGGTCAAGAGGGACCCGGGCTTTGTGCCTTCTCAACGGAGACGTAGGATTCCCTTCAAGAATCCGAATTTCGGGTAAAAATCTTTGTCTTCGTGTTCTTCATTTGTTCTTGTTAGGGTTTGTATTCTTGGACCTTTCGGAGCCCCGATCTACTCTATCACTGTGTTTGGTTCTAGATCTACATCATCCTCATGTACCTGATAGCATTTAGAACATTTGTATTCAATTAGATTGTTGGAAAATTGTAGAGATTTAAAATCTCACTTCGAGGTCTCCAATCCGGAGTATCCGGATCCATTACCCCGGATAGTCCAGACATACCGAAGTATCCGGACAAAACCCCGGACACTCCGGACTCAGACCCTCGGGAGATTTTATTTTGCTGCAAAAATTTTATTCGCCTATTCACCCCCCTCTAGGCGACATCTCCGAGCCTTTCAGTGGCGAAGTAGCAGGCTGGGCATAGTGCCAAGTCCCGTGGTTTGGCACGACTCGGCTGGTGGAAGGTGGTGTGGAGGAAGCTAGCGGCGTCGACCGGTGAAGCTCGGCGATGTGGCATTGGATTCCTACGTGCATGTGCTAGCACACCAGAGTACACACAACGTGGTGTGGCACAGCACCAAGGCACGCATGGGGCTGAGGGAGTGGCTAACATAGTAACATGCAGGCCCGGCTCGTTAGAGAAAAGGAGAAAGTAACCAAAAAGGAAAGTGCACTCGTTGAATATACTTTCAGACAAGGGATAGAGCTTTTATGAAAAGATGCTTTCCATTATTTGTATTTTGCTGATTTCAATTGTGTTTTAAATTGGCAATTGATTCTTGTTAAATTTGTTTGGGCTATCAAACCAATTTCAAATCTTATGAAAATCTATGGGGATGATCTAGGGAAGATACTAATAATTTGATAACAATTTTAGAGCTTGATAAGCTCTGTGAATTTCTGGGAAAAAAAATCTTTTAGCGTTTCTGTTTTAATAAAGAAATATAGTGTTTGATTTTTTTTCAGAAGCACCAAATAAATTAAAAAATATATAAAACTTTTTGGAGAGGTTCTCTAGATTAATTGGGACTTCAATAAAATATTTCTAGACTTTGAAATAATGTGAATTCAAATTTTGAAAAATTAGGATCAATAACTAGGTTACTGAAAATCATTTTCTTTAAATCCCAAAAATTCAGAAAATCCTAAAAAATATCAGAAAATAATTTGGGAACTTTATTATTTATTTTGGCAAAAATTTAGCCTGTTACAATATTAGATTCTATGTCGATCCTAGATTCACGATCCAACAAATTAAAAAAAACCTCCGATCCGATTCAGAATTACCATTCTGATAACCTTGCTCACAGCACAACTTTAGATATGGCTGGGAAGTGGGCAATAGCAAAGGTGAAGATTTTTTTGGGCGATTTCTACGCTCGTCGTAACGGTACTTAAAATGGATTTGAATGTGGACGTTACAGCTTAATGCAAAAACGGTAAAACATATCATCACTATAGTAAGCAACGCATTTTGAATGCCGAAAAAAATGTAGGTGTAACACCCCGGCACCCCGTGCCCTGAATATTACACCCTCTAGCACCAAAAACTACAAATCACTAAGAATAAATATTCGTAAAGCAAGCGAACAACTGGGAGGTTGTCAAAATTATTAAAAATTTCGGCAGCACCTCCCCTAAAACTAGGACATCCACTCAGCAGACAGAAAGCATTTGCAGTTATAAGATATCATTCTAGCAGGCCCTTAGTTAATCAATCACACACATCCAATAGAAACTAATAAACTCCACCACAAACATTACAGGATAGGAACTCAATAAACATAATCGCAAACAAAGCCCTTTACAAGAAGTTTCACGAACGATTAAGATCAGAACTATAATCAATATGGTGGAAAGGTTATGTTGCAAAACGTGAGTGTGCTACTACCCCCATCCATGCATGCCGGTTTCAAGGTACCTGCAACAACACAAACAACAAGCGTGAGTCGGTGACTCAGCAAAGTACACGAGAATAGTAATTCCAATTTAACATAAGCAACACAAAAGCTTGACCATAAGAGCAAGTAATACAATGAAACCGCAACCGAACAAAACGCACTTATACCCATTTAAAGCAATAACTTAACCATATCGAGCGATTCGCAATCACGTCATCAACTTGATAGTAAAACCACTCAACGTAAAAGAGGCATCACGTGGCTCTAAGTTACTACGTTTTCCGACTCAACCACCCCTTGTTGCAACTCAAACCATTTTCATCGACTTTATTCGAGTTCAAAACTCAAATTTCAATCCACGATATTCATACAACATAATTAGCAAGGCAAAAGAAAAGACATGCGCTAATCCATCAATTCAATTAAATCTCCTTTATGGGTTGAATCACGACTCAACCCTCAATTACCATAATCACCATCCATATGACACACCATTTACCACAACACTCAATATTAAAGATGCAATGCACATGAATGCTTATTTCCATGTACGTCATCAGTCTTCTGAAAGTGCCCACCGTCGGTGTGCACCCTCACGTCCCTTCCATCCCGTAGATGGAAGGTGCCTACTCTTACTGTCTCGCTCCCATTCACCTCGATGAATGGGACTACGAGGTAGGACTTTCATGTTCACTACGTGTGAACACAGAGGCCCAAGTCGAATGGGTCGCCTTCCATTATGAATGCATATCATGAATGCAAGAATGCAGCATCAATTCTCAACTAAAACACATTTCAATCATCAATTCTCAACTGAAACAAATTTCAATCAACACACTCAGCTAAGACACATTTCAATCAACATACTCAACTAAATTCCCAAGACTAGGCACAATTAAATTCATCTCTTGTAAATTAACCACGAGTACCCGTAACCCATTCTCGCTACTCAACTTTGCAATAATAACAAAGGTACATAAATTCACCGAGATTAAGGCTTACTAGTGACCACTCGAATCAATAGCTAATTTAGTCCTCGAAGGGCGGTCACCAATATAACTCATACTTGCCACAATCAATAGAAATTAGCCATGAACAGATAAATAACGACGAACGACTCAATTAGACACATTGCTCGATGTACTTTCCTTTACCAACGCATGAGGCAACGCGGGGTCGAGACCACCCCCGGAGACACTCTCCTTGAGCTTGCATGAGCAGAGTCGCCATCCAATGAAGTCAAAGAAAAGGCGAGGATTAGATAAGGGAGCAAGAAGACCACCATCTTACGCTTTTAATCTTCTCCTATTGCCCTTTTATTACCAATCACTAGAGATAAAATACTAATCACTCATACTAATGGAAGCTTGTATATACACACACACACACATAATTAATCCACATTTCAAGCGACTTGAGAATCTATTGAGAGTAAAGACTGAAACTAATCTAATAACATGCTTGCGCCCTAGTGTTCCATTCCTTTTAAATAGTAGGTTTAGTAACAATTAACACACAAGCGTGTATGCATTACAAACCAACCACTTGAACAGAACTATACCAAAAACAAGTCAAACCCGATAAATGGAGTAAATTGACCGAAGCACATTGCTCGTCTACCTCGACACTTCAAAACATGCACTAACTTAATAATCGAGCATCCAATGTGAGCTAGAACTGCTAATATACTAGATTAACCTAACATGGTACCATGAATACTAACTTCTTATGCATAAAGGTTTAAGCAATAATGCCACCAATATGCATAGACGGTGTTTTAGAATTTTAAATGCCCTTAGTGAGCAAAATATCACGTTATAACTAAACATCGGCATGTTCAAGGATTAGATTTCAGCACACACATGACCACTATTGAATCGGGGACATGAGCTTACGATAGTAACATTCTCGACATGCAAATCTAGCAATGTAAAATATTTGGATCGACAATTTAGAAAAATAATAATATATAACATAAATCTGATTCTATTTTATCAAAGCAAGGGATAATGCTACACAGAAACTAGCTCTATATTACCAAATTAAGTAGTCTTACCAAAAGTCACAAAAATCTAAAACTAAATATCGGGGGCTCATGCAATTTTAAGAGTAATCTAGATAAAAGTTAATAGATCTGCTATCAACAAGAGGCATTGTTTCTATCCACTTTTTCTTTTCGTCTTTTAATGAACATAACAAGCGGCGATTATAAAAGGATTTCCTTTTGTTATTACATCAATGAGGAATTCAGCCTGGAATTCCAAATGGTTCCAATCAATTACTATGTGCCATCCGAATCTTGGTAAATCTGAAAAAAATACAGAATCTCAACAACACTTGCATCAAATGCAAACTTCATCCACACAAGTTCTTACGAACACAATAACTCAGCCATTTACATATCAATATTAGTTGTATTCTGTTGAGTTAATTAACGCTTCATTCCTTCATATATGCCCCAAAATCTAGCCATAAAGTCGGCATACAACTCACAGCTACAACACATGGATGGGCTAATAATATGCTAATACCAAACAAAGTTTTGTGGGTTCGACAAGCACCATGTGAATACATATCAACCATAAGTGTTTATTCAACAAATTACTATGAACCTACCATATCGAATCAGCCCAAACAAGGGCCATTACACGCACATACCCCTCACAGCCATTTCATCGAACACATGGTGAGCAAGTATCAAGAAGCAAAGCAACCTATACCTTCACAAATCCAAGGAGGAGAAGGGGAGCACCCTGGCTCGAGGAAGAGAAGCGCCGGCTTGGGGGCTCATCACCAGCCAGGGGACGGCTCGACGCCATCTAAAGGACGCCGGCTGGGGAAAACTCCGCCCGGGAGGAGCGCTGGCCGCCGGCCAAGAGGGAGTCGAGGCGTCGTTGGCTGAGGGAGGGCCAAGGCTCGCCGGCAGGCGACAAAGGAGGGAGTCTGGGGAGGTGGCGCTTGGCGGCTTCTGCGAGGGCGAATCAGAGCCGTCGCGGGACCTTGAGGAAGGCAGGCGGCATCGCCTGGGAAAGAGGGGCCAGGGAAGGACCGGGAGGCTCGTTGAGCTAGAGGCAGCCTGAGGCCGAGAGGGCCGGGGAGATCGCCAAGAGGAGCCACCGGGCAAGCAAAGCAGCGCTGGGAAATCGCCAGGGCTGGAGGCGCACGGGAGACTGGAGGGAATCGGCAGCCAAAGCAAAAATATCTTCTCTCCAAGATTGACAGCCACACAAAAATAACAAGGGAAGAGAGAGGTTAGATGAGGGAGGGAAAATTCCCAAAAACCCCTCCTAAAAACCAACATTCAGCTTTTAACCATTAGCGCGAAACGACAATTGTCAGGATAAACAACCTGCCGCAAAACTAAATAGCACGGAGAAAACACCCATTCCGATAAGCATTTCACGGAAAAACTCAAAATCTTTAATAAACAGCGAAGCAACAAAACTCTTCTCCAGAACAAATCCACGCATCAAGAAAATGAAGACAAATTCCGGCCGAACCCCCAGGAAAAACGATTTTGCGGTATTACAGTAGGAGAAGCAAAATCTATAGTACTAGGGTTAACCACATCGAGATTTTCCCTTAGAATATGCTGCTGAAGAGGGCATGCATGCAAGTTGTTCCTTGAAGCCATTTCGACTTGTCGCCATGAATTACGGTGACTTTGGAAAGATATCCAACGCAGTTATACAGGGCCTATAATTTTAGCAATTATAGATTGACTCTCGGATAAAAATTAATATTTCAAATCATCTGTAGTACTGTTTAGAAGAAACAATGTTTCACGATTTAACCTATTCGAGTAGCTGGTTAAGTTGCGGTGCTTAAAAAACTGCGGGGAACTCTATCCGATGACTTGGACATCGCTGAATCCTTTTCGTCCCTGGCGCCCAATAAACAACGGTCTGTGCACGTCTTACGAGGTGCCCAAAACGACCAAGTGTTATCACAAAGTTCGTTTTCTTCTGTATATTGGTCTTGGCCCGAAAAACCACATACCTGGTCAAAAGGAAGAATTATTTTTTTTAATAATACATTTTTTATTCAAAATTTCAAAAATATACCACCGAAAAAAATTTACAGAAATATACCCCTGTCGCCCGTCCAAAGGGCGACAGGGGTCTAAATAGAAAAATACACGGACGACAGGAAGCCACGTCACCCCCCAGCCTCCTATCGCCCGATGAAATGGCGACAGGGGCTAATTCAACCCCTAAACGCCCACGATTTTCGGTTTAAATGGCGCGTGTGCCTGTCGCCATTTCATCGAGCGACAAGCGTCAATTTAGCCTCCTGTCGCCATTTCATTAGGCGGCGAGGCTAATTTGATTCTGTCGCCGCCATTTCATTGGGCGGCGAAGGAGGTGAGGTGATGTGGCCTCCTGTCGCCCGTTTATTTTTACTATTTAACCCCCTGTCGCCCATCCAATGGGCGACAGGGGTATATTTCTGTAATTTTTTTTTCGTGATATATTTTTGAAATTCTGAATAAAAATGTATTATTTAAAAAAAATTCCAAAAGGAAAGGTATAAACCGGCCCTTGGTTTCAGCCGGTCCTTGAATGGACGTAGACACGGTTTGAAGGCTGTAAAAAAAAGCGTCCAGATTCGATGAACCTGTCTGTACTTGGTGCTGAAATTTCCGATAGCACGTCATGTGAGGCAAGAGATTACTACATTAATTCCATGATCACACTGGGATATATCTTTCACTCTCAAGATTCACACAAGTCTGTCTGGCACCGACGTGGTAGATTCGTCCCACTAGTGAAAATGGCAGCTTTGACAAAATTATTGGGAACGAAAAAATCTTTCCCGAAAAAAAAACAGAGAGAAGGGAGGGGAAGATTTGTTGAGTTCCGCAATTCACCCCTTTTTCCTTAAAGATCTTTTCTTTGTCGCCTACAAAGTTAGAAAAAAAAATGAAATCTTGGAAATCTCGGCTAAGATTTTGGATTTCGGCGGGGGATGAGATCCAAAATCTCGGCCTAGTAAAAAAAATTAAAAATACAACAGTAATTTTGGTAAGGATTTTTAGGTTTGATAGCTGGATTTGACTGAAATTGCACCAATAACCCTTAACAAAGTGATATTCCATGAGAATTTGTCAAAAATTATTTTGTTGAGACATTTTAAAATTTCGGCAGAAACACTATCGAATTTTTATAAAATTGTAGAAGATTTTTCATGCAATGAAAAATTCATGGTACCATCTTAAGAAATCTAGAATCATACAAAAAGATTTTAAAATATTTTAACTTCATTTGTTATCTTTTAAAAATAAAAATAGAATTAGAAATTTTATAAATTTTGTTGAGTTTGATTATGATCTAAAATTTTTAGAATAGCTTAATAATTTCCTCAGGACCCTTGCATAAAAGTTTCAAAAAAATATAAATCTGCTTTGGTTACTCGATCAAAAATTGTAAACTGTACAACCACGCGTTCTGAAGTCCGAAAACTTTGAAGTACCATTTTAATATTTTTTGAGAATTTGTTAGATTTGATCATGATCTCAAAATTTTATGGAAATATTACAGATGCTTCATGACTATCCACAAAAAGTTTTTATAATTTTTGCGTGCTCGAAACTATGCAAAAAAAAGTGCCATGGATAGGACTTGAACCTGAGACCTCGTATTTGCAAGTAGGGATGAAAATGGATCGGATAGTTTCTGACTGATCTGGATATTTTTGGATATGGATTATGTTATATCGGATATTTGTCGGATAGTATCGGATCGGATAAGGATGCCGATTTTTTTTGTCGGATATGGATACAGATTTGGTAGCTCACTATCCGTCGAATATGGATACAAATTCGGATAATCCGGATATTGATGGGTCTAATATTCAGATATACATGTGGGTAGGCCAAGACTACTCTTTTGGCCCAAAAAGGTTTCTTAATTTCAGAATTGTTTTCTAATTTAATTAATCCATAAAGCAACTTTTAATTATTAGAATTAGCAAACCAACTCTAAAAATTACGATTTTTTAAGAAAGTTTTAGAAACAATTTAACATTTAAAAAATCATTTTCAAGATTTTATCTGATTTTAAATTTTCTAAAAAATTCAAACACTCCTATTCTTAATAGGAAAATATTTTAAGTAAATAGCTAAAAAGCATAAAACTTATAAATACATAATTTATTATTTTAAACATAATTCAACAAAGAATATAAATCTTGGGTCATTACATGTAAGTGTTATGCGCTTTTTCTAAAAACATGATATCTAAGGATTATCAAACTTTTAGTATGTTATGTGTTTGGTTCCATTTGTATCTCTGAGCATGGATTATCTTTATTTTATGTTTTGATGTACGTGTATGATAAACTAATCATATGTGTGTGATAAACTAAGTCCTATATAATTTTATTTGCGATGTGGTATCTAACTATTGTCTAAGTGAATGAAAATGCTTATATTTGTTCAATTTTCAATAATGTTTTGATCAAATCAACTAGTTATGTGTTTTAGTTGATTTTTTATGTATAATCTAAGGGGTTATCATGTTCCGATAAATATTTGAAATCGTATCTGATTCGATTTGTATCTATATTTGACATTATCCATATTCGTATTCGTATCCGGACTATCCGTATCTGTATTTGTATCCAGACTATCCGTATCCGCATCCGAGAAAAATATGAAAAAAAATATGATAGAGCTATTATCCATCCGTATCGAATCTGTTTTCAGCCCTATTTGTAAGGTTTGCCCTTTACCATTGAGCTAGGGCTACTGGTGATTATTAAGATTGAAGAGTAAATTGTTTTATACAAGTCAGCCACACTAGTTTTAATGCCCACTCAATCATTCGGCGCATCGGTTCACAGACACTTCACTCGTTCACTTCTCTCCGAATTCACTTCCCGAGCCACCGAGCTTACTTCCTCTCTACACTCCAGCCAAAATCTAGCCAAGTCCGGCCTTCTCCGTTCAACAGTAGCTAGATCTTGGCGCATTAATCCCATTTTTAGCCCCTTTGTAGCGAGATCTCGAACATGAAACCGAAATTTGAACTCATCAGCTATTTATCAGGTGAAAAAAACTCATTTTTCCCAAGCAAAATCTCATTTATTTTGGGCGATATCTCAGTATTTAGTGCTGGATTAGTGTGTACATTTGCTGAATTTAGACATTTGTAGGCCGGATTAGCTATATTTGGGTGTATTAGTGCTGAATCAAAGAAATTTCAGGTTTGGGGTAGCATCAGATTGTTGCGTGGCATAGTGAGGTTAAGGAACACATTCTGATCAAAATACTGAAGTAAATCTGGTATGAACAATAGCATTTGGCATTAAACAAAGACCATTTATAAATCCAAAACAAGCCACAGCCACATTTACGTGCGTATGTCAACTGATTGTCTTCATTAGCTCTACAGCATCAATGTAAAAAAAAGCTCTGTCTCCTCAGTTCATATCAAATATAACATTCTGTTTCTCAAAAAAAAAATCTAGTGGCAGGTTTTCATTGTTGACTCATTACCTCATTAGCATATTTTGTATTCTGTCGCAAGCTCTCGTGATGGCAGATCATGCGGGCACCGTATGGGAGTGCATCGGTCAAGAGACAAAGTGCAACTACTATATGCATTTTATGAAGGGTGGAGGGGCGACCCGTCTGAAGAAACATCTAGCTAGCTACGCCGGTGATGTGAAGGTCTGCCCTAGCGTGCCTAAGGTGGTTAGGTAGGCCATACTCACAGACCTCCGTGGAGGTCGGGAGAAGAAGGAGAAGGAGGTGGTGCGCCTCTGTGAGGAGGAGGCTTGAGACGACTGGGTCACCTTGGCTACAGAGTACTATACCAAGCAGGAGTAGCTCAAGATGACCATAAGGGCCTCCAAAGAAGAGGCCTACCTCAAGAGCCAAGGTTTGAACCTAGATTCAGGGTTTAGGAGTGATGCAGCGAGGCCCTCGGTCCAATGCTAAATGTTCAAGAGGTCCAAATCGATACGAGAAAGCCATACCTCTATCGATGTTGACCTTGCACATTTGCCTTAGTGCACATGTAACTAAGGAATCGATTAAGTTATGTGAAGCCTCAGTAGCTCGTGTTTGTGCACTACAACCTGCGACTTCACCTGCGGGACTACGAATGCACCTGCCAGGCCTAGGACGAAGACCCATTCGACCGTCTCAGGGTGCGATGCATCATGGTAGCAACCCTATTGTAGAGTGGTTCGATTCATCTAGGTCTAGTGGAGAGCCCTTCCTTGATGAGGACAGTGGGTGCAACTCACCCCTCCCAGCAAGATTCGTGGTTGACACTATCCCACTGGAAGATATGAACAAGACCACAGGTAATGTAGATTTGTGTTTTATTTTACTTGGTAATCATGTATGTCGAAATCTCAAAACGGTGTTAATATTACTTCCAATTGCCCACAGGTGGGAAAAGCCTCTCAAATTGGACCGAGTTCATGGTCAGTAACACACACAAGGAAGAGAAAGCATGCTCTACTAACGATGAAGATGACATGCTAGTGGGACTTTTAGGCGGGTTGACGAAGTTATCGGGCCGCCAGCATGCTAAGAAAAAAAGGAAAGGTCCGAAGTGATGATGAGCCTGACGTTGGCAATGGCGATGATATAGATACACCTCGTCATAATGTGCAGTATCTCGGCAGTAGCTCATCGATAGACTCTGGAGGTGACAACGGGACATACGCTGGCCACTACTCCTTCCGACCCTATTCAGAGCCACAATCGCTAGGAGGATCACAACAGGGGGTAGCGCCCCAAGGAGGGGCTCACAGGGGTAGACTCGTAATACGGGAAAGGGTGCGTCAAGTGGTGGGCAGTCGGTCTTCTAGCCATTTGGGCTTTCCAACTGAGCATAGTGCGTAAAGTTCGATGCCCTACAGATGGGATCAGGGTGGGTAAGGTCCCAGACAAAGTTATGACGGATCGAGCATCTCTTGGCTGTTTGATTACACTGATCCATACGCACAAGACACATATGTCAGGTACATTCACTAGTCAGGAAATTATACCAACTGGATGGTTCATTATGAACATCGAAAGTCTGCCTACTTACCGCGGGACATGACCTGAAAAGAATACAAGCAACTGCACGAGAGTAGATATCACGAGATCATTGTCGATAACGAGGAGGTCGAATTTGCACCACAGTCGTACTACTACTCGTAGGTACGTAAATGCATTGTTATCCATGCTTTGCATGATTCTACTCCTTTAATTATGCATCTTCTTACAATACATGTTTATACTGCATACTCATTCTTCAATTATGGCACTTGCAGGTGGTTTGGGACTTCGGGCTAAGCGTTGCATTCTAACGTCATCTATACTTTCACAGGTAGTTCTCATGTACTCCTGCATGGCAATATTTATGTGATAAATTGTCATATTTATCAATTTTATTTCATGCTTATTAATTGTTATGCAAATATATATTGATTGTTTCCAATTGTGACCCTCAAAATCCGAATATTAGTCAAAATGCTACCAAAATTTCAAATATTACATATTGTTAATCATCTAAAAATTTTATGGTAAGATTAATAATGCAGCACGACCATCTAAATAAAATTTTAAAATTTTCTAACGGGGTTTCAAGTATTTTCCAATCAAACATCACCATTGTCTAAATTTTTAAAAATGCCTCGAGCTTCACCATTATCTAAAAATTTTATGGGAAGATTACTGATAGTTAGAATCATGCACAAAAAATTACAAAAATTTCTAACTTGATTTGTTCTATTTTTCATTCGGTTTAAACTTGCTGGTCAGAATTTTATCAGGACAGTAGCAATATTTGAATTTTTAAAAATTCCATAGACCTCATAATCATCTGAATTTTTTTGGGAACATCATTGATGTGCTTGGACCCTGCACAAAAAATTTCAAAATTTTTATCATCATTTGACCTAGTTTTCTGTCGATGTAAATACACTAAAATCTCGGCAAATCTCACCGAGATTTTGAGTATTCTTGTAGAAATTTTGTTTTTCTCGGTAGGAAAAAAAACCGAATTTGAATTTTTATTTTTGAACTTTATCTAAGATTTGTCTGAAATTTTAAGATCTCGGTCACCTCCAAGATGTCATCCAAAAACGTGATTTGAAACCTTGGTCGCCCATGGCCAGAATCATTGATGAAGTACTTGCATATTTAGCTACACGTTTTATGTATATTTTGAGGTACATCCTGGTTATGAAATAAAAATAAACTCACATAGAAATAGAAAGTAGGACTTTTTCGTATACTCCTTTCGTTCAGAAATATAAAACCTATAATTTAAATGGTCTTATTTTGAAATATAAGAATTGTATGTAAGATTTAATGAGACTTTTTCTACCATCCTTTTTATTCTCTCTCAACCATATGCATTTATTCGTAAAATATTATCTCTTATCTTTTAAGACAATTAAGTGGTGTATCTAAGTCATTTTCTCTCATACAACATACCTTAATCCCTGTGTAAAATGAAAATAAATCTTACATTTATAAATGGAGGGAGTAATTCGACCGTCCATTGGAGCTCGGATATACACGGCATAGTAAGCTCTCCCTTTCTTCATAGTCTCATCATCGACAACATCGTACAGACACTACTACAGACTGCTTCATCCGCGACGCCCCATCACTGTCGGGTAGGCGCGAGCCGACAGTGATAATATTATCACTGCCGGTTCTAATTTCAACCGACAGTGATAATATTATCACTAATTTCTAATTTCAACCGCGGTGATAAGAATAGTAAAATTTTCAAGCACGAATGGAGGCAATATCATTGCGGGTTAAGAGAGACTTCGGCGGCGATAAGAAGATATCACTTTGTCGGTTTATATAAAAACCGGTAGTAATCTATCGCTGCGGTTTTGTTTTCAACCGCGATGATAAGACCATTATCATCGGGTTTAAATTCAACCGGTAGTGATCGAACAATGTATGTATAATCGGCATCGATAAGGTCATTTGGGCGAAGCGACTCAATATCACTTGCGGGATTTAGATAGAGAACCGCGATAAAGTATTAGTGTTGGTTCAACGATTATAACCGCGATGATAAAGTGAATTGAGCGGAAGCAATGACCATTCACTCTTGGTTTTGAGATAGAACCGGTAGTGATATATTCTGCGGTTCAAGAGAGTAAACCGGCGGTGATAATATGGCACTATATATACCTGGCTCCTTCCCCAACTTTGTCCGAGCAGAGAGATCTCTGTTCTTGCTCGATTGGGTGGAGAGGGGCGAATTTTTGCTTTCAAATTTGGTGTAATTTGTCATGTCTAACTTCTGATTTAAGGTTCGTATATTGTTTAGTTGGATATTACGTTCTATATTGTTGTAGGTTGTGATAAGAATTATTGATTGCCTAGTCAACACAATTAGATTTGTAATATGGAGTTTAGATTTGAAATTACCAACTTTTATATGTATAGTGATTGCATTTAATACGTTGATTGAATTTACATGTGGTAGCACTTCATAATTAACTATTGTTTAATCTAAATACTTAAAATTGTTTCTTTATTTCGTGTATGTTAATTTAATACTTTTGTAAGTAATGTAAATTTGCTGGACGGACCATTATATATAACTAATAGCAATTATTTAATTGATTTTGCAATCGAGATTTGGATATAGATTTATATATAACTAATAGCAACCACGCATGCGAATAAACGTTCATCGATAACCATGAAGGTCGGATCGTAACTTAGTTGTATAATTAAAGATATGCTTTATTTTGTATGAAGGTCAAGCTTCAATTTGTAATATAAACATTTTGTCTGAAGGACATGCTTCAATTTGTAATGTATGGAGTATTGATTATGATAATCATCGAGAAAAAGTAAATGTCCAATGGATGAAAAGGTATATAATTGATGTAAAAAGACCATGGATAAAGAATTATGTTCCTCATCCAATACTCCTTGATAAAAGCGATCTTGAAATGAGAGAAGAGGAGACAATAGTACTCAAATTTGTTGGACGGACCATTATATATAACTAATAGCAATTATTTAATTGGTTTGGCAATCGAGATTTGGATATAGATTTATAAGTAATGAAAATTTCTAGATTAATTAGAAACCGCATAATGAGCCTTTGTAGCCATCACGAGCGGTTATATTTAAAACCGTCTGTGATATTTCTTGCATCACAGGGCAATTTGTAATATAAAAAGCTATGCGTGATATATACACTGACGGTTTGAGTACATAACCGTCTGTGATATATACACTGAAGGTTTGAGTACATAACCGTCTGTGATGTTCCATATCATAGACGGTTTTCCAGAACCGTCTGTGATCGTGCATCTGATATAAGCCCCGCTGTAGTAGTGATAACAAATTAAATGTATAAAACAATTTGTGAGCACTTATTGATTTACTGAGATTTTATTTGTTGTAAATATTTGTAGATGGATCGAAGATGGATGTATGAAGCGGACCGTCGCGATAGAGAGTACTTTAACGGCGTGACTAGTTTTCTGAGCGCGGCTGCGGTGTACAAGTCAAATAAGTTGATAGACTATATTTGTTGCCCGTGCATCGATTGCAAGAATGAGAAGCAATTTTCGAACCTCGAGGTGATCCGTGCACACTTGCTTCGAAGGGGTTTCAAGCCTGCCTATACTTGTTGGACCGAGCATGGTGAAGATGAGATTGTGCGTGAAGGGCATCTGATTGATGATGATGAAGACAACGACTCAACCGCGGTGGAAAATACGTTCGTCGACACCCATGAAGAGACATTCATCGATAACCATGAAGATGATCTAGAACAGATGTTGCATGATGGGGAGGAGGACCTCACGAGTGAAAGGGATTTTGAAGTTTCAACAGATGGTAGAGGATTCTACAACACCCTTGTACCCAGCCGCAAGAGGAGTTCAAAAAGTTGCATGTTGTGCTTACGCTGCTGCGATTGAAGGCAAGCAATGGTTGGTCCGACAAGAGTTTCACGAGCTATTAGGTTTCTTTAGAGATGTCCTTCGGAGGGTAACGTGTTGCCAACCACGTACCGAGCCAAGCAGTTGTTTGCCGTTGGGACCGGAAGTGCGTAAATACACGCATGTCCAAGCGATTGCATATTGTATCGCAATGAGTTTGCAAATTTGGATGCATGTCCCGTTTGCAAGGCATCTCGATATAAGCGGCGATGACGATATCGAGGCGATGTAAGAAGAAAAGACCTCCGACCAAGGTGGTGTGGTATTTCCTATAATCCCCGTCTGCGCGTCGTTTGCGAACAAAAGGCATGCTCAATTATGCGATGGCACGCCGAGGAGCGTAAAAGGATGGAATGCTTAGACACCTGCCGACTCTGCGCGTGGAGGAATATCGATAGAAAATACAAGAAACACTTTGCATATGATATGAGGAATATAAGGTTCGGACTCGATGCGGATGGGATGAATCCTTTCGGCAACATGAGTAGTCGTCATAGCACTTGGCCGGTGACTTTATGTATGTACAACCTTCCTCCTTGGCTTTGCATGAAGCGGAAGTACATTATGATGCCGTTACTGATCCAAGGGCCGAGGCAACCTGGCAACGATATTGATGTGTTCCTCAAACCACGTTGCCGGCTGTGGTGAGTCCATCGGTGGCATTAGGTACTGGCCGTTGAGAAGGTCCTGTCTGATTTGACCAGCACCTGCAAATTCCAAAAGCATGGCTGCCAGGAGAGCATACGATACACTGGGTGAAGAAATCCACGAGGTGACATGCTTGGTTGACAAGGAACTGATCGCTCTGCTTTCTTTTGGTGTAATAGAATACTAACATTCTAGTTGTGGATTTATAACCTTATTTTCATTTTTTGAAAATCATATTAGTGTGGAATAAGAATGATTCATTATTTTTTATTGAGCAAATAAGTAATGTGAATTGTCAATTGTATATGTATCATGTGTAAGTATATGTGATCTGTATAAGTATATGTGAATTGTCAATTGTATATGTATCATGTGTAAGTATATGTAATCTGTATAAGTATATGTGAATTGTCAACTGTATATGTATCATGTGTAAGTATATGTGAAATTGTATATGTTCTTTGTTACCTGCTCCCTCTGTCCACGAAAGTAGGTTGCCGTAGAATCGATCCATGCGATTAAGATTTTAAAATTTAGACTATTAATATATATGTACGTTACAGTATTATCTAACGCATGACAAAATGGTGATTACACCTTATATATGCACAACATTGATATATATGCGAAGATTCATCTCATGATTTTGTTAATTTAAAATTCTAGAAAACTTGCCACACATGGCCTCTCACAATGGACAAGTCTTGGGATGGCGCCGAGCCCATGGACCAAAGCCCAGAGCGAAGCGACAGAGTTCCTCAACACGGAACAAGTCGAGGCAACAAATGTACATGAGGTAAGTCTTTACTAGGATTATTTCAGTAGGATATGCTTCCGATGAAATTAGAGCAGAGCCAAGCGACTAATGAAACAATCAAAATGCAAGGTCGGACATCTAGTGCACCGAGCCAACGCCATCGCGACGAGGTCCCAAAAGATCTTGCGCACAGTGAGCGAAGGTGATAGTTGAGCTTAGTGCGGTTGGAGAACCAGCTATACCAGCGTCATTGCTTGGGCCATATCGGACGACATCACGGGGTCTGGCTAGAGATAATGTGCCCATCATCTACAAATCATGGACACGTCGGTAGCGATTCTCCGTCGTATGTTCCCGATGACATCAAGGAAACATTGTGGACAGATTTGACAATGAAGTTTCAGTTCCCAAGATCGGTTGGAGATTGCGAAACATGCACTAAGCGTTATGGGAACGCATGGAAAAAGCGGAAGACAAAGCTGAATAAGGAGTACGTCAAGAAGGATCAAGCGCCGGATTTTAATAGATTCCCGAGGTCTGACAATTTTGGGATGAATTCAAGCAATATAAGAAATCGATGAAGCCGGGCTATCGGCCAGAACAAAACAAATTCGGACAAGAACATTTACCCCCATGTGCTGAAACCGGTGGCTACGTGAGGAAAGTACCCAAGTGGGATGCACGGAAGAACAAATAACACTTGGTGGAGTTATTCTTGCGACGTCTCGAGATGGCCCCAAGATCAATCTTGGTACGCTTGCGAGGAGCTACTCATTTGGATGATGGCGGCTTAAGCGAAGCGAAAAAAGGCGAGAAAATCTCAAGGAAGATCGCAGATGCCCACTCCGGCTATTCAGGGCTCCTTCACGCTAAGAAGGGAGGACGACGAGCTAACACGCGCCTTGGGTAATAGGGAGCACCACAGTCGCACGGAGGGGTTGGCTTGGTGCCTGAAAGCGGCATTTCGAGAGGATGCCTATATGTACAAGCGACCAAAGAAATCCGGACAAGAACAGTTGGATGAACATGTACGAAATAGAAGACCGGATGCACGAAGGAAGTCGAATTTGAAGAACAGATGAAAATGATGCGAGAAATGGTAACAAAGGTCCTTAGCGAGCGTCGGTCACATGAGCGTAGGTCACCAAAGACGAAAGTCCGCCGGGTTCTCAAAACCGATAGCGTCCGCTAACCCTCTTGAAGAGGACTCGGCGTGTAGTTTTCCATGGACAAAATCATAGAGCCGACATCTTGCGATGCACCGCCAGAGCGAACATTACCATTAAGGTGGTGAAGGATGGCTTGGCCATGCAACGAGGCGGATGTTGCATAACCGCCCAATTCCTCGAGGATATGCGAGTTGCGATTGACAACGTGGTTGATAGATACCGCAAAGTGGAGGTTGAGATCGCGGGCGAGGAGGGGCAAAGTCTTGGACAAAGCATGGGCATATTCATCGCGTGGCGCAAGCGCTATATAAAGTTTGCCTCAGAAGATGACAACGACGATGATGTTAACAACGATGATGAGGTGGAGTTTCCATCTAGGAACAATCCTCCTCCTCCTCCTCCGGCGTCATCGAAGAAAGCTCCTTCTCCTGCTCCAGCGCTACCCAGGAAAAGTCCTCCTCCTCCGCCGTCACCCAAGAAAACTCCTCCTGCTCCAGCGCCACAAGACAGCCAAAGAGCACCGCAATCTGAATATTCTACATGGTCAGGGGGGAAAAGTTCGTCATCTGTGAAGCTAGCCAAAACTCTTAACAAGAAACGACCATATGAAATGACCAACGAAGAAACAAAAAAAGAAGTAGGCGCCTATGTAGTAGAGCACTTCAAAAAGACGCCACCACCTGCTAAGATTGAAATCGAACCTGCCAAACGGGATTTCTTCCTGGACTTAGCAAAGGTTAAACAGACAGGATGGATAACTGAAGCTCCTCAACCTAGCCAACTATCAGACTACGATCACATCTCTAGGAAGAAATCTAAAGGAGATAGTGGTAAAGCATTTATTCTTTGAAGCCAAAGTGGTCTTTGAAGGCGAGAGCCACCAGTAAAGTGACCATTAGATTAGCAGGGAAGCTTTCTTTGCATCCAAATAAGGAGTTCAAACTGACCACACAATTACGGCGTCTAGATGAATGGTACCTGCAGTATGTCCAAAAGACACAAAACGTTGCTTTCCCCGTCAAATACAAAGATATGGACTTTCACAACAATGACGACTCTTTCTGGGTTGAACACATGGAACTATATCAGATGTACCAACGAGACGCTTTGGACGTGTCTATATTAAGAATATGAATTTTGTAAGTCTCTTGTATAATTCATGCTGTATATTCACGTACTTTTAAACATAGGGTCTGACTTCTTTTTTTACTTAGAATGGAGACAATGACACTTAGAGCGAACAACAATGAAAAGATAGGATTCCTGGACCCGGGCATGGTCAGCTGCAAACTTATTGAAGATTCAAGAACAATAAATGATGTTGAGATGTACGTACTCAAGGCGCTGCTAAAGCTACAACACAAGGACTACGTACTTTTACCCTACAACTTTCGATCGTGTTTCCTGCCTACTAGTCTCTCATATTTGATCGCAACACAATGTGACGACTAATTGGCTTCTGCGACTTTCATTGGATCGTCTTCATGTTAAGCGAAAGCAACATCAACATCTTGGACTCAATGAGGAAACCGACAAGCGAATACACGTAATTAACAGACTTGCTAAGCAGTAAACTTCGGTCATTGCATTATTGCTCTAATAATCTTCCATCCCACTGTACCTAATTAATTTTAATGACTACTCGAAACCATGAACAGGGTGTACAAAAATTACTGCAAGAAGAGCCAACGGCATCGTCCATACACGAAAAAGTTCAGAATACACACTGATTTTCCATGCCTGAAACAACCCCAAGGGAACAATTTATGTGGATACTACGCAATGACACATATCCACACGTTCATCACTGATAATACGGACTACAACAGCCAGCTGGTATATCGATTATTACATGTTGACCCGTACTTTTCTTTATAAAGATGTTGACACTAATTAATGCTTCAATTTCTCCCATGACAAATAGCGTCAAGCGAGGCACCAATGACACCTTTCGACCACGAAATTAATGCCCTTCAAGAGCGGATAGTGGGTTCATCATTAGAAATTCTCCACCAAGTTTTACGACCATTTCTACATGCCAACAATTGTGAATGAACAATGTAATGCTTCAAAAGTGAATGAACAATGTAATAATTAAATATTATGATGCTTCAATGTATTTCAATTACACTTTAGTGATGCTTGATTATTGTGCTGGCGATATATACATGTAATACATCTCTTGTACAATATATATACATGCTACAACATATCTTGCAAAAATATATATGCAAAAGGTTTAAAAACCCATCACTTTGCCGCTTTTGGATATCAAAATAGGACACATAGTTATCACTTGCGGTTAACAAGAAAAAAGGCGTTGATAGTAGTTATCACCTTGGGATATTGATAACAATTGGGCGGTGATAGTTACTTATCAACTTGGATATTATTGAAAATATGGCAATGATAGTTACTTATCACTTGCCGTTGTAAATAATAACCGCAAAGTGATAATATATTATCCTTGCCGGTTGGGCGGTATGAACCGGCGATGATAGTGATTATCCTTGCCGGTTTACATCCGGCAGTGATAGTCCTCGACTATCACTGCCACTTAGGTTGTGCCGGGTCCACATCCGACAATGATGCCGATGTGGACCCGGCAGTAATCACATGTTCGGTAGTAGTGAGAATGCTTAGACCAAATACCATATAAATCTCTTAATTCATATCGAGTTACATAGCACATCACAATAGCGACATCCATAGCTGTACAAACTTAGATTTAGGATATGACACCAACTAGCATCAAAAGATCTGCCTACCCATTGCCATATGTATGCCACTTAGTGTTGAGTGAACACTAGTAGCAACTAACAAGAAACAAGGGCGCATAATATGGACCAGTGGCAGGCATTCAAGCCGCCGTCCCTCCAGATATTACAAACACGAGGATACTCGCTATGTCTGGATCGATTTTGGTGACTTGCAACAGATGTTCCGTTTTGGAAAACTCGACATCAACATGATTAGCGTGTGGTGCCTGTAAGTTGGCCATTGACCTACCCCTACATTGTTAATTATATCGGCTCTTGCAGTAGCAAGTGCCGATATAACAAATATATGACATATCATTATATTGCATTACGATAGCATAATAAAGAAAACCCCAAATGTATAGCGGTTGAGTGCCAAGTTGAGTTCCTCTTTATAGTAATGGCTTGTTAGATCATTCAAAAATTGGCGAGAATCCATATAATTTTCACTAAATCGTAAGTTGGCGATTTTAGTGGTTTTTCCTTTAAGTAAAGTTAACTTCGCCAAATTTGTCGAACAAGATGCATTTTGCCAAAATCGATATTTGCCAAAATGTCATGTTTCCCAAAGATTCACATATAAATTGGCGCATTGACCATTGTCTTACGTGTAGAATGCAATGTCTGGATGCTAAAAGATGGGAAAACGTGTGGGTTCCTTGACCCACACGGATTAGCCACCGAGCTTAAGAGTTGTACTCAATGAAAAGGCGTTGAAGGATAAGGGATGACGAAGCAGAGATAGAAGAAAAGCGGCAGATCCACGACCCGAGATCGCCAAGTAGATGTGGGGCTATACATATCAAAAGCAATGCTCTAGATGCAAGACAAGGACGTCATAATGGCTCCCTACAATTTTAAGTAATCTTCTCATTCATCAATCGTTGCTAAAAGTTTAGTTTGCACCATAATGATCACTCGTGAAACTTACATAAGTTTTCGTTGCAGTGATCACTTCATTTGTTTCATGCTGTACACAAAGCAGAGCAGATATATGGTCCTTGACTCATCCAGAACCCCACCGGAATCTTACAATGAATTCACCCGCATCTTGAATGCGTAAGAAATATATATACACAAACATACGTAACA
This sequence comes from Guadua angustifolia, assembly GCA_036346375.1. Lineage (NCBI taxonomy): Eukaryota > Viridiplantae > Streptophyta > Magnoliopsida > Poales > Poaceae > Guadua > Guadua angustifolia. The sequence continues at coordinate 66,558,073 of CM070504.1, read as the reverse complement.
TAACGTAATTTGTTTTATGATATGATAGTTACTTGTTGTTGTTGACATTCGAGTAGGGCTTTCAAGAATTACACGACCAAAAAAGGGGGGCAACATGATCCTGCGAAGGGGTCAAATAAGATGCTTTGCTATGTCCACCCATGGGTAAGAAGACACTTGTAATGCTTCAACATAATTGCACTAGTAAGGAAGGGTATTACCAACTGTACTAATTCTATACATTATTATTTGATTTGAAGTGCAACAAGCAACCTGCAGGCAGTGTTCTTTGTGGATACTACGTCTATGAGTTCCTCAGGATCAACGGGAGGTACAGAAGCAACCCCCAGGACGTAAGCCTATACAAATTGGTGATTCAAGATTATTTATTGTCTGATTCTCGATTTCACTATTGTTTAACCTCTTTATTGCATACTTTATTATCGCAGGTGAAGATTGCAAAGACCACTTTGGCACTCACTGATGATGACCTTTGCAATGTGCAAAAGGACATGTGCCAATTCATTCGTCGTGAAGTCATCCATGAGAGAGGTAGTTTCTTTTACCGGGGAGGTGAAGTGGCAAAGCATTCTATACTTTGTAATTGGGAGACGAGGATAGACGGGCCGTGAACACTGATGTACGTATATATAATAACCTTGTGTATATATTTTTTTGAAAGACAACAGGGCTGTAATTTATATTAGATAGAGAATATCAGAGGAGTACATGGCGTAGGATACCGCACCTGGAGAGTTTTATAAGGAGAATATCAGAGGAGTATATATAACCTTCTATATATATATACATAATGCAATTATGATTTATATGTGCTTGGTATATATAACCTTGTCATTGTTATGTATGGATTTGTGTTGAACAGTGATGTGATTGATAGAATGTATGCATTTATTAATATTATAATATAATTAACATAACATTATTAACAAAAGATTCTCTGGATCTGTACAGGCGGACGGCTTAAGCCCGCGCCTGTGAAAATGCTTATTTATGCAGGCGGGTCCTTAAGCCACCCGACCGTAAAATCACTTATCGAGCGGGCGACTTAGAAACCGCCTATACAAATGCTTATTTATGCAGGCGGTTTCTTAAAATGCCCGCCGATAAGTGCATTTTACAAGCGATCATAAAACACTGTGCAAATATAGCGATTTCCACAGACCTTCAGTTACAGGCGGGTGCAAAAACGCCTGAGAAGATGGGTTACCACTCGCCTGTACAAATATTTTCTGTAGTAGTGTTCCAGACTATGTATTATCTGGATATCATCAACGGGAAATGTGTCATCTAGTACGTCTATCTCAGGGGTTGACGTGCAGCTGCTCAACCAGTTAGTGGGGTTGATCTGTGTTGGTGCTTGTAGGGCTTGCGCAGTCTGTGTTAGTTTGTCTACAACCACCCTTAGCTCTCACCTTTCCTCTAGGCTTCTAAGCTTTTCATCAAATTGAGCTTTCAGCTGCACCTCAATCTGTTCTTTAAGCTCTTCCTTAATGAAAGTTACTTGCCTTCCTCACGCTTAGTTTTGGCTCTTTTCTTACTTTGGTATATGTCAAAATCTTGTGAAAATCCCATTTTCTAGGGCATGAAAACACCCAAGCCTCGCTTGATAGTACATCTTTCTCCCTGTCCAGCCAGAAAGAGGCTTGCGATGATTCTAAACTCAACACGACCTGCAAGAGCATGGCATGTCATGTCACTTATAATTATGAAGCAATTACAAACTATATAGTTCGATATCTTATCAGGCGTTAGGACACCTCCTCGTCTGCGGAGTTCCTGAAGGACATGATGTCCGAGGACGTGATATTTGACCTCGCTCTTAGTCAGTTCAGGCACATAGGTTTTCGATTAAGGTAAATGGTGGGGACACTCCCGCTATAAGTGCCTCCTCATCCTCCCTCCTCCATTGCGAGCTCTTACCTGCCTGTCAGTGGTTCTGAGTCTATGGGGGTGGGTGTTCTAAGCCAGGAGGGTTTTGAGTGCTTCACTTTAATGCATGAATTCTTCTGTTGTCTTCATCTCAATAAATTATTACCATATGGCTTCGTTAATGAAATCATACTTAGAGAGTGGAGTCATTTCCTTCTTGACATAATTTGTGACAAGCATGCTCTTGAAGTTCTTCCATACTTTTCCACCACTAGCAATGCGTATCGTCGCACTAGGGGCACGACGTCGTCTGGATCTTGAACAATGCAAAAATTTCTGTCACTATGTTGTTGCACTCCTCGTCAATCAGTGACTTCCAGGATGGACGGGTGATGGGCACACGTTCCCATCCAACTATCCCTCACAAACTCTGGAATGTGTTCACTGCCTTTGGAGGTTGGGTAGGGACTCTGTCCTACAGATTGACTAGCATGATGGTATATCGGTTCTAGAACCTTTTATTTACACTTTTTGGACTGCGTCTTAGTTTTTCTATCTTCGGCTCATCAGATCCATTCGAAGATGAGGATTGAGGGGACGTCATCTTCATTAGATATAACCCAATCGACAGAAAGAGAATAAAATTTTCAAAATTCAAGTTGTTCATTAGATATAATGCAATCCACTACTTATTGACCTATTGGATAAAGAAAAAATGAACATAAAGTTTATGTAGTCATTTTAAGAGTTCAACTATTTAAGCATGCACTTGGAATGATAGAGTGCTCTTAGATATCGGGCTGCTAAAGGTTAGACCTTCAACCTCCTTGTCACAAGGTGTAGGGTTACTAGAGATTAATCTCCTACCTCCACTACATTAGAGTCAATTAATCACTAGTTGAGTTAGACAATTATCATAGCAAATAAAGCCTTGAACTCTTACCTTCCTAAATGATGCACCATAAAGCATTCTAAGTACCAAATTTTCCTTGTTCACATAAAACAAGTTGACATAATATGAGACTACATATCAGAACTAAAACCATAAGCTAGCTAGGAGATAACTTTGAATTTTGACCACTTTGCCTTTTCAATCTAGCTAATAGTTAAATTAACATGAAGTAACTATCTAATTCAAGGCTAAACTTACTACAGTAGGCTTTGTAGGTTAAATTGACATGAAGTAACTATATTTTTACTTTTATTCCCAAGGGACAAAGAACCTTCTTGGCTTTGTAGGTTGTTGTCAGCAACTCGTTTCCCTCCGAAAGCATGTCTGGTAATAGATCTAACAGCGCCATGAAACTTTTGTCAAACCAACCATTGCTTACCTTCAATTTCAGCAGTTCAAGCATGGATGATAATATTGTGTATTTCAACTTGCAACTGAGAACAAAAGTTTCTCTGAGTCGTTCATCAAGCCCCATAATTTACAATATTCTTTTTCATCACGGTTCTCTTCTACATCGCGCAGCATCTGATGCAGATTGTTATCATACAACATGTCCTCATCAGAAGCACAATCGATATCATTTGATATATCATTGACTTCATCGGCGATGATAGTATTGTCTTCTTCCTGCATAATCAACTCTTCACCGTGACTGGATGTGCTTCGATCTGGGCTGAGTTACCAAACATCCTTAGATTGTCGCAGTCAATGCATGGATAAGATATAAATTAGACCCTCTTATTAAGCATATCCTCCTCTATAGCTCTTCTAAAAGCATAGATACCATTAATGTACTCAACATTCGCACGGTTCGCAACGTACATCTAGTTTCGGTTCATCTACATAAGCTATGTATATAACAATAAGTGTTAAATAATGAAGTACATAGGAGTGCACATACATACATTTTTAAATTAGAGCACAAATTAACAAGCTAAACACTACCCTAAATTATAAACGTGCAAGATCTAAAGAACAAACGGATCTTCAATCTACATATAAGCTACATTTAAATTTACCAACCTAGCTTTTTAGATCACAAAGAAGAAATAAATCTTTATGTAATCTACATTTGAACTTGGCATCTTCAATTCTCTCTTTACCTAGCTAGCTACATCTTGAGTATAGTGCAACTAAAACAAATTATTACTTTAGATCACAAAGAACAAATAGATCTACATCAAGATAGATCTAAACCATCTTCAATTTTCTATTTACCAAGCTAGATTTTGAATAAAATACAGTTAGAACCAATTACTAACCTTAGATCACCAAGAACAAAAGGATTTACAATCACTCTTCTAAATTCACGGTCTCCTTTAACCAAATCACCTCTCAATCGCAGTCACCTTAAAAATAGCTTGTGAAACCTTAAAAACACTAAGTAAGTCGAGATTCTTTGTACTTATTTTCAGAAAATTCTCATCACAGACGATTTTAACCAAGAACCGTCTGTGATGGCAACCATTCACGTCACTGATGGTTTTTTAGCTAAAAATGTCAGTGATGAGAATTCACATCACTGATGATTTTTGGCTAAAACTATCAGTGATATGAATCATAGTTATCATTAACGGTTTTTGGCTAAAACCGTCTCTAATGATGCTCACACCACTGACAGTTTTAACCAAAAACCATTAGTGATATGAATAGTAGTCATCACTGACGGTTCTCGTATAAAACAATCTCTGATGAGGCTTACATCATTGACGATTTTAATCAAAAACCGTCAGTGATGTCTCGTCAATGATGATGAACTATCATATATGCTTTTTTAAAACCGTCAATAATGATAGGTGTAATATAATTTTTTTTACAGTAGTGACAAGTGACAACTAGCGCAAATTCCATTTTTTCGGATATAGAATCGGATCGACGGTGCGGATTGAATCTGAATCGGATTACTTGATCGTCAGGGTACCTGGTCCTAGTGATTAAAAAAAAGAAATAGTACATTGTAATTTTTTTTGGGAGTTTCTAACTCTAAGAAACTTCAAGATACTTAGTTCAGGAATCGAATTAATTCTCGGTAGACTTTGACCAAAATTTCGAGTCTCGATCGACTCTATCATCGAAGAAGAGAGAAGTACTGTGTATAGATGAACAAGCTCTTTCTTTTTGCATTCTTTTTCCTCTCCTTTTTCTGTTCCACGCATGTGTGTTCATGAATTTGAAACTGAGCTAGCAGCGGCATTTACTTGTGTCTAAACTTTTCGTTTCAGTTACGAAGATTAGAGGACTCGTACCATCCACTACTGTACAGCAAGGCACACTGGTACAGCTCCGTGCATTACATCGCAATCGTTGGAATGAAATTTTAACTACTCAGATGGGATCGGCTGCTGTACCGAACACTAAAGCAATTAAGCAAAGTGTATATATATATCCATACATATAGGATGTTAAAATGGGACATCATGGTGCTAGGCACCATGGTTTCAAATATGCGAATTCACACTACTACAGAATGATACAACACTATCTCTCCGTCTGGATTGGTTTCTAACTTTTCAGAAAAAACCGATAATGGTAGATAATTTAGCGTGGGTGAGAAATATGGCGCAAAACATCATTATCGTCTGATCTGAGAACCGATAATGATGGCAATGGTCATTATGATCGGTTTTTGAAGTTAGAACCAATCGTGATAGTACATATACGAAATATCAAAAGCCAGGGTGAAGTTTCCGAAGTTAGAACCGATCGTGATAGTACATATACCAAATACTAAAAGCCGAGGCATCCATCTCGCCCTTGAGGCCTTAACCTTCTGGATTCTCCTTCCAATCCATTCAAATACCAAAAACTGAGGCAACGCCGAACTCACAGAAAAGATGTTATCGGCGATGAGCTCCTCCTCCTCTTCCAACAGTAGCAAGAAGCCGCTGCCCAATGGGCGCGGTAGGTCAGCCGTCCGCACCTTCGCCGACCTCAACTGTTGACCCTTCGTTCTGGGCTCCCCTGACGCGAGCAACAACCCCGATAAGAAGAGGTATCTCCCTGTCTCTAGAGCCATGGATATTGCCATGTGTTTAGGGTTAGGGTTTGTTGGTTGATCAATTTGTGGATAGGAGTTTTGTGCTGGGTAGAATCTGATTCAATACTTTGATATAGAAAAAGAGACACATACAAGAAAGTCAAATTAAAGGAAATATTGATGCATCAATGTGTGAATTTGTATGTACTAACATCCGGTTGATGCTTTGTGAGTATACTCAACTTCTGTACAAGGCTGTCTGAGGAGAGTCACATTAGAGAATTGTGATACTGATTTCTGCATTGAGTATGTATTCATAAATTAACACTGTTAATAGTAGAGTTACCTTCATTACTTGTTTGTGTCTTGTTATAAAATCATCGGGGGACTTCTTCGAGGTAGACTTCTTCATGGGCTGTAGTGGCATATGTATAGAGATACTTAAGCAGTGATGTAATATGTGAATTGTAGTGGCATATGTGTTAATAGTGAATTCATGAATTTGTCAATTGTGCATATATTGTCAATTTATGAATATACTGTGAATGTGATATGTGTACTCTTGTGAAATTCAGGAATTTGTATTGGTCCCATGCTCGGAACTGATAGAGATCACGAGGATGTCTCTATCGTTTCTGAGCATGAAACCGATAGAGATTACTAATTATCTCTATCGGTTCTACAGACAGAACGATAGAGATAATTAGTTTTTTTGGGTCGGTTCGGAGTTCGAAACTAACCCAGATGACGATATATCTCTATCAGACAAAAATCAATCGTGATAACCACTTGTCATCACCGTCTAAGGATTTTGTATTGCCACTAAAACTGACCCATATGAAATTCTAGCATGTTTTTTTGAATATTTAGTATTAGGGTATATACCATATATAACAATTCAATTGAAACACTTACCTATAAAAAAATATACTCAAATTCAAATATTTTGAACGAATTTGGATCACTTGCTTTGTTGATTTATATATATAATCTGCACATACCTACAGTCAAACTACTATAAAAAGTAATTCTAGTTTGAATTTCCATTCAAACTTATTTGAACTAGTTTACATACACCCTGCATATACCATGTTAATAAAAAAAAGCATACTCCAATAATGATTATAACATACTCTAATGTGAGTTCTATGAAAAATTTCAGCAAAGTGTAGTTTTTATAGCATAATTTTCATATGTACTCATTTTACATATGAAAAAAGATATATAGTAAAAAAATAAAGGACTCTGATGAAAAATTTCCAATCATGTTGCATTAGAATACCATAGAATTAATCTTTAAGTATACCGAAAGTGATAAAAAAAAGTATAACACAATTGTTTAAGTAGTATATTAGAAGTGGGAATACGTATTTCCAAAACTACAGAAAAGGCTGCCTATAACTAGGACACAATGGAAAGTACTTCGATTTCTGGATCAAATGTCACGATCAGGGCGGATCCACGGGCCAAAGCCCGGGGCCTGGGACCAAAAGAACATAAGAATTTGGCCCAATAGAGATAGCCCAGCCATGAAAAAATCCAACAACAATGGGTCGGCCCGAGGCTTAGCCCAGTGTTGGCTCTGCTCTGGAACACTGGGAGTGAGAGTGCCGGCCTGAATCCTTCAAGTGGTACCGGCGGAGCTACATGGATCGCGCTTGGCTCTCAACATTCTACGTCGAAATTCCATTAAAAAAGACTACACACTGAAATTTACAGGAAACTAGATCAATGCCCGTGCGTTGCTACGAAAAATAAAATTACTAACGAAACATAAAGGTTAAGCAATAAAAGAAAATTATGCTACAAGATCAAACATCTATTTCTCCCCATTACAAAAGTTTTTTTATGTTTTCTTCTCCGGTATGAATTAAAATCAAATATACTGTACGTAGCAATACATATTACCAATCTCAAAAATCAATCAATCATTTTTATCCCTTTTTGCAATTTATATTACCACCTCGCGTTCCTCTTCCTCTCGCCATGCCCGCAGCGCGTGCTCCTCGGCGCCGTCGACCTCGTGGCATCGCTCGTCCTCGTCATCCACTGCCTTCGCAGGTGCGACACGGAAATTTCCCCCGAGCATGAGGCGCTGCTACCGAAGCCACCGCCATTCCAGACCACTGGCCGCTACGCGGTCGCGCTCTGGGTGTTCGCCGTCTTCACCGCGGCATCCGCCATCCTCCTCGCACTCATGTTCTTCCTCCTGCCGAGCACACTGTGGAGTCCGCTTTCCTCGCCGTCCACTTCGTCGCGCACGCTATGGTCACGTGGTCAGTCGCTTCGGAGAAAGGGACCACCGTCGCCACCCAGCCTTTGCACCTCCGCGTCTTCTGGATCGCCACCGCCCTCGGCGCCGCGCTTTTCTCCGCTTCGGCGATGGTCCGCTGCGCCGACGGTTCGCTGCTCTTCTCAGATGACCCTCTCGCCTTTGCCGCCCTACTCGTCTTCATGCCTCTGGCGTACCTAGCCATCACTGGCTTCACCGGCCATGACGTCGGAGCTCATGAAGGTGAACCAGAAAACACCAGCGTCGAGGCGCTCGCCACACCATGCGCCGCCGCGTCGTTCCTCTCTCTCTCGCGACGTTCAGCTGGATTAACCCATTTATCTTCAAGGGATATGCCAATGACTCTCTCACCGCCAACAACCGCACCGAAACGTCGTACGCTTTATTCATGTCCAACTAGCTGGCGCTGGGGTCATGGCACCCGGTGGGTGACGTGCTCTAGCTGTCCTTCTGGCCGCAGTTACTACTGACCGTGGCGCTTTGCCTCCTGCGCCTCGCGGCCATGTACGTCGGTCCGTCACTTATTGATCAGTTCGTCGAGTTCATTCGCTGCGGCGGCATGACATGGGAGATCTTGAATAAATTCCCTTGATTGATTCTGTAAAAACTGTACAACATATATAGAGTACAAAAGGAATGATTGGCTGGCTATTAATTACCAGCAATAATCAGGGATTTTGCTATAATAATCAGCCATATTTAGAGATATAGCTGGCTGTAAATCAGGAAAGAATAATTAGCTATAATGATTGATCATTATTGGAGATAGGGGGGCTAGGAAGAACGGACCACTACCACCAACTACAAATTTATATTAGTAGAGATTAATTAGGAATGAATGACTGAACGAGCGCATACATTGAAACAGTCTACGTGACTGAGCGTCTAACTAATCCAAACAACCTCGTCATGAGATGCAACCGGTTACCACGAACAAGGAAGGAATCAGGACGTTTGTCCTTGCTCAACTGAAAGACGTTTGAGAAAACAACCCGAGACACGCTTCAGACGTCTGCGCGCAGCTCCGGAACCGCGCCCATTTTTGGCAGCTGTCTGATTAAAACCTTTTGCGGTTGTGCGTTCCAGCAAAGAAGCACTTAAAACATTTTGTGTCAAATCAGTTACTGCTAAATCTACCGGACGATTTGAAATGGCAAACCAACTAAAACTATCTCCAGTAATTTTTCTTCATCCCTTTCTTTTTCCTTATTTCTTTCCTCATATTCATTCCTTTCATTCCTATCATCTCCAGCAGCATCCCTCGAAGGTTTTTGTATAGATATTAGAGAGAGAATATCTTTCTAAACAGATTCTCTCTCTAAATCCCTTCCGAAGGGAACCGTGAAGGGAATTCGTTGGAGTGCTTAGAATCTGTCTGCGAAGAGATTTGGAGACTGAAGAGATACCGTTGGAGATAGTCTAATCCTCCTAACCTGGATGAGTAAACTGATGTATTAGCGGCCCAATTATCAGCCGAATCAGCGAGGTAACCAAAAAAAAGGGAAAAAAAGATATAAAGGAGACGGTGGAGCTTTGATCGACCGACCGAGTTTCTTGTCAGGTTCATCGACCTGGCAGTACTGTTGAAAATTCGGTCTGTTTGAGACTTTAAGATAACTTTAGCTTTCAAAATGTCGACAAGCCACCTCAAACATCTTATCTTTTAAATAACTTTTAGCATAAACTAAAAGCCATACATAATTAGCAAGAGTCAAAAGATAAAAACTGGATAGGATCTGTTTTTACAGCTTTTTACTGAGAAAAATTAGCTATTTATCAAACGATCTCTTATAAAAATATACCACCGCTTCTCAACCCAAAAAACAAAAAAACAGTTTTTTAAAAAAGCTACAACTTCCTTAAACATATCCTTAAAGTCTCGCTTGGTGGATGTAAATCATCGGCCGGAGATTTTTCTTTGCTAGCCACAAAATTGTTGTTTGGTGAACCGGTAATACAATTTATTTACATTCGGTTTGGGCTAATTAAACCGGGAAAAAAACTTTCGAAATTAAAGGGTGACGGTGGAGCTTTGATCAACCGACCGAGTTGCTAGCACTCGCTGCGAAAGGGAGCCTAGCTACGTACGATCTAATGGCAGGTGCAAATGACGAGCGTGACGTGGCCGTGCAGCACCAAGAGCATCGTGAAACGGCAGTGACGTGAAACGGCAGCACTCACTGCGAAAGGGAGCGTAGCTAGCTCGATCGATAGGCACTGAACGCACAGGAGTGAAGGATACTGCTGTCCCGTAAACTTTTTTTTTTCTAATGACTTGTGACCGGACGTTCGAAATTTTCAGATGCATTGCAATATTTTTTTCCTATACGTGCAATATTTTTTACCAACACGTGCAACATTTTCCTTCGACAAACAGTAAAAATTGTTACAGTAAACGGATGTTGCAAACGTTCAAAAAAAATGTTGCACGCGGAGAAAAAAAATATTGCAAGAGCGTCCGATGAGATAAACAGTAATCGAACGTCCGAGCACTAGTTTCACTTTTTTTTAAGGGGACGACGGTACATCGATTAGATCAATCCGGATGGTAGCATCCAACCATCCATCCGATTTTGAGCTGCCCTCTGCTAGTACTCCTCTCTCTCCTTCTCGCTCCTCCTTTCTCTTCCTCATCTCAGCCATCCCTTCCTCTGTCACATAACAAGAGCGAGCAAGAGAGAGCGGAACAAGTCGGAGAAAACAAGAAGATTTTGAGAAAGTTTCAAGATCAAGTTTTAATAAGTTTTAGATTTTAAACTCAATTTTCAACCTAAAAAATTTCAAGAAATTTTAGTAGGTTTCATAAAGTTTCAACCCAAAATTTGATAAAGTATCAGCAGGTTTTATTGAGTTTCAAACCTAAAGTTTCAAACAAAATTCATCAAATTTCAATAGGTTTCATCAAAGTTTCATCACAACAAATAAAGAAAAAAAATCCCTAGTATGCTCACCTGTGATCGCCGCACTCGCCCTTGCTACTCTCCAGCACCACTGCCTCCTATCCCTGCTCGCCAAAGGGTGAAGTCAAAGCTCAGAGTTGCCCATGACGTGTGTGGTGGCGAAGTTGAGCCACTAGGTTATGTAGGCAAAGTTAGTGTTGTACCGCTCTGCCCTACTGCACCTAATCACTATCGCTTGAGCATGATGACTTATCCGCTCCCACCCACCACCTCTTGTGCACAATGGCCGCTCACCTCTCGATGTTGCTCCTTGCACACCGCACCCGCTTGTTGCGCCACGCTGCTCCTACAAGCAGATTGATGGAGAAAGAGGGGATCTGTAGGATCAAGGATAACCGATTAGAGGGGTGTGAATAGTAGGTTTTTAAATTTTTCTACTCTAAATTCAAGTTTCAAGATTGCTACGCACAAATTGCAATTTTAGTACTTTCAATACCTAGCAATTCTAATGATCATTAAGTTATCTCAACTACTCAAGTATTCCAAACACAAATCTAAACTTCGAAAGATATTCAAATAGCATGGAATGTAACTTTACTTAATAGAATAAGGGATGCAAACCACAACAGATGAACACAATCTCCCCTACTCCACATTGAGGTGACTTAAGTTTTTTTAAGCCGGCTCCACTCACTTGAGCCTTCCTTGATCACTCTGGTAGCTCTTCCCCACTCCGGGTAGGCGAGCTCCTTGCCTTCACAAAGGTCGGGCATTCACACAACCTTCTTTGTGAAGATCACCAATTTCCACACCTCTAAGCCATCTAGAAAGCAGCAACCTCCAAGAGTAACAAGTATTGACGCTTGCTTGAGGTCGAAATTGAGTGTCTAAGGCTCAACACTAAATGCATCACTCAATTTTGCTCCTAACTCTCTCAATGTATGAATTTTAATACACTAAGAGTTTGGGAGACTAACTAGAGCTCAAATGTATTCAATGAGGACCAAAGTTAGCTCTAAGATGCAGGTGGGGGTATTTATAACCCCCACCAACCAAATATAGCCGTTGCTCAAAAGTTAGTCAAAATCGTGCTGAGAGGCCGGTCATACCGCCCCTTGGCCGGTATTACCGCTCCTCAGTGTCGAACGGTCACTGTGGAGCAATTAATGCCCGGTTAGTGACCGTTGGTCACTTGGCCGGTATGACCGGAGGATGTCCGGTTATACGCTCGCTGATATGACTGAAGGCTCTGCGATCATACCGCCCTCCCAGGTACCGAATGCACCTTCTCTGGAAAAAACACTCCGGGAGGGGTGCGGTAGCACCGGCGACTGGTATGACCGGAGGGGGTTCGGTCATACTATCCCATTGCACCAAATGCAATTTTAATTCTATTTTGATTTCACTATTAAGACCATTTATTCCTAATATGTCTAATTGAATATATTTTGAGTATTGACACTTTCATCGACATCAAACTTGTGACAATGACCCCACTTAATAGTACGACACCTATTTTAGCAATCCAATCTTTTTCTCTTCAAACACCGAGATCGGCAAAAACTATGAAAAGGTCATTAACTTTTATACCTTGGTCATCTTGCCTTCTTGCGTTGATCTTCTATTCATTGAGTTGATGCTCTTATGTCCGTTGCACCTTGAATCAACCTATTCTTAAAAATACTTAAATAAAAGATGTTAGCCCTTTATTGTTATCAATTACCAAAATTTAACCGAATTTGAGGGCGTAGATGCTTTCAGGATCCTCGATGGAGGAAATCAAAGCAGAAAGATGTGAGGATTCTATTTGGGGGAGGAATGGGAGTATATGGATTCCATTTGAAGGAGGAAAACAACATAGAGAAGGCTAGAACGTTGATATGTTTGGATGATTCCATTGGATGGTTTCCACCACACATGTTTGTGCCCACTACCATCATGTTTGGAGGATCCCACTCCTTGTCGCCGCTATAAGATGGCTCAATGGAGAAGGGTATGGCTGAGAGAGAGAGAGAGAGAGAGAGGAAGAGGAGGAGGAGGAAGTGGAAGAAGTGCTTGGTTCGTATGAGTTTGAGGAGTGGATTGTATAAGCTTGTGGTAGGCATCTACAGATCTTGAGGATACAACATAGATTGCTATACCGTTGGATTGACTTCAAACGTTGTAGCATTTAGTAGTTTTACTCTTTTTTTTGAAACGGCAGGCCGTGATTAAATTAGAAGAGAAAAACAGAGTTTAGGGTACAAATGTGTGGAGACTGCACCCGAGAAGGAAGAGAGTTGGGTGTTCGCGAGGTGGGGGGAATGCGTGAGGGGAGAAAGGAAAAAAAGGAAGAAAAGGAGAGCAGGCTCTTAAGGTTGTCGGTGTAGAACTTTCCCCAAGTGTCTTGCTCCTACAAAAACCTGGTTAGCAGCCTCATTTTTGATGGATTGAAGGATCTGCTCGTGAGTTGCCAAATTTTTTTGGAAGATTCTGTTGTTGCGCTATTTCCACCAATGCTAGCATGAGAGGATTATGAGGGATTTAATGCCTTTTTGGGAGGCGGTTCGGCTATGTGTTGAAGGTTTCATTGCTCGAGGTCTCCAGATGGTTTCCATTGGTCCGATTGTTGAGACGGTATCTCAGCCTACCGCACAATGGAGGACCACATACGCCAAACTTGAGTACATTCTACAAAGAGGTGGAAAACCGTTTCTAAATTCCGACAGCACATTTGGCAGAAGTATTGATTGGGCTATCCCTTGAACTGTAGACGTTGTGCTGTCTATAGACGGTTTTGTTGCGCAAGCCAGAAGAAAATCTTACATCACAGCGGGCCCCATGCAGACTAGATGGTATTGATGAAAGTATTTTGGGTGCATCCATGGAACTGCAAAGCGGTACGTGGAGGATGCTGAGTAGATGCCATCTAGGGTTGTGTCCATGTGATGATGTCGTCCAATTCCAGGCGAAGATGCACGGACTGTACCTTGGACTATAGGTTGACGTATTCCCATAGTAGTTGCAACCTGAGGTGATGGCGGATGTCCTGAATCCAGTTATCACTCTTTCTTTTATTTTGATGTATTATTTGGCTGGCATCAAGCAACGGCAAAACCTTTTTAGATGGTGATCTAAGGCCTTAAGAAACCTTTCCCATTTAAAAACCGAAATCGGAAGGCCATGCATTGTTGATGCTTAGAGTTCGTTGATTCTATTGAGGAACACCATGCGAGCACACACACCATAGCACACAAACACAGCAGGGATTGGTAGGCCTGGGCATTCGGTTAAATTGGTTAATTCGGTTCGATTTTTTTGATTTTTAAAAATTTCGGTTTTTGAGATCTGAAAACCAAACCGAAACCGAATAGACGTAGAAACCGAACTGAATTAACTGAACTAATTCGGTTTGGTTAATTCGGTTTTTTGGTTAACCGAATTTTGAACATACTGCAATCATATCCAGATTGCTCCCCAGATTGCTGCAATCCTACCATATCCTGATTGCTGCAATCCTAACATACTGCAATCATCTCAATTTCCAAATTGCTCCCCATCCTACCGTATCCTGATGTTCTCAAAATATGCCCAAGTTCACCAAATTAATCAATTCGAACTCGCTGAACTTGGTACCTTGTTATGCATCAGTATGGCACACCCACGCTCGAGCTTGAGTAGGCGGAGGCGGCACTTGGAGAGCGGCGCCATGGCTGGAAGCTGTGCCGCTGCCTCGGGGCCCTTCTACTTCCACTGCTTCCGACCGATGCGGGACGGCAAGGAGGGGGCTCGAACTTGCGGTCCTTCTTGTCGCTGGCGCTGTCGTCGCTCGGCTTTTGATCTTCGGGGAGGTCGCCCTACTTGCCCATGCCACCCATAGTGTCCTACCCCATTGCCACCGGCCGGTTGCTTCGATTCGAGGGTTAGGGTTTGAGTAAGGGAGAGGGAAGGGGATGCGGGGGGTGTTGCGCCGTGCTCGCGCCGGAGGGGGAAGGGGAGGTGAAGGCGGGGGCGGCGGGGGTGAGGGAGGCGGAAAGGGCTAGCGGGCGGCGGGGGGAGGGAGGCGGCGAGGCCACAGAGGTCGGGAGGGAGGAGAGGGGCGGGAGCCAGGAGGAGTTGCGACTCAAGCGGGGAGAGGGAGGAGGGCGGCGACAAGGAAGGGAGGGACTAGGAGGGAGGTGCGGCCGCGTGGGGTGGGATGGAGCCATGGAGGCGAGGCTGTGCTCGTGGGCAAGGAGGGAGCTGAAGTGCGGTGACTGGCGAACAGCTAAAGAGGTCGCTTTGGCTTTTTTGGTTTTGTTCGGATTTTCGGTTTTTGGGAGCCGAAAACCGAACCGAACCCCGAACACCGAACAATATTAAAACAAAAACCAAACCAAAAACCGAAAAAATCGGTTAATTCGGTTTGGTTCGGTTTTTTGGTTTCGGTTTATTTATGCCCACCCCTAGGGATTGGTTCAAAATAGTACAGTGATGCGATGCCAGCGGTTAGGATATGCCCTGGTATATATTTGCAATGCATGAATTTGGCATGAATTTTGTAAAAATAATTCTCCGCGCGAGTCGTTGTAATGATCGTATTGTTCTAGTTGAGCCAATTAGACCGGCTTGCTTAACCCATTTTATGCAGAGAGTCAGAAGTCCTTTTTTCTTTTTAAAAAAATACACAATGGCTTGCTAATTACAGCCATACCTTTTGGACTGTACTGCTACTTAGGTTTTCATTCACAACTTTTTTTGCGTGCCTTTCAAACACAGATAAGAGACACACCTTTTCGAATTCGAATTCGTTAACGTGTCTTCTAAATAATGCGCGATACAAAAGCACAAACATATAAGCCACGGTAATCTTATCAACTCTTGTAGGTGAAATCGAGCAACCAAACGCGTCAAGAACTCGTACGTGTATCTGCTGGCTTTTGGAATTTCGAGCTTGTATCAAATTCTAGTCCAAGTCTCCAGGACCAAGACCTAGCATGCATGGAACAAATTAGTCCAATTTTAACCACAGTTTGAGCAAGCACGGCGCGTTTAGCTCCCCTCTAATTATTTTGTTGAATTGAACAGCGGTGGTGCCGCCCATAGAAATATGTACGGTGACCAAATTTGTAGGCCGTGCCTTGACGTATACCGCGCAAGTAGCTAGGGCTTATTTTGTACATCCCAAAAACACGAATATGGATTCTGTGCAGCCGGACGAACACTCATCTGCAATATGTGCCACCCGTCTTGGCATCGAGATTTGCGCATCGAACAAATTGTTTTGCTGAAATACGCAATTTTATAAACAGAAAAACTAACCAACGGTATACCGTTGCAACGGTATAGGATGAAACTTACCCGTGAAACATGAAACTTTGGTTGAAACTTATCGTGAAACTCGAAACCCGATAAAACTTACCCGTGAAACATCATGAAACATACCCGTGAAACCTAGCAATGAAACTTACCCGCGAAACTAATGAAACATGCTATACCGTTGCAACGGTATACCGTTGGGTAGTTGCTCTCGTTTATAAAATACCGCCGTACAAAATGACCTAGTAGAAAGGAAAGTTACTGTACAAATCAAGTACACTTCCGGGGTTTAGAAGGTATAAACAAAACGTGGTTACGAAGAACTGTGTGACGAAAACCTGTGTCCTGGTGGGTAGAAAGGAGCCGCAAAGCGTCCGACGTGGCAGCCGCGGATTGGGCTGGTGACCTGGCCTCCACGTTATGACCCGTCCAAGTCAAATGCACAGTGGAATGGAAAACCGCGGGGCAGAA
This sequence comes from Guadua angustifolia, assembly GCA_036346375.1. Taxonomy (NCBI): domain Eukaryota; kingdom Viridiplantae; phylum Streptophyta; class Magnoliopsida; order Poales; family Poaceae; genus Guadua; species Guadua angustifolia. Next base: position 66,541,334 of record CM070504.1, on the reverse strand, counting down.
ATCAAGGTCAACGTACGTTCCCATGGAAGCATCGGCACGGGTTGACTTTGCTCCGTTTCTCATATTCTAGTAGATTAATTTGTAAGTGAGCTTTCTCTTTCTCATAAGTATAACTTTAAGTCCAGCTTGTCGAATGCATGGGCATCTCCTTATTGAAATTGAAAAGTCTCGAAGTCTTTGTTTTGTCAAACAGTAGCACGTACTCGTCTTGCTTGAACAAATGGACCTACGCACCAATCTGACAGAAAACCTATGACGATTGAGTTGTTCACATGTCATCGTTTAATTAATCATGTATATGAGAGAAACTTTGCTCTTTGGTATGACAGCGAGATATGCCTTGTGTGCGAGCGATGAAGAAGCCACGAAGGTAGCTCACAGCACCGACAGGGAATGAGATGGAGCAGCGGCCGTACTAGGTGGGGTGCCGGGGCAACATTCCGAGAGAACGCTACAACATCACTTCTTTAATAGTCAAATTTTTTGATTGAATTTGTTTCGATTTCGATGGTTTATGATTTTTGAGATTTTGAAACTATTTGTATTGTATTTTTAGCAAATTTCAAACATATGTGTTGGATTTATAGTATTATGAAATTTACAAGATTATAGAACTGCACGTGTAAAATGTATACCCTGTAAAAACTTTTCTAATTCTGCCATGGGGTGAAAGTAGGGATGTCAATCGGATGGGTACTTCTGGATACCACTGCCTTAAACCTAAACCCGAGTCCGAACAAAGTCCCGTCTACCTAGTTCGAGTCTACCTAAATTCACTAAACTTTAAGGGTACAGATCTGTGCCTATACCTAAACTCAATAGGTACCCATGGGCACAGGTCTATGTGCGAGCACCGAAGGGTGAAGGTGGAGAGGTGGGGGGCGCCACGGCCGCCACATGCTTCTCCCCCCTCGCAGACGCCAGAGGCCGAGGGAGGCGGCCATGGCGGAGGAGGCGGCAACACAGGCGAGGCAGGGGGTGATTCTTGACGAATACTCATACCAGGGATACCCCAAGCAGGCCGGAACACCAAATGAGCCGTCTTAGCCCAGCTCTGGCCGAAGGCCTCGTTGGGTCACGAATGACCCTCGACCCCGATCAGGCCCACCAGGGGGCGCTCCGACCTGGCCTCAGGTCGGGCGCCCAACGAGCTTCGACCCACTGACCTCCGCCACAGGATCGAAGATCATCGCCAGTCGACCTCAAACTGGTCACCTGCCCTGAGGACACGACAGCTATGCTGTGGCAGGTGGCTCCTTCCCAAGGTGGTCAGGAGGCCGCCGAAGTCAAGCGACAGTCCCTTCACCCCGTCATGCACAGTGGAGAGACGCGCTCCCTCCCGAGGCGACACCAGAGCGCAACGTAACGGCGTCAACACCTGACAGGCGCACAGAGGGTAGGTGCACTCCTTCCCGACGGAACGCCGCTCGCTGTGTCTACCAACCCAGGCATGGGATGAATATGAACCTGTCAGTCACCAGGACCGAAGACCAGCACTCCAAAGCGTAGGACACCCCATCCATTTTTCTCCAAACTCCCGTGTAACCTGCCCCCTCCGCCTATATAAAGGGAGGTAGGACCCTCAGGGAAAGGGGCGAGCGAATCCATCGAAGCATAGGCAAGCTTATACGAGCAGACCAAAGCACTCACGAGCACTTACGAACAGACAACTCTAGCTCACTCCGACCTCACCCACTCATACGAGGCGCTCAAGGCCTGCCCTTAGCCCTCGCCTGTAAACACCGTGCAATCTTCTGCACCCAAAGTAATACATAACCACCACACGAACTGGAAGTAGGGACGTTCAGCCCGAACCAGTATATATCCTGGGCTCCCTGAGTTTAACCATTCAAGGAGAGGGAACGCGCGGCCTCTTAATTTACAAATTTACTTGCCGGTATACGAAACACCGACAATTCTCCTATGATAACCGGCCAATTTTTTTCGCCTATTATTCTCTCTCTCTCTCTCCTCCCCAAAAGAAACCCACCAAGAACTACTCGTCTACTCCGATAAACAAAGAATAGCAAATCATTGAACTAAGAAACCAAAATCCGGCCCATCAACCGCACCACGGGAGCGAGGGGAGGGAGAGAGAGGTACCTCATACTCGAGTAGGGTGATGTAGGAGATGAGCGCCGCGGTGCCACCTTTGTTACGGCGCCTGACGGACTCCTTGTCAAAGCCGACCTCGCAGAGCTTCCTCTAGATCGCCTCGACCCGGTGACGCTACCGCTTCCGGTCGGCCGTGGGCTCGCCATGGCTCGGTCTGCCAGAACACTAGACCTTGGGGGTACGTGCGGGGGGCAGTGTGTTTTAGATGAGTAGGGGTCGCCTCTTCCTCTATCTCCTCGCCTCTCCTTTCTCTCTCTTCTTTTGGACACTATGCGCGCCTGGCCGGACGGAGCCGATGGGAGGTGCTGGCACCAAGGGAGGCGAGGTCAAGGGAGGAGCAGGCATCGGCCGCCGAGGGAGACAGAGGCGAGGGAAGGCGGGCCAAGGTAATCAGGCGATGGGGCAAGGGGGAGGGAGGTGATGAAGGCGAGGGGAATTAGGGAGAAGCCAGCTTAGCCGAGCAGTCAGTGAGTTTGTTTTTCTAATATACCTCTAAAAAGTGGGTCCGCATACCATAGGATACCATGTATACAAATTGACACCCACACCCATCCTATAGGTTTATCGAGTACCTGAACCCGTAAACCTATGAATCTTAAATGCTACCTATACCCGCTCTTATCTGATCAGGACCCACAGATATTCAAACCCATAAATAAAACTGTCATCCTTAGGTGAAAGACGGGTCAAGCGATACAGTTTTAGAAGACAAATCTATTATACCTCGACCTGTCTATCTAGTTTCGACCCTAATTAAAAAGGCCTGAAATATGCAGTCTGCTACAGTTATAAATTAATAATTGCATGCAACCGTTAGCAAATTAACGAAGATCGGTGTTCCATGCAGAGCAATTCCAATGCATCCATATTTAGACCCTATTTGTTTCAGCTTTGGATTTTCTAAAAACTGATTCTGAATTATAGTTATAGAAAAACTGATTCTCTGAAATCTAGAATTCAAAAGCAAATATAAAGTAGATCGTGGATAGAGTGTATATGGGTGGACTGAATTGCGAGAATCGGATTCTAGAATCAGGCTATTTATTTTTTATTCTATTTTTTAAACTTAAATTTAAAATAAAAAACTAAAACAAATAGACCTTGGCTTCTCGAAAAGGGGTTTGGTTATTCCCAAGCTTCATCTTTAGCCGAAGGCCCTCTACGTACTTGACCCTTCGGTGAAACTTGTCCCTTCAAGTATGGTGATGGACTCGGCGGGTCGGCCCTACGGCAATCCTAAAATTAAACTCTCAAGTATTCACCGAGTCCACGTCCAGCACGTACAAATGCTTTTGGGTTTCGCCCATGGGTTTGCGTCGAATGGCCGTCAGGGAGAGAATGTCAGGCATCGATCGTTCCTGCGTGGCACCGGTTGGTCGTTGGCTCGACGACGTCGCACGCATCGCAGTCGCAGCCTGACGGTTCGGTGCAGTTCGCCCAACAAAGCGCGAAAACCTTTTCTTCCCGAGTCTTGTTCCGTTTCTCCTTCTTGTTCCTTTCGAGAGATAAATCTAGCTTGTTCCATTTCTGTTCCTTTTTTCAGGTCAAAAGAAAGTGCAAATCATGATTGATTGTTGCTGGGACCTTCAGACCTCTTCCAAGTTTTCAAGTCTCTTCTGTCGAAATGTACTATGTATGGAACACATGTCGATCCAGCCGGACTTCTTGTCGCAAGTAGAGGAAGGATCAATTCTCGCACGATCTATACGATTATAAGCAACGCACAAATTTTTTTTTTTAAAAAAAATCATCGATCACACATTTTAACTTTGTCTTAAAATGTACAGTTCGGCTTGGCTAAACCTATTAAGGAGGTTCCTGGAGATGAGGGCGTTTTTTGGATTTAGTTCAAGCACCAGGCTAGTTAAACCGGCAGGTTAGTTAAAAGGACAGGCTTCTAAGGCTATTCCTAGTGCACAATTTCATTGCACTGTTTTTAAGACTGTCATATCATCTTTGTCTAGGTAAACGTGTATCGCAGGTTTCATTTAGATGAAACTCCTCTCATCTAAATGAAACTCTCCTCATCTCTCTCATCATTAATTTCTTGTCATGTCATTATCTTTGCTTATGTGGCATAGCATTTAATGATATCTCTACTAATATAATGCACGAGTTGGTGGCATGGTACGTTCTTCACTCCACTCCACTCCACACGCCGCTTGGCACGCCGAACACTCTCTCTCTCCGCTTGTCTCCGAAACCACCGGGCGCAAAACTCTCCGCGCCAGCTCCCACTTCTCCGCGCCGCCCCCCTCAAACCCTAAACCACGCGCGGCGGCTCCTCGCGTTCTCCTCTGCGCCGAATCGCCCCCAATCTCCCCCGCGCCGCAAACCTTATCCGATCTGTTCCGATCTGCTCCGAACTTTTCGCGTGGAGATGAGTATCTTCTGGCCTTTTATCCTTTTTTTGATTCTCCTCCGATTGCTATTTAACCCGTGGATTCTCTTCCGATTGCTTCTTTTCCTTGGCCGAGCGCGAGGAGTACATCTGCTTTCCCGCTGTTGGGAATCCCGGAATCGGCGGGGCGAGTGGTCACTGCACATGAGGAGTTCGCCGGTCACAGTAGGCATCCGCTCCGCTTTCACTCTTGTTTTGGCTCATCCTTTCTAGTCATTGTTCTTTATGTTCTGTTCATTGTTCTGATTGTGTTTGGAGCCACCACTACTACAGAACGACACATCACTATCACTTTATCTGTGTCGGTTCTTAAGTTTTTCGGAAAAAACGATTGTGATAAGTAACTTCGGAAGGGTGTTAGTAATAATCACTATCGGTTCTGAGATTATAAGTGATTGTGATGTAGCACTGGAACATCAGAATCGGTTCTCTACTAAAAAGTGATAGTGATGTGCACGGTCATCAGAATCGGTTCTTTTCATAGAAGTGATAGTGATGCTCACATCACTATCACTTCTATGAAAAGAACCGATTCGATGACCGCACATCACTATCACTTTTAGTAGAGAACCGATTCGATGTGCACATGGTTATCACTATCATTCTTTTATAGAAGCGATAGTGATGACCATGCACATCACTATCACTTGTTGAAAAGAACCGATTCTCGATGTGCGATTCGATGCTTTCGTGCTTATGTCTAGATGGTCGTGAACATCAAGACGCTTTTGAAAAGAACCGATTCGATGTGCCTCGCTAGGTTATATATACCACTCAGATCAACTTTTGCTCCAGAGAGATTTCTCCGCCACCCGAGAAAATAGCTCATATTGTGTGGTTGGAAGCAATAGTTGGGTGAGAAAATTTGAAGTCCTCATGGTGGGTATTAAGAGGGCAAAATTGAAACCCTATCTTGAGGAGATTCCCTTTTTTGCCCTCTATTGCGTTTTCTTCAAAATGTGAGCAGCAATTTTTAAACCCCTTCAATTTTGCTCGTAATTTCGATATGTCGTCAATAAAGTTTAGGTTGCAATCGAATTGTGTACGTGCTTTCAGATTTCACACTTTTTATTTGACAAGCGATATCTATTTAATTTTTGTAGTGCGATCTCCTGCTTATATATATGGAATTATTATTGCTATCATGTGGTAACTCATATTAGAGTTTAGGCGGCGAAACCCACGCCTCCTGCTCGAGGGTGCTTATTTATAAATATGCTGAACGAAAGGGCATATTTATAAGCGGCGCTCAATTGTCCACGTTTGATAATTGAGATATATGGATTCGAGCAAGTTCTCGAGTTGTGTTGTACAACTTCAGAGTAGATTTCGTAGCGTCTCTCTGGTGTTCTCCTGATACACACCCTCTTGACCTCGTTGTCGAGACGGTATCCGGAGAACAATGAGATGTCACCAAATTTTCTCTCGAGTTGTACAACGGCTTAGAACTTGCCCGAACCATATATCCTCGAATGGGATTAGGACCTAACCTATTTAGAGATTAGGAGTCATCGTTGGTACCCTTGATTTGTTTCTTGTAGTAGAAAGATTTGCAAGCTATCGCACTAGCTATATAATTAGATTATTTGATATCGTTGTTGATGTTAAAATTTATGTCTCTTATGTAGGGAATTGGAAGCTTTAAACCGTGGAAGAAGCTAGGTATCGATCGTGAGTACATTTATATATCTTGGAACCTGCCCACTATTTTGCAAAGGTAATATTAATTGAAATGATGTCTCAATATTTAAAATAGCTATAGCTAGTTGTCGCCCAGCTTTTTCCTTAATTTATTGTGCGAAATTTAATTGCAGATGGACCGTGAGGAATGGATGTATCGTAAAAGCCGTGTGAGTGCTGAATTTCAGAGGGTGTTAAGGAGTTCAAAAAATTGCGTAAGACTACATGGTGAGGAGGGTGTAAACTTCATATATTGTCCTTGCATTGATTGCACTAACTGAGGAGATTTAACAACTCATCTCAAATTGAGGACCACCGATTCGACGTGGCTTCGTGAGGAATTACACATGTTGGATCCATCACGGGGAGGCAGGTAGTACCCCTCCGATATGCAACGAAGATACGGTGGAACCGGATGACGAGTTGCAGCCTGATATGTTTGAGGAGGATAATTTGGAGCAAATGTTGCGGGATGTGGAGGGTAATTACACGGAAAGAGAGTTTGAAAAGTTTAAAAGCTTGATAGAAGATTTATGCCAAACCGCTGCTCACAAAGTTGCAAAGCGGAATACACCAAAGTTGGGTTCGGTCCTTGCATTGTTCGAATCAAGGCAAAACACCGCTGGATGATACAAGTTTCAATGCACTACTAGTTCTTCTATCGGATCTGCTTCCGGAGGGAAACGAGTTGCCAACAAGCATTTATGAAGCGAAGAAGCTACTATGTCCCATGGGAATGGAAATAGAAAGGATACATGCATGTCCGAATGATTGCATCTTGTACCGTAACGCACATCGAGTCTGACGCTTGTCCAGCTTTATGGTGTGCCCCAGACAAACAAAAGGAGAAGCGAACGACAAGAAGCGAAGAGCCGGGCAACGACGGTGAAGAGGTCATCACTAAAGGTGCACCGCCAAGGTATTGTGGTATTTGCCCATCATTCCCGTCTCGAGCGGTTGTTTGCAAATCCGAGAGAGGCAAAATTGTTGCGCTGGCATTACGAAGTCTCGAAGGAAGATGGCAAGTTGAGACACCTCGCCGATTCGCTCAATGGAGAAACATCGATTGGAAACATGAGGAGTTTGGTGCCAAATGAGGAACATAAGATTTGGGTTGAGTACCGACGAATGAATCCGCTTGGTAACATGAGCAATCGTCACAGACTGCCGCTCATAGGTATCTACAACCTCCTCCTTGGTACAGGCATGAAGCGGAAGTATATCATGATGTCATTACTAATCTCGGGACCCAAACAAATGGAAATGATATTGATGTGTACCTTGCACCATTGATCGAGGATTTGGTAAAATTGTGGAATGATGGGGTAAATCGTGTGGGATGCGCATAAAGAGAGCATTTCACCCTACGGCTATGGTATTTTGCACCATAAATGATTTCCTGCCCTTGGTAATTTGGCGTGTTACAAGATTTAAAGGAGCCAAAGCGTGTCCTATTTGTGAAGAGGAGACCGAGAGTCTATGGTCGCCAATTCCAAGAAAATCTCGGTATATGGGTCACCGAGGTTTCTACCTCGAAGTCATCGATACCGTAAGATGGATGACAAATTTGATGGGAAGAGGGAAGTCCGCTCGCACCGCAGCCTATGAGTGGAAGCCAAGTATATTCACGTAGAGGATATCGATGTTCAAGACGGAAAGAGCCAGAATCTGTTTCGCCCTAGGACCATTTGGAAGAAGAGGTCAATATTCGGGACTTACTGCATCGAAGGAGTTAGATGTCCCGCATTGTATTGATGTCATGCATGTTGAGAAGAATGTCTCGCGACAACTTGGTTGGCATCCTCGCTGAACATACCGGAAGACCAAAGATGGTGTCAATGCTCGCCGCGACATGGCCTACATGGGAATCGTGCCCAGACTTGCAAAGGATAGAGGAGGATGGAAAAGGCCCAGACATCCTCGCCGCATGCTACACCTCGCCCAAGAAGGAGAAAGAAGATCTCTGCAAATGTCTCCAAAGTATTAAAGTTCCATCTGCTACTCCGCCAACATTAAGAAGCTTGTGTCTATGGATGATTTGAAGTTGTTGGGCATGAAGTCCCATGACCGCCATGTCTTGATGACCCAAATGCTCCTGGGCCAGTAATCCAAATATTCTCCCAGAGGATGTCAGTTGGCAATCACAAAGTTGTGTTATTTCTTCAATGCGATCTCCTGCAAAGTTATTGACCCCGATGTACTAGACAACTTACAGAGTGAGGTGGTGCGACTCAGGTCACCTTGAGATGCATTTCCCACCGCCGTTTTTGACGAATGGTCCACCTTGTTGTTCACCTTGTCGAGAGATTAAGATATGTGGACCCGCTTTCCTACGCTACATGTATCCGCTCGAGAGGTACATGGGTATATTAAAGTCGACGTGAGGAATCTGGCCGGCTCGAGGGTAGTATTGTTGAAGGTTATGGACCAAGAGGTTATTGAGTTTTATGTGGACTACCCGGGTAAAAGACAAGCAATCGGTGTTCTCAGATCTCGTCATGAGGGCGATTTGCCGGTAAAGGAACCGCGGTCCAAACTAATGAGTCCGAGGTTTGATATGTATTGCAAGGCGATTTCACGCCTTGCGTATAGCGCAGGTTCGCCCATACATCGAGCAAAGATAAGTTGATATTACGGAAGAGAATCCACAAATGGATGAGTTTCCATCGCACAAGAACACAATGATCGATTCTCACATGGTTCAAAGAAAAGCGAGGTCTCTTTATCGAGAATGTAAAATGGTTGGTCGACGGACCAAGATTTAATGTACGTATATGGCAGGGTACGATATTAATGGTTACACCTTTTACATCGAGAGTCAAGATGCCAAGAGTACCGCCCAAAACAAGGTGTGAGTATAAATGCTTTCTCGATGATCATCACTCAAAACAGCTTCCCCAACCGCAATGAACTCCTACTATGGGATGATCAAGAAATTTGGGAGCTCGACACGAATATACCAAGTTCCATTGTTCCGATGTAAGTGGGTACGACTTCCACATGGAGTGAAGGTCGACAAGAGAGGCTTTACTATTGTGGATCTCAAGAGACTCGCCACAAAGATGATCCGCTTGTCCTGCGGCAAGCAACTCAAGTCTTTACGCGCGCGATCCGCCAATCCAAGGTTGCACGCCGTTTTCATGGCAAGAGACGGATCGAGGAGTTGAAGATGTTGTAGATGAAGAAGAGTATAACCAATTCGATGAGATACCTTCATTTGCGATGGGGCTTGTCTTAGCGGGATGATGACACACATGGAGCCAATTACATGCGAGTAGATCATCATGAAGGGCAATATTGTAAATAAATGGACTATTATAATGTATGTAAAATAGTATTGTAAATCCAAGGTGATTAATTGCTGTTTGGAGGCTTCATGGAAATGCATGCAATTTCTTTTATGCCTGCACTTTGTGCCATAATTTGTGAAAGAAAATTCCATTTGACGAAATTATTGTTGGGAAAGCTTGTAAATAGTCGAAAGTTCATTTCGAAAATTTTCGACAATTCCAGATTAATTTGAAAAAGTTTTGACTTTTCTACGCTTTTACGCACAAATCATGTGTCTACGAAATGAATTTTGGCATATTTCTTGAATGAGGTCGCTTTTTCAAAAAATTATTTTATGAAAAGTTTTGCAAGATCCTGAAATATGTTTCGCAAAATTTCTAATAATTTCAACAATGTATGACAAAGTTATGGCATTTTCTCTTTGATGAAATGCTGAAAATTCAGAACTTGCGATGTCCTAAAAGGAATAGTGCAATAAACTACATCAGTGTCGGTTTTATTAAAAAAAGTGATACTGACGACTAACATCAGTGTTCTATTAGAAAAGTGATGATCAAGCATCAGTATCGGTTTTATTAAAAGAGTGATACTAATGATGAAGCATCAAGATTTTCTTAAAAGAGTGATACTAATGATGAAGCATCAAGATCGGTTTTCTTAAAAGAGTGATACTAATGATAAAGCATCAAGATCGCTTTTATTAAAAAGTGATACTAATGACTAACATCAGGGTTCTATTAGAAAAGTGATGATAAAGCATCAGTATCGGTTTTATTAAAAAAGTGATACTAATGGTTAAGCATCAGTATCGGTTTTCTGAAAAGAGTGATACTAATGATTAAGCATCAGTATCGGTTTTCTTAAAAGAGTGATACTAATGATAAAACATCAGTATCGGTTTTATTAAAAAAGTGATACTAATGACTAACATCAGGGTTCTATTAGAAAAGTGATGATAAAGCATCAGTATCGGTTTTATTAAAAAAGTGATACTAATGGTGAAGCATCAATGATCGGTTTTCAAAAGAGTGATACTAATGATTAAGCATCAAGACGGTTTTCTTAAAAGAGTGATACTAATGATAAAACATCAAGATCGGTTTTATTAAAAAGTGATACTAATGACTAACATCGTGGTTCTATTAGAAAAGTGATGATAAAGCATCAAGACGGTTTTCTCAAAAGAGTGATACTAATGATTAAGCATCAAGACGGTTTTCTTAAAAGAGTGATACTAATGACTAACGCAATTTTAAACCCCGCCCATAACCATTCGCTGCTGTTTCTTTCTCCACGCTGCCCTAGCCGCCCGCCTTCCGCCTTCTCGCTTCCCGCCGCCGACGCTTAACCTTAGCCGCCGAAAAGTGCCGCCGCCGCTTGCCGCTTCGCTTTCACGCTTCGCTTGCCGCCGACGCCGAGGACGCCTCGCTTGCCGCCGACGCCGAGGACGCCTCGCCTGCCGCCATCGCCGAGGACGCCCCACGCCACCCCCACACCGCCAGACGCCGACGCCGCTTCTACCGGTGCGCTTTCGACGCCGACGCCGCCGCTTCGCCGCCGAGGCGCGCGAGGCGCTGTCAGGCCGATCAAGAGCATCACCGCCCGCCATCTTCATCACCGCCGACGCCTCTCTAGCCGCTTGCATTTCGTTTCGCCATCGTCCCGTAAGTATTTTATACTGCGTGCCTTATTCTTTTAAGTGAATGCAAAGGGCCATCTATGTGTTTGACTTGGGGACCTTGCATGAGGGCTTAAGTGTTCTGTGAGGATATCTGGGATCGAATAGATGATTTGTGACAACAAACTTGATAAACCGTATATATATATAATTGTGATATACTTGGTTAGTGTAATTGTCATTCACAAAGGAAATGCTCATTCAGAATTTGCTCACCGCATTTTCTTTTAGTTCTTGCTTATCGTAATATTCATCGCTATATTGTCTGTTAATTGCTTTGTCTCAATTCAGTTCATTCAAGTTCATTCTGTGATGATTCCAGAGATTGCGAGGGCTAATTTCTATCCAAGAAAGTAGTTGAAGTGATTCCTAACTGCGCATGTTTGATCGACATTTGATTAACTTAAAACCCGCAAGTATTGAATTGAAATTGTGGAAAGGTTGTCACAAATCTATCTGCTTTCGCCTATTGTGGCGAGGAGGGCCTCTTAAGGCAACCCGACATCCGAGAACACTCTAATAATCAACTTGAGCTCTATGTTAGTTGATTTATTCATGGTACTGCATATGTTCATGTGTATGACCTTGAGTTTCTTTTGTTCTCCTTTCTCACACCGCTATTTTCTTTAGTTCTTGCTTCATCGTAATATTCACTTTTAGCATATTACTTTTGTTTAGACATGTGTTTACTTTCAACATATTACTTTTGTTTTTATCTCAAAGATATGTTAGAGTTTAGGTTATGTAACCTACGCCTCCTGCTCGAGAGTGCTTATTTATAAATATGCCGAATAGCATATTTATAAGCTTAGCGCCCTCAATTGTCCACGTTTTTGATTAGTTGATATGTGGTTCGGCAAGTTCTCGAAGTGTTGTACAACTCAGAGTTGATTTCGTAGCTTTCCGGTGTTCTCCTGATACACACCCTCTTGACCTCGTTGTCGAGACGTATCCGGAGAACAATGAGATGTCAGCCAAATTTTCTCTCGAGTTGTACAACGGCTTAGGAACTTGCCCAACCACATATCCTCGAATGGGATTAGGACCAAACCTATTTAGAGATTAGGGTTATCGTTGGTACGATTTAGTTGGTCAACAGATATTGCATGTTATGTCGCTACTAACTTGACCTTCTTGTGTTGCTATTCTTGCATTAGTACATTAATGCTCATATTCTCTGTTGATGTTGTGAAATCAAACTTGTTGGTGTAAGTAAACATCTGCTAGTGCTAAATTCACTTGTCATATGGAATGGGCTTTTGTTTTTTATCCGAGTAGAGGTTAGAGTTTAAGTTATGTGAACCCACATGTATCCGTCAATTTAGAGATTAGAGTTATCATTCCAACTTATTGTTGGTCAATAGATAGACTTTTGTTCTAACAATTGCATACTATGAATTATCTGTTGATCCTTTACAAGATTTATTGTCAAGTGCATATAGTAGCTTCAAATTGCTTTCTCTCATGTCACACATATGACCTTATCGATAAGAAAACTCAAAATGTCGCAACTAGAGAGCATCGCTCGCCGCTGACAGAGTAGAAGGTGTCGCTAGGGCCGAGCATGGTTCCAATTACTCAAGGGCCGAGTAAGGTGAGGAAGAGCCGAGGACCAAACAAAGGGGCTACAGGAGAACGCCGCAGTTCTCCGCTTCAATGCCGGGGGTCTGCACGGCCCTCCTAAGTACATGGGGCGATACTGGCCATTTATTGGCCAATTGGTGAGGAGAGAGTGCCCATAACAATTAAGGATTGGAGAAAGGAAGTCAACGAAAGCGTAAGAATCGGTTGGGGACGAGGTTAAGAGTAAATGGATTATAGAGGAGGACGATGAACCCACAATGAGACAGACGCCTTTGAATAGGATGGGTGTGGCCTTGAGGCACTTCAAGACCCTTATGCACAATGAGTACGTCTGAAAGGCCGACACCATTCGAGAAGTATCCATTTGTGACCCCGATGTTTGGGCGGAGTTCACGAGGATGAAGGGTACGCCGAGGCAAAGCAATGAGAGAGAGGAACACCGCTGTCCGTGAGGCTTAACACGCACCCGCACCACCCTGCACATGCGGCTATGAGGGAAGAAGGCAGAGGGCGCGACAAGCCGAGGAGTGCGCCACTCCGGACGGTGATGCCTTACTCCCACATATCCGAGGAGCGGCACGCAATCGGGTATTAGCGAGGACAAAGAAAACCTCGACGGGCAGCTTTGTAGTTGCAAACCTCGCTACCGCCAAGTCGCCTCTACCATCGAAGACATCTAACTTAGTACAATACAATTGACCCAACTTGTTGTATTTCAAATCTAATTTGTACTCGCTATTACAGAAGAGGTAAGCCAAATAAAAGAACAGGGACCTTCTGAGCTAAGGGTCGCAGGACATCCTGTCTGCCTCGCGATCGGAAGTCCGACCATAAGGGCGGGTGCTTGCCGAGGGGCGGACACACGAAGAAGACCTACTTTCAAGATGATTCTCATGAAAGTGCCAACTCAAGGTCATGGCAGCATCGCAGGAGCGCCTCAACGCACTAAGGGAGCAAATGAGGAGGAGATTAAGGAGGAGATGAGGGGAGATGCCGCACGTGAGGAAGAGATAAGAGGGAGATGAGGGGAGATGGCGGCGACGTGAGGATCGCCTCGAGGGCCGAGATGATGGCGATGATTTCCCGTGAGTCGAGCCGATGCCCTCGACTCGAGAGAAGTTCAGGTTCGACCTATCACCGCGGCTCCAAAATGATATGACCGGTCCCAACCAAGGTAATAATTAATTTTTCCCGAGTTAAAGCTACGAGTGTAACTCCCGCAATGTTTTTCCTCGTTGTACACTTCTTGCGTGTGCTCGCTGGCGCCACCACCATCTTGACGGAGGATGGATTTCCGCCGAGGTCGCACGCGGGTTGCATTTCCATGCAACGAGACCGACACTGCATGGTCACCGTGGGGAAGGGCTACATGAGGGTGCAGTGGACTACGCCCACGAAGACTTCTTATCACATGTGCTCGATTTCCAACGAAGATATCACCACTCTCGCAAGCACGCATGTCGCTCATCAAGTGGCCCACGACGGTGTCAGATCGGTCAAGGTAAAAAGTCCTCCACGCCTTCTCTACCATTCCAAGATTACCGCAGAAGTTAAATATATGCGTGTTCAGAGGTTCCTCCTGCCGCTCCTCGCCTCCCGCCTCCCGCGCTCGATCCCGCCTCCCCGCCTCCTCCGCCTCTCCGCCTCCCGCGCTCGATCCCGCCTCCCGCTACACCGCCTCGCCTCGCCTCGCTCCTCGCCTCCTGCCTGCCACCTCCCCGCCTCCCCCTGCCTCAGAGAACCACAGAGGCCTCCGAGACTCCTCAGACAACCACAAGAGGCCTCCGAGACTCCTTCCGCCAAGAGGGCAAAGCCGACAGAGACCACAGCGCTCTTAAGGTACCAAAAGCCCATCGCCTCGACTCGAGACTCCTTCGCCCAGAAGAAGAGTCAAGACAGCCACAGCACCTCAGATGATTATAAGGCCTACGAGCATGGAAAGCCCCGATTGCATCGCATTTAACCGAATGAGCTAGGCAAGTGGACTCGCCTCCATGGATGGTACCTTGATAAGGTGAAGGGGAAGAGCGCCGAGTCGACTTCAACGTGAAGTATAAAATGGTACATTTTCACCGCGAGGAGAATGGAACATTCCCGCCGCTTTTGAGGATCTATTCCGTGTACCAAATGAAAGCCATCGATATTTCTACTTTACGATCATGGACGCTGTGAGTATCACACCATATAGCTTGCGCCATGACTTTTATAGGATTTTGCATTATGTTTTTCACATTCAACACGAAGTTGCGGGATAATGAGACAACGAGCCGTGATTTAATCTACACGAAGTTGGGTTTGTCGAATTTTAGCTTGTGTTCCGCGATCATGGCTAGGCTTCAACCGGGTTCGCTGTTACCTACATCAAGGGGTATTGCAAAATCGAGTCGAAGAAGGACTTCATTGTATTGCCGCACCACGAGGAGTAAGTAGTACTTTTCGATTCAATTACTTGTACGCACTTAAAACCGTCTCAGAACTTATTTCCTTGCACTACATTTTATTTAATAAGCAACCATTGGGTTCTACTCGCCCTCGCTCCGAGTGAAAACACATCTACACATTTAACTCGACGAGAAGAGACCGATGGCATACGCGATCAAGCCTCCTTTGCGTAAGTAAGCGATTATTGAAACCTAACACATCCGAGGAATTTAACTACGCTTATTTTTTTGACTCAATGGTGCTCTCCAATGTATGTAGGGTTTCTCGACTATGTCGATGAAGGAGGGCCGCACGACGACAAAAAGGGCAAGACACCGCAAAGATAAGCGATTTAAGGTACAAGTGCCTAGCATATATATGATTAATTTTTTGACATCTAATCTTCGTGGGCTGAATTTCTTTTTCTTTCTTCAAGTGCCATCAACAGGCAGCGGTGACCATTGCGCTTCTATGTCATGCAAGACATGCTCATCGTGGTCGGCAACTCACACCATTTCCTAAGGTATAATTTTCTAATACTGATCAAGTATTAGATTTATGAAGTAATACAAAATAATTCTATTGGAACACCGCCATTATCTAAAAGCACTAGTATTAGTTAGCTCTACATGAAACACTAGTGTGGTCCAATCCAAAACGTGAAGCTTCTAAAAGACTCGGTATACATGACGTAATATTGTTCCATTTGAATTTTAGTAGAAAATTACATCACTATATTTTTGCTTGGCCTTAGGAGTATCTGCTTTTAAAATATTTGTTATTTGAGAATCAAGAGAGCGTTATCGTAATGTTTCCACTCTTGACCCTATTTAAATGCTTTAAAAGAGATTAAGTGGTTACGTGTGTTATTTATTATTAATATTTTCTTAGATTTAGTACTTGTTGGTTTGTGTGTGTACTATGTGTTATGAGATTAGGACTCTAAACCTAATTCAGCTTTAGACTCTATCTCTTTATGGTGTGGTCAAATCCAACTCCTCTCTCATATCATCATTATATATATCGGTGCTTCTCATTATAAAAGATAGAATCAATAAAAAGCGAGAGAGAATTTCACCTCTTACATTATGTGTCTATTGTTCTTGATCCCGCTGACAAGGCGCTATAATTTGTGATTGATCGTATGCTCGACAACGCTTTTACAACGCTATAGACAAATATAATGGCATGAAGGAGTAGCTTTTACATTTGTCCTTTCAAATAAGCATTGAGGCATTACTCAATGTCTTTACTAGAATATTAGCTTCTCACATTTGGATTTTTTTCTGCTTTTGAATTAATCTTTTATAATCCAAATATTTTCTAAACCCGCCAGTAGTTCCCGCTTATTTTTGTGATTGCCCCTAATACTTATCTATGTTTCCCTAATTTTATGTAATGCATAATAATATACTTAGCCTTTTACATAGAAATTTTGAAACTGAAATTAATACGCCATTTCGCTTTTGCGTAAGATCAATATCCCCGTAAGAGTTTAGACAAAGAAAGCACTCAACAATTTACGAGACCACTTATGCCAAGGGTACCGTTAGAAGTTATATCGAGGATGGCAGTTTAGAGATCTTGACGATCGTACTAGTCCATATGTAAACAATATTAATAATATATGTCAATGTGATATGTATCGAGGAAGTCCATGTAATCGATTGTCATGTTTGTGTTGTCTATTGTGAACGACTATGATATATATGTGTTGTAATTAAAGCGCTTCGTTCTCGTGAATGTGATATATGCATCCCGCCTTCTCAGACAGAATGTGATGATATATATATTGTGCATATTGTTTTAATCAGGCTTTTTTGGAGAAATTGCAAAATGGCACACCCCAATGGGTCATCGAATCGGTTCTTTAAGGAAGTGATTGTGATGATACCATCATCGTAATCGGTTCTTTAAGGGAAGTGATTCTCGATGACCACCTCATCGAATCGGTTCTTTAAGAAAAGTGATTCGATGACACACTCATCGTAATCGGTTCTTAAGGAAGTGATTCGATAACTCCATCATCGAAATCGGTTTTTAAAAAAGTGATTCGATGACACACTCATCGTAATCGGTTCTTTGTGAACCGATTCGATGAGTATGTCATCGTAATCACTTTTCTTAAAAGAACCGATTCTCGATGAGGGGTCATCGTAATCACTTCCTTAAAGAACCGATTCGATGATGCTATCATCACAATCACTTCCCTTAAAGAACCGATTCGATGACATTTTATCACGATCGGGTCAAAACCGATTCGATAGCTCCACCTCATCACTATCTAAGGACATCGACGCGACTAGAACCGATTCTAATGCTAAAAAGAACCGATTCTCGATGTGCCGCTCAGAGTAGTGCACACTTTGCTCGATTGTGTTATCAAAGAAAGCAAGGCAGCCTCAAGTGAATACAAACCCGAAAGTCGTTGAGCTCTACATCACCGGTGAACTCCATCCCTATCATGGTCACATAAAATGAATATCCGCCTAAAGCCCTCACACAGCGTGGCTTTTAGAGATTGTGCCTCTTGATCAAAGAGAGGAGCTGTTGGGTGAAGAACACGCCTTACGGCATAGTAGAAGACCTCAGAACATGCAGTCATTCATAAGCAATTGTAGTTAGCCCTACCATAGCACAATATCTAGAATTCCTACACATCAATCAAAATTATCGATCACATATTAGAATTTCATACCAAAGATGAGAAAACAAATGTGTAAATTGTTTTCTTTAAATTGCAAAAGCTTCGGGGTTCTCTATTCTGATTGGAAGTCGCACTTGGGTGGATCTTTTGGTATGTTTCTTCTCGGTCCAATGATTTTCAGAATAACAATTGCACCTGTCCTGCCTTGCATCTCTCCCAAAGGTTGCATCTGCTTTTGACATGCAAAAGCATTAGCTATGATTGTTTTATTAGAAGGTGCTCAGATTGCAAAAAGCATATTGCTAGACATAGGTGAAGGAGAAGATCGCCAAATTAATGAAAGCATGGATTTTTATTCTTAGAATTTCATACCAAAGATGAGAAACAAATTGTGTAAATTGTTTTCTTTAAATTGCAAGTGCTTCGGGGTTCTCTATTCTCGTTGGAAGCAAGACTTGAGTGGATCTTTTGGTATGTTTCTTCTCGGTCCAATGATTTTCGAATAACAATTGCACTGCTCCTGCCTTGCATCCGCCCAAAGGTTGCATCTGCTTTTTGACATGTAAAAGCATTAGCTATGATTGTTTTATCGGAAGGTGCCAGATTGCAAAAGCATATTGCTAGACATAGGTGAAGGAGAAGATCGCCAAATTAATGAAAGCATGGATTTTTATTCTTAGAATTTCATACCGTGATGAGAAACAAATGTGTAAATTGTTTTTAAATTGCGGTGCTTCGGGTTCTCTATTCTCGTTGAAGCAAGACTTGGGTGGATCTTTTGGTATGTTTCTTCTCGGTCCAATGATTTTCGAATAACAATTGCAGCTAGAAATTTGAGTCCCGTCTTGCACTGCCCTGTCTTTGCATCTAGATATTTTACCCGCCATTCAATCTCTGCATTACTTTTTGCATCTAGAAACCAAAAATGATAAAATTCTCGCTACTAAAGAAACCAAAACATATACCTGTATTCAAGTACTTGGATTTTTCCGTAAATTTAAGTTGCATGTCTATTCCATTAGCCTCGGTAGAATTTACAAGTGGCTTAGTATTGTTTGCTTGGGTGCATAAAAGCTTTAAATGTGCATATAAGTTGGTACCAAGTTGGGTTATTGTAATTTATGAAGCACAAAACATAATCTACTCGGACTTTCAACAAAATGGGGGCATGCTACATATTCTTTAACATGAGCCACTATTTGTTATTTAAAGTGTGTGTTGGTCTCTTGTTGAAAGTTTGAAATCATCTGTTCCAATAGTGGAAGATTGGTTGCACCTATCTTTTAATGCTGGTTCACCAAAGTGTGTTGCAATTTTCTACAAGAGCTCAGACTTATATTTCATTAGAAACCATCTGCTCCAAAGTGTTCTTCTAGCAGTTAGGATGTGCCTGGTCTTGTGAATAGATTCCTTCCATTAGTGAATTGGATGTGCTTTGGTCGGCTTCTTCTAGCAGTTGTTCTTGTGAATAGATTCATTAGTAAGCGATGGGCTTCCTTCCAGCTAGGATGTCTTTGGTCTTGTGAATAGATTCATAATTAATGACTTTTTTTTCTTTTACTCCAAAACATTATTTCCAAATTTTGACTTTATCTAGAGGCGCTTCTTTTCTTTTATGGTGTTTCAGACTTGGGTTATCTACAAGGAAGTGAATTGCATTACTTCTGTCTTTTGGGTAGTTCCGTTGTTTTGTTTCAGCAGGTACTTGATTCCTTCTTGCTAATATTCTATGTTTGAATGAAGGTGTTTCTATTCTACTAGATATGATCGACCTTTGTTCTTTTATTTTTTCCAGGTGCTACATGTGCTAATATTCTTGCTAATATTCTATGTTGTATTGTGCGTGTTATAAAGCCATCATTGTATGAATCATTGTGCATACCAAATGATAAGTAAATGGCCCGTTAACTTGAATGCCCAAATCAGTAGTAATCGCAGAAATTGGTACTCCTTTTTTATATGGAAATATTTCTTGTAATTTGTTGAGCAAGATTTATTCTAGCACGCATGCTTTTATTCCCGTGTGTAAGACTAATCGATTATTGACTAAGTAACCTAACATGGATTACATAGGTCTCTAAGTAACCTAATATGGATTACATAGGTCTCTCACTAATTAGTAACTTGATTATCGTGTCGAAATTGCCACATGAATCACCAGAGTAATCAACATTAGACTAAGTAACTAAACATAGGTTACATAGTTCCCCAAGACTTTCTCGATTATCACATAGTTCCCCAAAGACTTTGTAATCGATAATTAAGTAGACCGCTCAGATTTTCAGAGTGCACGAATCAACTTAAGTAGACTGTAAGTATTTGAGATGGATATTGTAAAATATTGGTAGTAAGAAATAGTGTTGAGTTTTTGAAAGGGAAGTGTTTTCTGGCAAGTTTAGTGAGGTCTCCAATTTCTATAATCCTGAATTGTTTTCTGGTTGATAAGTCAAGTAGACAATAACAGAGCACATCAGGTATGCTGTTGGTCGATGAAATGGTTTAGTCATACTATTTGCATGTAGGGCGGTAATATTTATTTGATCACCTAGGCTTGGTTGGGTAGGGCAACATAGGTTACAGTACATGGACCATCCGTAATAGGAGCTGTTTGGTTCATATCTTTGTAGCAAAGGAGGGTTCGAGAAGAAATGGTTTAGTAAAATTTCTTGACAATCATTCATCTTGGCAGTTTAATTGTTTCATGCAGCAATGTTAATTGAATTTATATCTCTCCTTGCAAGACAAATATCTGCACATGTTTGTTAACCTTGCAAAGACAAATATATGTACATGTTTGAATAGGAAATAAGTGAAGAAGTAAAATTACTAGATTTTTGTACTACACTATCTTTGCTTAACTCTAATCAAGGCGCTTCTATTAGGTCCAGTTTTAACTTGATCTCCACCGCAATTTGATGCTTGACTGTTATTGTTGCATTCAAGAATAATATAGGTTGTAGGGTATATAATTAGTTTTCATTGACTCTTCTTTTTTGTTGACCTCCCCTGCATTTCACCTACCATAGGGCCGTAAAAGTCTGGATGGAATAAGAAAAGGATATACACAAAAGAATGAAAAGATAAAAGCAGCAAGCAAGGAATTAAGATGAGTCCCATTCCCAAAACCATAAAAACTTAATACTATCAAGAGAGTTTCGTAAAGATGGAGAGGAAGAAACCTTAATTAATTGTGTGATCAGGACCAAACCTTCAGAAACAAAGGTCAGAAGAGTAGAGACAAGAATGGATGCCCGATCCGACTTAAGTCCTACATGCTTTCTAACCCCTATACAAAATATAGTGCCTGCAAGTAAATGTAAAGTAGTCTTTAAACATCAATCGCAAGGTGTGTCTTTGTAAACTCAGAAGAAAAAATTGTTCAGATAAAACACCAGAGGAAGTGGGGAAAAGATCAAAATTAAAAGAAGAGGATAAATGAGTGGGTGTACTGGTAACTTTTGCTTTCTTTGTAGGGTTAGCTGATCCCTTATCTGTGCATGCTCTCCTCCTTTTATTCCACCTAGAGAAATCGTAAGATATTTTACCCGCCATTGAATCTCTGCATTACTCTTTACATCTAGAAACCAAAAAATGATAAGATTCGCTACTAAAGAAACAAAACAAAGGATCTTCATAGTGACCTAGACAATTTGCAATCGCATTGTCATTCAACCTTATTTCTTCATAGCTGATCTTATCCTTGGAGCAATCCCTGCCGCCCGCAATGGCTCCTACATCTTAAATTAGGAAATCGAAAGATAATTAGTGGAATAAATAACTAAGAAAATTTAAGTTCAGAGAAGTATATGTTAGTTTTGTTTGTGTTTCATAGCTGCTATGAAATCAAACATGTAGGAGCCGTAAGATATTTTACCCGCATTCAATCTCGCATTACTCTTTGCATCTAGAAACCAAAAAATGATAAAATTCGCTACTAAAGAAACCAAAACAAAGGATCCGATGATGTTGTTCGCTTTGATAACTACACATTATATAGCAATGCACAAAAGATTACCAACCGCAATATTAGTTTAGTCAAGGATGAGTTGTGCACTTAGATCATTACAACTATGAATTGGAATAATCTCTTCACCGCCGCTTTTATTGCATGAAACTGTATGTTTGGTTTGAGTGATATCTGCTAATATCCTATGCTGTGTCATATCCTTACGTGCCATTGTTTTATTTGCATTTGAAGGTTATGTGAATGTGGAAAATGCTCCTATCACCATTAAAAAATATTTTATAAATGTTTTATAACATATGAATATCTATGTCAGCTCAATGGCACCAATCAATCGAACACGAAAGAGAACGTACGCGTTGTTTTCTAAAACCCCAATGGCGCCTAAGTAAGTTTTACTTGACTATCTCTTTCATCTAATTAAAAGTTGACAAAATGTTTAAATAAGCATTTTTTTAGATTCAAGGAGTTCGACAACATTGAATTCGGGGATATATACAGATCTTGGAGTATTTGTGTCTTGGTAGATGTTAAATTTCCAATTGAAGATCATGGTGATTTGCTTCGATTTATATTAATAGATGAGACTGTAAGTTCAACGGTAATTCCATCCTCAAAAAAATATTTATTCTGTTAACTAACATGGTTTATTTTAAACTTAAAAGGGTTTCAAAATAGAAGCTATTGTCAGGGACAGAAATGTTCCTATATTTAACTTAGCACTCAATGAAGGCCATAAGTACAACATTCATCATGTGCAATTCCAACCTAACTACGAGGAAGTTGAGTATCGAGCATCCGAAACTTTATGAATGCGTTCTAACGAACCGCATAAACAGCTTGAACCTGCAGATAGTTGATTTTCCTCTTTACCCAAAGCATTTCATGCCATTTGAAGACGTTTATGGACGTCCTAACAAAACATTTGTAGGTATGGTTCAAAATTTCTTTGTAACAAATATATAATATCAAATGATATTTTCATGGCAAAACTTAAAACATGCAATATTTCATACAGATGTAGTTGGCGAGTCGTTCATTTTGGTGATCTTCAAGATTACTTAAACCTTTCCACGCCAGTATAATGAATAGAGAGGTCACTCTTCTAGACACGAGGTAAATCTATAGTATTTTCAAAAAAGTATTGTTTTGTTAAATCTAATCGGTGCATAATATTCAAGATATTTCTTCTTGTGTTTAATTGTAGGTTTAACCTATTAGTTGTTCAACTATGGGATGAGCATTTGACCCAACATATGCTCAGTTGGTCAAAGGCTAAAGCAAAAAAACATGTGCTTCTAGCAACTATGCTGAAAAAAGACAACAGATACGGTAACTAAAGCATCAACCTACAAAATATTAAATACTATTGGTAATGTGCAATTAAAGAAAAGGTACTTACAATACGTTGCTTTTAAAAACAGGCCGTGTGGAAACTACCTAATACACGAAACTTGCATTCGCTCCAGATCTTCCTACACAACATACACTTCAAAGTAAGTGTTTTTTAATAAGCCAAAATAGTCTCCATTGAAAAGAAAACTACAACTCTCTTTTACTAATACATTTTTAAATTATTATTATTATTGTAGGCTTTGACACTCTCTGTGGCAGGAGCATTTGATTGCACATTCATAAAAAGATTTATTGAATGGAGGAGCCAAAAACTAGCTCATGTGGTTACTAGGTCTACCAATCGACTATAATGATTCTTATATGAAAAATGATGTAACTTGATGCTGGACATCTTTTATTATTCTGATCACATGAATAATTGCTTGTGTGGACATGTTGGTGTATGAATAATTCATGATCATTTAATGAATCGATTTCTGTGGTATGAAGTGATCTATGTATTATGCTTATACTATGTATTATGCTTATACTATGTATTATACTGTGGCATGCATGAGAATCAATGCCCTCCAAGTTTTGCCCTTTAAGCATTGGACTTTTATCCAATGCATCACAGTACGGCTTCATAGTCCACTTATCGAGTTTAGTCCAGGAAATCCACTTATCACAGTACAGCTTCATAGTCCAGGAAATCTGATACAATGGTGGTGCTAGAAGTTTGCTGTGTAACCTGTGAGGAGCATGGTATTGGCTAATTATTTTGCCAAAATACTAACTATTTTATCCTTCAATTACCTTGTCAGTAGCAGCACCTAAGCTTAATTAACATCGGAGTAAGTTCTTAGATAATTGAATGCTACTGCTTTTGCATGTGAGTCTCATGTTAAAATGTTAGTAAAAGCATTAGGAAACATGGTCTGTGGTTAAAATGTTAGTAAAAGCATTAGGAAACATGGCATTTAGAGATGATTGGGAGAACACAGAGAGCTCTTTTGTTATGGGGTGCCAGAACATGTGTTAGAGAAAAGCACGTGATGAGCAAAGCAATAATAGACCTATGAAAATCTTTTTGCGATGCTATCTCCAAGCTTCTCAATGTGCTTTTCGGGAAGATCGAGAGAAGGAGAATTCTCTTCCTTGACAATGTTCAAACAAACCAATAAGTCAGATTAGAATATATACACATTATTGCCAAAATACTAACTATTATCCTACAATTACCTTTGTCAAAACAAACCAATAAGCGTGAATGATCGCCGAGAACAAATGGCTAGGCATGTATAGTTATTTAGGCTCTTAGCCAACCTGTTCTCCTCGGTGTTCACTGCTCCAATCGATTGGCATCTTCTATCGCCTTTGCCCGGTGTTACAGCTTCATTTGTTAGATGGATAGATGGATACTTGTCATTGTTGGTACACGCTTTTGTATTAGCCGAGAGCCGTAATATTAGCCAAAATATTATTAGCCGAGAGCCAATGGAGTCTGATTTCTTTCTTATGTTTGAGTTCTCGCTTCAAAGATCCCTACTTTCCTTCAACCTAACACAGCTTCAGCTCGCAACTTTGACAGCTTCAGATTCTAGATTGGATACTCTCACCGAGGACTGCTCCTTTTTAAGAAGGGTAGCATCTTTCTCGTTATTCAAGTAAGATGGTGTTCTTAAGTTCAGATGACGCGCTTCTCCAAATCATTCAACTTTTCATTTGTCATGTTGATCTCTATAGTTAGCCTCTGATTTCTTCCCGAGATTGAGCACGCCCTTCCTTCGTAAAGTAGAGCACTCTCACCGCAAGCGCTTCTCATGCTCCTCCGGAAGTTTAAGTGAAACTTTCCAATTCCTTGTGCTTTTTCTCAAGTTCTTGTTGCTGCATCTTCACCTTTTGATCCAAAGCCTCAAGCTCGCACAAGATTGCATTTTTGCGTGTTTCAGCACTATTTAGCTTTTGGACTTCTGTAGCCATTTCATCAGTTATCTTCTTGAAATCAGCCTGTGCCTTAGAGAGATCAGACTCCAAAGTAGACAACTGCTCAGACGATGACGACTTGGTCGGTTTGGCTTGTGGCCGCTGCAGTCTCTTAATTAAGCTAAGGTCTCGCCGTCTCGGTTGAGACGATAAGACTCCACTTTAGTTTTCCATCGCGACGAAAGTGCGCTGTTTAGCCACGCAGCTGCCATCTGCTCACTTCAGATCGTAGATTTCCTAATCCGTCCAGACTACACATATGCAGCAAGATCAATCCACGACCGTCCTCTCCGAAAGACAATGAAGTTGCAAGCTGTGATTTTATGTAATAGGCATTGCAAATTGTGGAGGGCTTTCCTCAGAAGAAAACGGATCTACTCCTTGTCAGTCCGATTACTTGAGCCTTGATGACTAGATGAGTAGATTTCATGAGGCAATTCCATGTAAGAAGGCCTTGTTAATCTCGGTGGGGAACTTCATCCAAGGAAAAACGAGCCCAACTGTTGGCGAACCCTTGTGACAGCTTTCACGCACGCAAAACACGCCATCCTCTCTTTCATCCGCATCCTCTCTCCGCCGCCTGTGTTAATTTCTTGCATTCATTAGGATAACATGCATACTGTGCTAATCAGATCTACTCCAAAAGGTGTTCTCAAGGTGTCTGATCAATGCATAAGTTTTCTTTGGTGTCATGCAAGAATCCGAATTAGCCACCTATTTCTTACCACATGTCAGGCTTTATGTTAAAGTGTTACGCTTAGATTAGAGTTGGTTTTGACTTTTGATTGATGGTATCTAGCTAATATAATTTAGAGTCTGTACCATGTCCTCGCCGCCAAGGCGAATCGACAAAATTTTCACAAAAACCCTTCAACTCCATCAAAGTGTTCTTTTCATAATTCCGTTGGGCTGACACCAATCGTTTTGTAGATCACAAACGATTTTGGCAATTATGTCGCATCATCCAAACCAATCATCACGGAAAGGGAAAGAAGGTTGCTATGTGGCCATCCCTTTAAATTTTGGCTTATATTATATTGTTGTAACTACATGATATTGATTGTAACTGCGTGATATTATTTTGTGAAATATCATTTTGGCAAAGGATGGATGCACAAAGATGCTCCAAAGAGACATCGATCGCTATTTTGCCACAAACACCTACTAGCTTAGTTATACGTGACGGAAACAATGTTCAAAGTCAAAGTTATTCGTCTTCGGACGAAGAAGATGAGCATAATCAAACACCTATGCTATACACAATTCCACCTCGAAGTACCCTTACAATGGGTGTATCGCTACAAGGCGATTGCTCAAATGGTACAAGTTGCTTTTTTCCTATGATATGTGTTTTAATCACAAACATTCCAACTCAAAATAGCTAATTATTATTACATGCGTTGTACACTTTAGGTAGGAGTAATTACCGTGATGTTGCTGAAAGTTCCGCTGCCATGGCAGAGGAACAGACACAGGTAAATTTTGGTCAAGTAGTGGCTCACATTACACCTGAGCAAAGTGTACCAAGTCATGGTGGACAATTTGTAAGGAATGCAAACCTTACAGAAGAGCAAATACAATCAAGGCGTCGAAGACAAAATGCTAGGAATGCAACTCTTACACCAGAGGAAAGGCTAGCAAGACGAGAACGTGACAGAGCACGCCGTCAAAGTTTAACACCTGAACAAAGGGAAGAGATTAATGCCCGTCGAAGAGCGTATAGGCAAAGTTTGGCTTCTAAAGAAAGGCAAGAGTCAAATGCTCATCAAATAGCATGTAGAAGAGAGGAGAGGGATAACATTAACGCCCGTAGAAGATCAGCCAGGCAAATGATTACACAACATGATAGGCAAGCATTGTTACGTGAAAGTAATGTAAGCTACGCGAGTAGGAGAGACACCCATGCTCTGAATCAATTGCAATGCAATGCCCACAATCGACAAGCCAGGTGGCCAATCCATCATCGCATGGCTTCGCTTATTGCAGTCTCTCAACGCAGCCTCATTCATTACAACCGATGGTAATAAATATCTACAACTATATTTACATTTGTAACTACGTGAGCCGTTATTAACCTCAGTATTAACGAAAAATGACACGTGGTATAGAAACAATTGTAGAGGAGGATATGGATGAGGAGTACTACATGTTCGCCAAGGAGGTAGTCCAGATGTCATTTCTCTCTTTATATGGAATTCAACAACTATCATAATCCCTTAACTTAAATCCATCCGATGACGAGGAAATGGAGGACAGGGACTTTGATGAGCTAGCAGATAACTCTCCAGCGGCCTCGAATGTCCAAGACCCCTACGATCATGTGTATAGCAATGTGCCCGATAGCACACATGTAATCAAGGTCGAGCAGATCAGGGCATTATGTGCAAAGAGGTTCCAGTATGAGACGAACGGGTTTTGTTGTCGCAACGGTAAAATCCGGCTATTGGACCCAGAGCCAATTCCCGAACTCCGTAGGCTTTGGTCGAGTGTAGATCCGGATGCCAGGCATTTCCGCGAAAACATAAGATTCTTCAATGGTCACTTCTCCTTCACCAGCCTAGGCGTGAGTCTCGATGAGAACTACACCAACATGAGATCTGGAGTGTACACATTTCGAGCCCACGGGCAAATTTATCACAATGTACATTCCTTTGGCCCGAGCGAATCCAGTCCAAATCATTTGGAGCTCTATTTCTATGATGACGACCCCAGTTTGAATCACCGGTTTCGTTACTCACCTAGCCTCGACCAGAAGTCGTGAGGAGGTTGGTCAATATCCTCCGGACAACCCCTACTCTCAAACTTTTAGGAGCCTAGGCTGTTTAAAACCTCCAGAATATCGTGTATCACTTAACACTGACTTACAGCTGGATCAACGAGTGTACAACAGGCCAGTAACATCAGAAGTGGCCGCTGTGTGGGTCGAGGGCAACGAGCGGCGCAAAGATTTCAATCGCAGCGTAATCCTATATGGTAACAACAATGAGAAGTATAAGATAAAGTCAAGACTATACAAACAAGACTCGAGGTTTAAGATCCCACTCAACATTACAAACGGGCGGTCTCAGAGCTTCACAAAGCAAAGTGGGACCGCTAAGCTTCTTTCAAAGAAAGGCCATTGATAATATGGGACAAAGCTTCCATGACGAGGCGACAAAGGTGGAGGCACCGGACAAGAGTATGCGACATCATGGGCCGACGTGATCTGCCGTTCGGTGGGAAAACGATCGTGTTTGGTGGAGACTTCAGGCAGGTTCTACCGGTTGTCCGTAAGGGGACGAGGCCACAAATAATTGACACAACGTTGCCTAAGTCATACCTATGGGATTGTATGCGACAGCTAAGGCTCGTACGTAACATGAGGGCCCAGAGTGATCCTGAGTCCGCAGAGTACCTATTGCGAATCGGGAATGGTATCGAGGAGACTAATGAGGATGGCTTTGTGCGGCTTCCCGACCAAATCTGTGTTCCATATACAGGAAATGATACAGACATCGATAAACTCATACAAAGTGTTTTTCCTATGCTGAATGACAACCTATCGGATGCCAACTATATCACATCTCGAGCCATCCTGTCGACCCGGAACGAGTACATTGATAGGATCAATACGAAGATGATTGACATGTTTCATGGGGAGGAGATGGTGTACCATAGTTTCGATTCTGCAGAGGATGATCCCCATGGCTACTACCCTCCTGAATTCCTAAACACCCTAACCCCTAACGGTCTACCTCCGCATGTACTTAAACTCAAGATTAATCGTCCCTCGTGATACTGTTATAAACATTGACCCCGCAAACGGACTATGCAACGGACGAGGCTTGTAGTCCCGCATTCCAAAAGAATACTATAGATGCCGAGATTGTGCTTAGCCAAAGACGCCGAAAAGGGTGTTTCTACCTCGAATACCTCTATGTCCATCTCGATGACGAGATGTTCCCATTTAAATTCAAGAGGAAGCAGCCTCGTCGGGCTCAACCGCAATGACAATCAACAAGGCGCAAGGGCGCACTCATCCCGAATGCTCTGGTTCTACCTCCTCGAACCGGTTTTCTCACGAGCAATTGTATGTTGCACTATCTAGAGCCACCGCTAGAAGCAATATCAAGATACTTGCCGCCGCAAATAAGGAGAATGACAAGGGTCGAAAGTCCAAGAAAACTCACAAAAACCTCACAAAAAACATTGTATACAAGAAAGTACCCACATCATAAACGAGTTTTTGATCGAAATAATATCCAAGTCGTTTTGCTCAGTAACTATTTATTTTAAGATCTTTCGGGACGTATACCAAGAATCTATCATCTCTAAATATGTTCTAATATAATGAATGCGGATGTACTACGTACAATATATCCTTATGTGCTGAATACTGATGTTCCGTTTTGAATACATATGAATTATCACTCTTTTTCTTTCTGAAACCACAGAACCACCATTATTAGTTGAACAGATTCCTCCTTCTGTGTATGTATCATTGATCTCCTGAAGTTCTCTAGCAATTGAGTATGAAAGCATTTTATCTTGGATCGTTGACTACCTTATTATTGTGTCTTGCCCTGTGTTTTCAAACCTGTCATGAGTCTCTATATCCTGCCATGCAATTGTTTATCGATATTTGTCGATGTGCATATGCTTTTTCTTTGTCCTTACATAGCTCATCTCTGCACCTTGCTACTCATGTACTCAAGGGGTATACCTTGATGCTAATTATCAATAGTTGCCGATGCTGAAATACTGCATGGGGATTTATATTTGTCCATACTTGGATGGTCTATTTGGTGGGTACTGGGTAATACTCACGATTGAGGGCTAACAAGGTAAGACACTGCTCAGAGTAAGAAAGATACACCAGAGGAGTGTAATAACTCACCGATAGCAAACATGTTATAAAATTGTCACCATGTAAGTTGGGAAAATATGTGAATTGATGTAGGGTTGGCACGAATTATTAATTATGGGTTTGTCACTCAATATCTTTAGAAATTTGTAGTTGTCTTTAATGTTAAAAGTAGTTTATGACTCTCTGCATGCATCTTCACAATATTATTTGTATCCGATATATCGCACAATGGTTCTCAAATTTTCAGCTCAGTCGTCAGGCTAGGGATGAGAAAAACCATGATTTGTTTGCTTGATCTTTTTTTTGGTTGAAATTTGCTGGTTTTCCAACAGTGTTGATTTTTTCGGGGTCAGGGTAGGAACCCTTTTGGGTTTGGAATTGCCGAATTGACAATGATCAGCTTGTAGTGTAAATTAAGATTATTTTCTTATTAATTCTTTCATGTGAAGTAACTTAATTAAACTCTTTGTTGGAACCCATCTCGCTGCATTCTCTTCTGAAGGTCTCCAGCAGATTTAGAAACTGATGAGTACTGGTTTACTTGCTTGCTCTACTTGTAGGGTAGTTACTTCATCAGAACTTGTACATGGGAATAACCCAGATTGAGATATATAGGAAAAACTTGTGTTTATATTCAAGTAGGAATGAAATGGTGTTTCTCAATGAAATGGTAGGAATCATATCTTTGGACGTAATCGTTGTTTTTATCTCAGAGA
Organism: Guadua angustifolia; assembly: GCA_036346375.1. NCBI lineage: Eukaryota > Viridiplantae > Streptophyta > Magnoliopsida > Poales > Poaceae > Guadua > Guadua angustifolia. Next base: position 66,510,670 of record CM070504.1, on the reverse strand, counting down.
ATTTCTACAAATTATTGTCCCTAATATCTCGCTTTTCAATGTTTTATTCATAATCTGAAAATAATTTATTCAACTACATAAACTTGGTGCGCCAAAATTTGGAGAAGTATTTCGCCGCAGCTTAGATGTTAGATGGAAATCATCCTCTAGCGTGAACAAATGCCTTTTTTTCTTTTTAAACCTCTAAGGTGGATGGTGATCATGAAAGAAATCGCTTGGTAGTCGCTTCTTGTTGAATATGTCATATATGTTATCCTTCTCTCTTCTTTTCTCATCCTCTATTGTTTGTTCAAGGAGAAAAAGAGGTCTTGTTTGGTTCGATTGGGGTTTCTTAGATGGGGCTGCAACACCACCTCAAGGAGCAATCTATGCAATCTCGCCAGAATGTCACCACACCACACCTCTACTCCTGATAGGGTGCCGATACTTTTATGTTTCATATACTTTACTTTTCACATTGTTCTCTCTGGTAGGGTCAAGGGTGTACATCCTTTCGCTTATTGACCTTTTGTCCCGCTATCTCAGATTTATAGCCTTGTTGGCCTTTTATTTCCTCTACCCTAGAAAAAGATATCCAAAGCAGTGCAAATGATGTTTTTATTTTTACTTCTTATGATATATTGAGTATGCTTCCATGCAGTATATGTGCAATGACGATCGTTCTCATTAAACACAAGATCACCTCATACCTTTATGTGTGTTAAACTGCACTGTGATTCTTTTGTAATAAAAATTGAAACATTTGTTGTCGTCGCAAAAGGTGCAGTGTGCTCAAGTATCATGGATGCCGGTGGAATGGATGCTCCATTCCTCGGAGAACTACTCAGCGGTGGATATTTTTAGTCCAAATGAAACGGAGCTAGCACGTTTGACTAGGATGCCTACAGAGACTATTGAACAGATCAGCCAGGCTGCAGGAGCATGCCATAAATTGGTAGAGATGTCTGAACTGATTTATTTTGACGTAGTTTGTTTCTTTGCATTTCATCTATATTCAACTGTTCATTTCCTCTTATTAGCAGCAATTGAGATAGAATTGAAGTTTTAGTCACAAAACCGAATTGTATGAAAAATGTATGCAGGTTTAACTTAAATCGTCTGTCATCTGTAATATTTATGGTTAGTTGTGCACCAAGTCACTGACTTATCCTGCTAGAGTTATTGTTTTCCATGTTTTTCTTACCTGGCCCTGTGCACATGAAGTAGCAACTATTCGAAGACCCAAGTTTCTGGATGACCTGAGAGTGAGAAGACTTTGTAATAGAAAATGACAATGGGCAATGGATGCAAAAGAAGCAATTTTTCTAAAAAAATATATTACTTCTGGGTTAGAAATGAAAATGAAATACTGAATTATTCATCTGCCATATTATATATGACTCCTGGAAAACTTACGCTTTTTCTTGCTTCCACCCCCGCAATATACCATTTAGTCCCATAGAGAGCTCCACAAAGAACTCGCCGAGGCGATGGATGATGACCATGGGTTTTCACTCTTGACCATACCATCTAACAAGAAGATCGATTTTTCAAGAAACCATTAACAATAAAAACTTAGAAGGAAACTAGATAGAACTTATCGCTTCAAAGTCTAGAGCGTGGACATCATTCGTGGTCTTGGATTTTGATTGGCCTCCAAAAATCAAAAGAACTCTATCATCGTAAAGTGCAGCTACATGATTGGATCTTGGAGAAGGTCCAAGACCTCTAAAACAATGAACTTATGATCAATAGGAGAAAAACACATAGTAGAGTAAGAGAATGGTTCTAACATTGAGAAGCTTCAATGCAGGACTCGCAAACCGTGTTAGATTTGTAGATAACTATGGACTTTTGACATTCCAAGGCATAGTGGACAAGCCAAGTGACCAACTCAAGAAACATTCTTGCTTAGCTTTTTTCCCCTTTTTTATTGACATGGCACTTCTCGAAGTTCTAGACAAGGATAACTCACTTATAGTTCAAAGGAAGCCATGTTAAAGATTTCAGATCAAACATATGAAGATCGTAGTTTCTTCCCTTTGGCGCCCTCACCCCAAAGAGAATTAAGATGGGACTCGCTTAATCATCAGATGGCCACTTCGAGCCACCAAATTATTAATCCATCGATCATCGATTAATGCCGAGAAAACTGCCTTGAGGTCTTCAAATTAGGCATGATGTTAATTTAGCCGGAGAAAACTGTTGAACTCCTCGCCGCTTGTATACAGATTATACAAACTTTTTGCAAGATGTCATAGATTGCACAATATCAATAACTACGAGTGTCATGCAACACTACACTTTTGGTTTAGGAAGGTTCTCTGCATTGATCACCGAGATACAATGGTTTGAGATGTGTTAAGATAGAATGATGGATAACAGATGATTATTTTCTCCAAAGTTGACATCGCCAAGGATCATCCATATTAAATGACCTTACCGATAGATACACCACTAAATTAGTAGAAAAGTAAGACATGACTTAAAGTTGTTGGTTCAAATTAAATGACACGTTAGTTGCTTAGGTTGTTTACATCATTGAGCCGACCGGCATCCATTAGGATTTCATCGAGTTGTGAAAAATGTTTTGGGATTACCGAGTGTGAACATTATCACTTTATCGCCTATCGATACTACTTCAATTTCATTAACAGAGTATTGGTGGCAACTCCATGGACATAGAGGGGGAGGAAGGAAACACTGGCGTTATAATGCTATGAGCGCTCGCCGATGTCAAGGCGTGACGGTTGCCTTGGTTCCAATTCGAGCAAAAAGAGATACAAACAAAAATTAGAATACCACAAAGATAACAAACCAAAGAAGGCGCACATAGCTCAAGTTGTGCCGCGAGGTACTTATTTCTGCTTGTTAATTATCCCTTTTCTTTTACTAGATACGCTATTTAATTATTAAATTATTATTCATTACAGATTATATTTGCACCAAAGAAGATATTGAGATTATTGAATACATGAAATCAGACCGAAAAACAAATTTCGCCGACATCGACGGTGCATTTGTAGACGATATCATATGGAATGCCTTTTCCATGGTGACATGCAATTGAATGACGATGTAAGTATATATCTATATAGAGTAATAGATATTTAAACATGGCTCTACATAATATAATTGTATTTTTTCTTACACAGTTATAAGTGCGATATTAATTGTATCATGGGTGAAAAACATCTACTTCATAGAGTTGGTGGAAAGGTCTTCTTGGAGGATACATTTATTTCCAAGATTCTTAAGCGTGATGGTGGCCTTGAGTTGGACCAAATAAGGCATAAGGATACCTTTGATACAAGGGTTCATAATTATTTAGACCATGACATGGTGAACTTAAATCCCTACGTATATATATAATAATACCAAAGGACAATACTTACTAACAAATGTTTGATGCGGTCTTTATTCCAATAAACATAGAAAAATTTCATTGGTACCTAGCAAGACTCAATGCCCCTATGTGTGAGGTACATGTACTCGATTCAATGGGCAAAATGGACACATGCACCTCACTATTACCGTGAGTAGATATTACTTTTACATTATTATTATTGCTACTATTAGTATTATTATTATTGTTGTTGTTGTTGTTAAATCTTCGATGATATATATTTATCTCAACAGCTTAAGAGGCCTAGATAAACATATAAGTGTCATGCGAAACATAAAGAGCTTAAACAACACAAGTGGTGGAACGTTGACGCTTACAACATGGCTCGTTATAGAGAAGATTCTACGACCAATGCAAAAAGATGGGTATGTTTCAATATGTGACTCGTGTAAAAATGACTGCCTTCCTTTCATTACATAAAAATAGTTCAATGGATTACATATAAATAGTTCAATGAAGTTTTTTAATCACGTAGGACATCCTGCGGTCTGTGGATGATAAACTACATGGAGTACTGGACAGGATTGCAGCTTTCTGATAGTTTCACTCAAGTATTCGAATACGAGTTTATTGCATGTTTAAGTATATAACATATGAACATCTATGCTTCACTACTTTGCAGGATGATATAACAAATTTCAGGTTTAAGCTTCCTGCAATCTTGTGGGCCTCAAAGCTAAACACGAAGAAAGGATGTCAAGAACCTGAAAAAACAAATGAAGAAGAAAGTCAACATGATGTTGAATTTATTGATGCTCCAAGCGAGGAACCTAAACCATCAAACACATCACATCAAACTAAATCAGATACATCTCTATATGTCCTTTCCACTGGAATAACACCAGAAAGCAGCCGAGATGAATTAATGGGTGCACTTTGCAAATATATCATCTCAATTGATCATGCAGAATCTTTAGAGTAAGTCATTTTTTGTGCAATAAATTATGCATAGTATAAATATATCAACTTTGATCTTACAACAACTAACCGAATATACATTTTCATAGGAAAGAGTGGTTCAAGCACCAAGCCTTACCCAATTTCTATAACTCTCGAAAACTTCAAGAAACACCGCATGTCAACAAGCCAATGGACGTTGCTTTTTCAACATGGTCGTGCGGATGCTCGCATGCAACGATCTCTTGTTGTTCCAAGATGAAAAATTGCACTACATGGACCTGCAGCTTTTGTGTAAGTTATTTTATTTATATGTGGTAACCCTATTTTACGTGTTTATTATAACATTATATGTATGCATATCGACAAAACATGTTGTCCGACTTCTACGAGAACCATGCTTGCTTCCAAGCTTGATGTCCAACAATTGGCGTAATTATTTAAATGTTGGCCTAACATGGAGTATGATATTTCACAAAGGCAACAAGGTAAGCTATGTTTCTTTGTCAATCGCTCGCAAAAAATTGTTTGAATCATTCATTATGTTTTCCTTACATAAATTGTTTGCGATTCTATTGCCTTATTCTTTCCTCGGCCGCTTCACATTGTTCATACTACACATGAAAGATAGAAGTGTATCTATATTGGACCCACAAATTTATACCGACTGGTTTAAGGCTCAAGATCCTACCATGTACTACATTCACAAAATACATAAGATTGCCAATAACGTGAAGCTAGCTATGGAAGTAGCCAACCCTATGTGGAATGACGATATTTATGTATGGCGTCGCATATTACCGACATGTGTTCCAAAAACAGAAGACTGGTAACTTGCTTAGAAATTACACTTAACAAGTTTGTTTGTCTACATAGACTACATACATGTAACTATGTGTCCTTTTGTAGGGACATCACTGGATATTTTGTAATCAACTTCATGCGCTCTTGGGATGGTATAAAATTACCATCAATTTGCACTGTGAGTACTATGATTTATTTATTTATTATACTTTGTCTTACCGTAGCACGATTAATGTTTTCTGATGATGGTCCATAATAATGCATGTATAGGATGGGAAGCTGTTGAGGGCGAAGTTTCTCGTGGACCTACTGAACTATAATGAGAATGAATCGAAAGACAACATTCCCGGTTATACGGAAATCCTTAATCGATCGTAGATTAGATTATTTTTAATGATAAACAATTGCGATGTTACTTTATGCACTTGTTTATGTAATCAACGATATAATAACTCTTTGTATCTTTCTTTTGTGCTTCTATCATAATCACATCCGATCGCACTTGATTACCAAAACATATAACACCTTTTGCTTATTTGAATTGCATTGCCAATGGGTACTATCTCGCTTTTTAAATTTTAGCTCATGATAGAGTCTTACGCCTTCCCTACGATGTGATCGTACCATGAGGAGGTGATAACCATGCTGCAATTGATCTGATTGTTCAACATATATACTCTTGGTTGCAATTAGTTTTTCTTTCTTTCTATAATTTGAAAGGGGAACTAATGACGCGCTGATGCAATTGCTGTGACATTGTTGGTTGTTTTTAACTAGGGTATCCCTTGTTTTCATTAAACAATAGAAATTACAATGTTTAGAGCGATATATGGCAAATGCTGTTATTTAAATTGCCGCCCTCCTCATGCTCGCATTCTTCCTCTTGGCCATTATTGGAGATTAGGACGTCTTTCCTTTTATGTTTCGTAGCAACGCATGGGCATTGAACTAGTTGAAACTCAAATGAAACTAGCACTGGGAATAGCCTAATTGCATTTGTAGGCTAATTAAGAAATTCGACAAGCACCTTAATTTGCACAATCAAGAATCGGTCAAGAAAGCAACCCACGTCACATCTATATATGTTACTAGATGGTACCCTGGGTAACCCGCAAAATCTAAATCTAAATATATTAATCCTCCGTCCAAGTTTATTAGACATACTCCTCCGCCCTTCGGTTCACAAAAATTTATTGGTTTGGGATATGTACAGTCAAACTTTTGAAACATTACTATTGATGTTTTTTAAAATATTTATATTCGATGCATCAAAATCATATGTGTAGATTTTTCTTGAAACATACTTTCATAATATTATAATTTTATTACATTTTTAAAATATATTATAATAGAAATTAGTGGTCAAGTTGAGTTTTGGGACTGTGTCAAGTCCAAAACGACAAGTATTTGTGACCGGTTAGTATTTTTTAATTGTATTGTTCACAAATATATGATGTATTTCATATTCTAATTTAAAATTAGTATAACGTTCAATCTATACCACTAATAAATATCTATCTTTACTTTATATTCTCTATATGTATGTATTGATTATAGTACTTAGTGATAATAATTAAAGATAATCTATACCCTAATAAATATCTATCTTTACTTTATATTCTCTATATGCATGTATTGGTTATAGTGCTTAGTGATAATAATTAAATATAATTTAGCCATTTTTAATATCTTTTTGGTCTATACGGTAAGAAAAAAATACTTCTTACAAACTTAATCAAAGGGAGTATTGCTGAATGCTGACACAATCAATACCTAAATTACATGGACACCACAATCGGAGGAAAGGTGACGACTGACGAGCCGACAGATCCACCATAAAAATCATATATGAGAGAGCAGTATCGGAACTCAGAGCAAATCTAGAAGAAAAGTTTATTGGGGCCGTCAAGGTCATTACGAACTTGTAACACTATCTTCTAACTTGTAATATAAGGATTATATATTTATATATTAAAAGAACCATATTTATTGAAATGGAAAACGTCGATGTCATTTGACCCATACCTGTAAACTGTAGATCCGCTCTCGGTCGTAACCAACAAAATGTAAGAGGGGCTCGAATCGGTTCTTTAAGAAAAGTGATTACGATGACACCTCATCGAATCGGTTCTTTAAGGAAGTGATTACGATAACTCCATCATCGAATCGGTTCTTTAAGAAAAGTGATTACGATGACACACTCATCGAGAATCGGTTCTTTTGTGGGCCGATTACGATGAATATCATCGAATCACTTTTCTTAAAAGAACCGATCGATAGTCATCGAATCACTTCCTTAAAGAACGATTGATGATGCTATCATCACAATCACTTCCCTTAAAGAACCGATTCTGATGACATTTTATCACGATCGGGTCAAAACCGATTCTGATAGCTCCACCTCATCACTATCTAAGGACATCGTATCGCGACTAGAACCGATTCTAATGCTAAAAAGAACCGATTCTGATGTGCCGTTCTGTAGTAGTGCACACTTTGCTCTGATTGTGTTATCAAAGAAAGCAAGGCAGCCTCAGTGAATACAAACCTGAAAGTCGTTGAGCTCTACATCACCGAGAACTCCATCCCTATCATGGTCACATAAAATGAATATCCGCTTCAAAGCCCTCACAGGCGTGGCTTTAGAGATTGTGCCTCTTGATCAAAGAGAGGAGTGTTGGGTGAAGAAACAGTCTTACGGGCATAGTAGAAGACCTCGGGAACATGCAGGTCATTCATAAGCAATTGTAGTTAGCCCTACCATAGCACAATATCTAGAATTCCTACACATCAATCAAAATTATCGATCACATATTAGAATTTCATACCGATGATGAGAAAAATTTGTGTAAATTGTTTTCTTTAAATTGCGAATTATACGGGGTTCTCTATTACGATTGGAAGCACTTGGGTGGATCTTTTGGTATGTTTCTTCTCGGTCCAATGATTTTCGAATAACAATTGCACCTGTCTGTCTTTGCATCATCGATGTTGCATCTGTTTTGACATGCAAAAGCATTAGCTATGATTGTTTTATTAGAAGGTGCTGTATTGCAAAAAGCATATTGCTAGACATAGGTGAAGGAGAAAGGCTGCCAAATTAATGAAAGCATGGATTTTTATTCTTAGAATTTCATACGGTGATGAAAGCAGTTGTGTAAATTGTTTTCTTTAAATTGCAATTGCTACGGGGTTCTCTATTCTGGTTGGAAGCGACACTTGAGTGGATCTTTTGGTATGTTTCTTCTCGGTCCAATGATTTTCGAATAACAATTGCACTGTCTTGTCTTGCATCCGTCCGATGTTGCATCTGTTTTTGACATGTAAAAGCATTAGCTATGATTGTTTTATCGAGAAGGTGCTGTATTGCAAAAGCATATTGCTAGACATAGGTGAAGGAAAGATGGCCAAATTAATGAAAGCATGGATTTTTATTCTTAGAATTTCATACGATGATGAAAGCAATTTGTAAATTGTTTTCTTTAAATTGCAGGTGCTACAGGGTTCTCTATTACGGTTGGAGCGACACTTGGGTGGATCTTTTGGTATGTTTCTTCTCGGTCCAATGATTTTCGAAATAACAATTGCGGTTGTGAAATTTGAGTCTGTCTTGCACTGTCTGTCTTGCATCTAGATATTTTACACGCCATTCAATCTCTGCATTACTCTTTGCATCTAGAAACCAAAAAAATGATAAAATTCGCTACTAAAGAAACCAAAACATATACTGTATTCAAGTACTTGGATTTTACGGTAAATTTAAGTTGCATGTCTATTCCATTAGCTTTGGTAGAATTCTGATGGCTTAGTATTGTTTGCTTGGGTGCATAAAAGCGAAATGTGCATATAAGTTGGTACTGCCGAAGTTGGGTTATTGTAATTTATGAAGCACAAAACATAATCTACTCGGACTTTCAACAAAATGGGGGCATGCTACATATTCTTTAACATGAGCCACTATTTGTTATTTAAAGTGTGTGTTGGTCTCTTGTTGAAAGTTTGAAATCATCTGTTCCAATAGTGGAAGATTGGTTGCACCTATCTTTTAATCTTTGGTTCACCAAAGTGTGTTGCAATTTTCTACAAGAGCTCAGACTTATATTTCATTAGAAACCATCTGTTCGGTGTTCTTCTAGCGATTAGGATGTCTGGTCTTGTGAATAGATTCCTTCCATTAGTGAATTGGATGTCTTTGGTCGAGTTTCCTTCTAGCGGTGTTCTTGTGAATAGATTCATTAGTAGCGATCGGTTTCCTTCCAGTTAGGATGTCTTTGGTCTTGTGAATAGATTCATAATTAATGACTTTTTTCTTTTACTCCAAAACATTATTTCGGCTTGACTTTATCTAGAGGCGCTTCTTTCTTTTATGGTGTTTGGACTTGGGTTATCTACAAGGAAGTGAATTGCATTACTTCTATCTTTTGGGTAGTTCCGTTGTTTTGTTTCAGCAGGTACTTGATTCCTTCTTGCTAATATTCTATGTTTGAATGAAGGTGTTTCTATTCTACTAGATATGATCGACCTTTGTTCTTTTATTTTTTTCGGTCTTTGCTACATGTGCTAATATTCTTGCTAATATTCTATGTTGTATTGTGCGTGTTGCGAAAGCCGATCATTGTATGAATCATTGTGCATACCAAATGATAAGTAAATGGCACATTAACTTGAATACCCATCGTAATCTTGCGAAATTGGTACTCCTTTTTTATATGGAAATATTTCTTGTAATTTGTTGAGCGATACTTATTCTATACGTGCGTTTTATTCCGTGTGTAAGACTAGCGATTATTGGACTAAGTAACCTAACATGGATTACATAGGTCTCTAAGTAACCTAATATGGATTACATAGGTCTCTCACAATTAATCTTGATTATCGGTCGAAATTGCCACATGAATCGATCGAACAAGCTGAACATTAGACTAAGTAACTAAACATAGGTTACATAGTTCCCCAAGACTTTCGATTATCACATAGTTCCCCAAAGACTTTGTCTTGATAATTAAGTAGACCGCTCAGATTTTGAGTGCGAATCAACTTAAGTAGTTGTAAGTATTTGAGATGGATATTGTAAAATATTGGTAGTAAGAAATAGTGTTGAGTTTTTGAAAGGGAAGTGTTTTCGGCAAGTTTAGTGAGGTCTCCAATTTCTATAATCTGAATTGTTTTACGGTTGATAAGTCAAGTAGACAATAACAGAGCACATCGGGTATCTTTGTTGGTCGATGAAATGGTTTAGTCATACTATTTGCATGTAGGGCGGTAATATTTATTTGATCACCTAGGCTTGGTTGGGTAGGGCAACATAGGTTCTGATACATGGACCATCCGTAATAGGAGCTGTTTGGTTCATATCTTTATAGCGATGGAGGGTTAGGAGAAGAAATGGTTTAGTAAAATTTCTTGACAATCATTCATCTTGGCGAGTTTAATTGTTTCATGCAGCGGTTAATTGAATTTATATCTCTCCTTGCGGTACAAATATCTGTACATGTTTGTTAACCTTGCGTACAAATATATGTACATGTTTGAATAGGAAATAAGTGAAGAAGTAAAATTACTAGATTTTTGTACTACACTATCTTTGCTTAACTCTAATCGGTCGCTTCTATTAGGTCCGTTTTAACTTGATCTCCACCACAGCAATTTGATGCTTGGTATTATTGTTGCATTCATAATAATATAGGTTGTAGGGTATATAATTAGTTTATTGACTCTTCTTTTTGTTGACCCTCCCCGCATTTCACTGACCATAGGGCGAAAAAGTCTGCGGATGGAATAAGAAAAGGATATACACAAAAGAATGAAAAGATAAAAGCAGCAAGCAAGGAATTAAGATGAGTCCCATTCCCAAAACCATAAAAACTTAATACTCTTGAAGAGAGTTTGAGAAAGATGGAGAGGAAGAAACCTTAATTAATTGTGTGATCGGGGACCAAACCTTGAGAAACAAAGGTCGACAAGAGTAGAGACAAGAATGGATGCCCGATCGACTTAAGTCCTACACAGCTTTCTAACCCCTATACAAAATATAGTGCCTGCAAGTAAGCAAAGTAGTCTTTAAACATCAATCATAAGGTGTGTCTTTGTAAACTCGGAAGAAAAAATTGTTGGATAAAACACCGGAGGAAGTGGGGAAAAGATCAAAATTAAAGAAGAGGATAAATGAGTGGGTGTCTTGGTAACTTTTGCTTTCTTTGTAGGGTTAGTGATCCCTTATCTGTGCATGCTCTCTCCTCCTTTTATTCCACCTAGAGAAATCGTAAGATATTTTACCATTGAATCTCTGCATTACTCTTTACATCTAGAAACCAAAAAATGATAAGATTCGCTACTAAAGAAACAAAAATGTGATCTTCATAGTGACCTAGACAATTTGCCTTTGCATTGTCATTCAACCTTATTTCTTCATAGTGATCTTATCCTTGGAGCAATCCCCAAGCGTCTGCAATGGCTCCTACATCTTAAATTAGAAATCGAAAGATAATTAGTGGAATAAATAACTAAGAAAATTTAAGTTCAGAGAAGTATATGTTAGTTTTGTTTGTGTTTCATAGCTGCTATGAAATCAAACATGTAGGAGCCGTAAGATATTTTACGGCATTCAATCTCTGCATTACTCTTTGCATCTAGAAACCAAAAAATGATAAAATTCGCTACTAAAGAAACCAAAAGCAGTGATCGATGATGTTATGCCTTTGATAACTACACATTATATAGCAATGCACAAAAGATTACCAAGCGCAATATTAGTTTAGTCAAGGATGAGTTGTGCACTTAGATCATTACAACTATGAATTGGAATAATCTCTTCACTTGTCGTTTTATTGCATGAAACTGTATGTTTGGTTTGAGTGATATCTGCTAATATCCTATCTTGTGTCATATCCTTACGTGCCATTGTTTTATTTGCATTTGAAGGTTATGTGAATGTGGAAAATGCTCCTATCACCATTAAAAATATTTTATAAATGTTTTATAACATATGAATATCTATATCACTCAATGGCACCAATCAATCGAACACGAAAGAGAACGTCTGCGTTGTTTTCTAAAACCCCAATGGCGCCTAAGTAAGTTTTACTTGACTATCTCTTTCATCTAATTAAAAGTTGACAAAATGTTTAAATAAGCATTTTTTAGATTCAAGGAGTTCGACAACATTGAATTAGGGGATATATCTGAGATCTTGGAGTATTTGTGTCTTGGTAGATGTTAAATTTCCAATTGAAGATCATGGTGATTTGCTTGATTTATATTAATAGATGAGGCTGTAAGTTCAGCGGTAATTCCATCCTCAAAAAATATTTATTACGTTAACTAACATGGTTTATTTTAAACTTAAAAGGGTTTCAAAATAGAAGCTATTGTCGAGGGGCGAAATGTTCCTATATTTAACTTAGCACTCAATGAAGGCCATAAGTACAACATTCATCATGTGCAATTCCAACCTAACTACGAGGAAGTTGAGTATCGGACATCGAAAACTCTTATGAATGCGTTCTAACGAACCGCTGTGAGTTGAACCTGCATTAGTTGATTTTCCTCTTTACCCAAAGCATTTCATGCCATTTGAAGAGCGTTTATGGACGTCCGAACAAAACATTTGTAGGTATGGTTCAAAATTTCTTTGTAACAAATATATAATATCAAATGATATTTTCATGGCAAAACTTAAAACATGCAATATTTCATACAGATGTAGTTGGCGTAGTCGTTCATTTTGGTGATCTTGATTACTCTGAAACCTTTCCACGCCGTATAATGAATAGAGAGGTCACTCTTCTAGACACGAGGTAAATCTATAGTATTTTCAAAAAAGTATTGTTTTGTTAAATCTAATCGGTGCATAATATTCAAGATATTTCTTCTTGTGTTTAATTGTAGGTTTAACCTATTAGTTGTTCAACTATGGGATGAGCATTTGACCCAACATATGCTCAGTTGGTCAAAGGCTAAAGCAAAAAAACATGTGCTTCTAGCAACTATCTTTGAAAAAAAGACAATGATCTGAGTAACTAAAGCATCAACCTACAAAATATTAAATACTATTGGTAATGTGCAATTAAAGAAAAGGTACTTACAATACGTTGCTTTTAAAAACAGGCCGTGTGGAAACTACCTAATACACGAAACTTGCATTCGCTCCAGATCTTCCTACACAACATACACTTCAAAGTAAGTGTTTTTTAATAAGCCAAAATAGTCTCCATTGAAAAAAACTACAACTCTCTTTTACTAATACATTTTTAAATTATTATTATTATTGTAGGCTTTGACACTCTCTGTGGCGAGGAGCATTTGATTGCACATTCATAAAAGATTTATTGAATGGAGGAGCCAAAAACTAGCTCATGTGGTTACTAGGTCTACCAATCGACTATAATGATTCTTATATGAAAAATGATGTAACTTGATCTTTGGACATCTTTTATTATTCGATCACATGAATAATTGCTTGTGTGGACATGTTGGTGTATGAATAATTCATGATCATTTAATGAATCGATTTACGTGGTATGAAGTGATCTATGTATTATGCTTATACTATGTATTATGCTTATACTATGTATTATATTGTGGCATGCATGAGAATCAATGCCCTCCAAGTTTTGCCCTTTAAGCATTGGACTTTTATCCAATGCATCACAGTACGGCTTCATAGTCCACTTATCGAGTTTAGTCCAGGAAATCCACTTATCACAGTACGGCTTCATAGTCTAGGAAATCTGATACAATGGTGGTGCTGGAAGTTTGCTGTGTAACCTGTGAGGAGCATGGTATTGGCTAATTATTTTTGCCAAAATACTAACTATTTTATCCTTCAATTACCTTGCTGTAGCAGTACCTAAGCGAATTAACATCGGAGTAAGTTCTTAGATAATTGAATGCGCTGTTTTTGCATGTGAGTCTGCGGTTAAAATGTTAGTAAAAGCATTAGGAAACATGGCTGTGGTTAAAATGTTAGTAAAAGCATTAGGAAACATGGCATTTAGAGATGATTGGGAGAACACAGGAGAGCTCTTTTGTTATGGGGCTGGCCAGGAACATGTGTTAGAGAAAAGCACGTGATGAGCAAAGCAATAATAGACCTATGAAAATCTTTGCTGATGCTATCTCCAAGCTTCTCAATGTGCTTTCTGGGAAGATCAGAGAGAAGGAGAATTCTCTCTTCCTTGACAATGTTCAAACAAACCAATAAGCTGTATTAGAATATATACACATTATTGCCAAAATACTAACTATTATCCTACAATTACCTTGCTGAAACAAACCAATAGCGTGAATGATCGCGAGAACAAATGGCTAGGCATGTATAGTTATTTAGGCTCTTAGCCAACTTTGTTCCTCCTCGGTGTTCCTTGTTCCATTGATTGGCATCTTCTCTTGCCTTGCACAGTGTTCTGATTACAGCTCGATTGTTAGATGGATAGATGGATACTTGTGCTGCTTTGTTGGTACACGCTTTTGTATTAGCCGAGAGCGAATATTAGCCAAAATATTATTAGTGAGAGCCAATGGAGTCTGATTTCTTTCTTATGTTTGAGTTCTGCTTGACATCCCTACTTTCCTTCAACCTAACACAGATTCGACTGCAACTTTGTGATTCAGATTCTAGATTGGATACTCTCACCGAGGATGCTCCTTTTTAAGAAGGGTAGCATCTTTCTCGTTATTGAAGTAAGATGGTGTTCTTAAGTTCGGATGACGCGTTCTCGGCTCATTCAACTTTTCATTTGTCATGTTGATCTCTATAGTTAGCCTCTGTACTTCTTCACGAGATTGAGCACGCTCCTTCCCTTCGAAAGTAGAGCACTCTCGGCCGCAAGCGCTTCTCATGCTCCTCTGGAAGTTTAAGTGGAAACTTTCCAATTCCTTGTGCTTTTTCTCAAGTTCTTGTTCTGCATCTTCACCTTTTGATCCAAAGCCTCAAGCTCGACGATGATGTGCATTTTTGCGTGTTTGACACTATTTAGCTTTTGGACTTCTGTAGCCATTTCATCAGTTATCTTCTTGAAATCACTGCGTGCCTTAGAGATCGAGACTCCAAAGTAGACAAGCGCTTTCGAGCGATGACGACTTGGTCGGTTTGGCTTGTGGCGGCTGCGATCTCTTAATTAAGCTAAGGTCTCGCCATCTCGGTTGAGGCGATAAGACTCCACTTTAGTTTTCCATTGCGGCGAGTCGTTGCCTAGCCACAAGCCATCTGTTCACTTCAGATCGTAGATTTCCCCGAATCCGTCCGGACTACACATATGCAGCAAGCATCAATCCACGACTGTCCTCTCAGAAAGACAATGAAGTTCTTTGCTCTGAGGATTTTATGTAATAGGCATTGCAAATTGTGGAGGGCTTTCCTCAGGAAGAAAACTGGATCTACTCCTTGCTGTCCGATTACTTGAGCCTTGATGACTAGATGAGTAGATTTCATGAGGCAATTCCATGTAAGAAGGCCTTGTTAATCTCGGTGGGGGAACTTCATCCAAGGAAAAACGAGCCCAATCTGGTTGGCGAACCCTTGTGACAGTTTCACGCACAGCAAACACGCCATCCTCTCTTTCATCTGGCATCCTCTCTCCTGCTGCTCCGGTTAATTTCTTGCATTCATTAGGATAACATGCATCTTGTGCTAATCAGATCTACTCCAAAAGGTGTTCTCAAGGTGTCGGATCAATGCATAAGTTTTCTCTTTGGTGTCATGCAGCAATCCGAATTAGCCACCTATTTCTTACCACATGCTGTGCTTTATGTTAAAGTGTTACGTTTAGATTAGAGTTGGTTTTGACTTTTGATTGATGGTATCTAGCTAATATAATTTAGAGCTGTACCATGTCCTGCTGCCAGTGCGATCTTGAATGACAAAATTTTCACAAAAACCCTTCAACTCCATCAAAGTGTTCTTTTCATAATTCCGTTGGGCTGACACCAATCGTTTTGTAGATCACAAACGATTTTGGCAATTATGTCGCATCATCCAAACCAATCATCACGGAAAGGGAAAGAAGGTTGCTATGTGGCCATCCCTTTAAATTTTGGCTTATATTATATTGTTGTAACTACATGATATTGATTGTAACTGCGTGATATTATTTTGTGAAATATCATTTTGGCAGTGATGGATGCACAGCATGCTCCAAAGAGACATCGCATCGCTATTTTGCCACAAACACCTACTAGCTTAGTTATACGTGACGGAAACAATGTTCAAAGTCAAAGTTATTCGTCTTCGGACGAAGAAGATGAGCATAATCAAACACCTATGCTATACACAATTCCACCTCGAAGTACCCTTACAATGGGTGTATCGCTACAAGGCGATTGCTCAAATGGTACAAGTTGCTTTTTCCTATGATATGTGTTTTAATCACAAACATTCCAACTCAAAATAGCTAATTATTATTACATGTGTTGTACACTTTAGGTAGGAGTAATTACCGTGATGTTCTTTGAAAGTTCATTTGCCATGGCGAGGAACGCAGACAGTAAATTTTGGTCAAGTAGTGGCTCACATTACACGAGCAAAGTGTACCAAGTCATGGTGGACAATTTGTAAGGAATGCAAACCTTCTGAGAAGAGCAAATACAATCAAGGCGTCGAAGACAAAATGCTAGGAATGCAACTCTTACACGGAGGAAAGGCTAGCAAGGCGAGAGCGTGACGAACCACGCCGTCAAAGTTTAACACGAACAAAGGAAGAGATTAATGCCCGTCGAAGGCGTATAGGCAAAGTTTGGCTTCTAAAGAAAGGCAAGAGTCAAATGCTCATCAAATAGCATGTAGAAGAGAGGAGAGGATAACATTAACGCTCAGTAGAAGATCGGCCGAGCAAATGATTACACAACATGATAGGCAAGCATTGTTACGTGAAAGTAATGTAAGCTACTGTGAGTAGAGAGACACCCATGCTCTGAATCAATTGCAATGCAATGCCCACAATCGGATGCTTGATGGTGGCCAATCCATCATCGCGTAAGCCGCTATTGCAGTCTCTCAACGCGATCATTCATTACAACCGATGGTAATAAATATCTACAACTATATTTACATTTGTAACTCGTGGCCGTTATTAACACTGTACTAACGAAAAATGACACGTGGTATAGAAACAATTGTAGAGGAGGATATGGATGAGGAGTACTACATGTTCGCCGGTGGAGGTAGTCCAGATGTCATTTCTCTCTTTATATGGAATTCAACAACTATCATAATCCCCTTAACTTAAATCCGTCCAGATGACGAGGAAATGGAGGACAGGGACTTTGATGAGCTAGCAGATAACTCTCCAGCGGCCTCGAATGTCCAAGACCCCTACGATCATGTGTATAGCAATGTGCTAGATAGCACACATGTCTTGAAAATTTGAGCAGATGCGGGCATTGCGGTGCAAAGAGGTTCCAGTATGAGACGAACGGGTTTTGTTGTCGCAACGGTAAAATCCGGCTATCGGACCCAGAGCCAATTCCCGAACTCCGTAGGCTTTGGTCGAGTGTAGATCCGGATGCCAGGCATTTCCGCGAAAACATAAGATTCTTCAATGGTCACTTCTCCTTCACTAGCCTAGGCGTGAGTCTCGATGAGAACTACACCAACATGAGATCTGGAGTGTACACATTTCGAGCCCACGGGCAAATTTATCACAATGTACATTCCTTTGGCCCGAGCGAATCCAGTCCAAATCATTTGGAGCTCTATTTCTATGATGACGACCCCAGTTTGAATCACCGGTTTCGTTACTCACCTAGCCTCGACCAGGAAGTCGTGAGGAGGTTGGTCAATATCCTCCGGACAACCCCTACTCTCAAACTTTTAGGAGCCTAGGCCAGCGAAAACCTCCGAGAATATCGTGTATCACTTAACACCGACTTACACACTGGATCAACGAGTGTACAACGAGCCGATAACATCGAGAAGTGGCATTTGTGTGGTCGAGACAACAGCGGCGCAAAGATTTCAATCGCAGCGTAATCCTATATAGTAACAACAATGAGAAATACGATATAAAGCCGCACTATACTGGCGCACTTTCGAGGTTTAAGATCCTCAACATTACAAGCGGGCGGTGATGCAGCTTCACAAAGCAAAGTGGGACCGCTAAGCTTCTTCAATGACGTCATTGATAATATGGGACAAAGCTTCCATGGCTGACGAATGCGACGGTGGAGGAGGCTTTAGACAAGTAGCATGCGGGACATCATGGGCCGGCGTGATCTGCGATTCGGTGGGAAAAGCGATCGTGTTTGGTGGAGACTTGAGGCGAGTTCTACCGGTTGTCCGTAAGGGGCGAGGCCACAAATAATTGACACAACGTTGCCTAAGTCATACCTATGGGATTGTATCACGACAGCTAAGGCTCGTGCGTAACATGAGGGCCCAGTGATCCCGAGTCATGAGTACCTATGCGAATCGGGAATGGTATCGAGGAGACTAATGAGGATGGCTTTGTGCGGCTTCCGACCAAATCTATGTTCCATATCACGAGAAATAATCTGAGACATCGATAAACTCATACAAAGTGTTTTCCTGTGCTGAATGACAACCTATCGGATGCCAACTATATCACATCTCGAGCCATCCTATCGACCGGAGCGAGTACATTGATAGGATCAATACGAAGATGATTGACATGTTTCATGGGGAGGAGATGGTGTACCATAGTTTCGATTCTGCGAGAGGATGATCCCCATGGCTACTACCTCCTGAATTCCTAAACACCTAACCCCTAACGGTCTACCTCCGCATGTACTTAAACTCAAGATTAAGCGTCCGTGATCTCATTGCGAAACATTGACCTCGCAAACGGACTATGCAGCGGGCCGAGGCTTGTAGTCCGGCATTCCAAAAGAATACTATAGATCTTGAGATTGTGCTTGGCAGGACCTTATTTGGGAAAAGGGTGTTTCTACCTCGAATACCTCTATGTCCATCTGATGACGAGATGTTCCCATTTAAATTCAAGAGGAAGCAGTTCCCTGTCAGGCTCAGCTTCGCAATGACAATCAACAAGGCGCAAGGGCAGACCATCCCGAATGTCGGTGTCTACCTCCCTGAACCGGTTTTCTCTCACGAGCAATTGTATGTTGCACTATCTAGAGCCACCGCTAGAAGCAATATCAAGATACTTGCCGTCGCAAATAAGGAGAATGACAAGGGTCGAAAGTCCAAGAAAACTCACAAAAACCTCACAAAAAACATTGTATACAAAGAAGTACTCACATCATAGACGAGTTTTTGATCGAAATAATATCCAAGTCGTTTTGCTCAGTAACTATTTATTTTAAGATCTTTCGGGACGTATACCAAGAATCTATCATCTCTAAATATGTTCTAATATAATGAATGCGGATGTACTACGTACAATATATCCTTATGTGCTGAATACTGATGTTCCGTTTTGAATACATATGAATTATCACTCTTTTTCTTTACGAAACCACGTAACCACCATTATTAGTTGAGCAGATTCCTCATACGTGTATGTATCATTGATCTCCTGAAGTTCTCTAGCAATTGAGTATGAAAGCATTTTATCTTGGATCGTTGACTACCTTATTATTGTGTCTTGCCTGTGTTTTCAAACTGTCATGAGTCTCTATATCCTGCCATGCAATTGTTTATCGATATTTGTCGATGTGCATATGCTTTTTCTTTGTCCTTACATAGCTCATCTCTTGCCTTGCTACTCATGTACTCGATGGGGTATACCTTTGATGCTAATTATCAATAGTTGTTGATCTTTGAAATCTTGATGCAGGATTTATATTTGTCCATACTTGGATGGTCTATTTGGTGGAGTCTTGGGTAATACTCTGTCGATTGGAGGGCTAACAAGGTAAGACCTTCGTTGAGTAAGAAAGATACACCGTAGGAGTGTAATAACTGCACGATAGCAAACATGTTATAAAATTGTCACCATGTAAGTTGGGAAAATATCTTTGAATTGATGTAGGGTTGGCACGAATTATTAATTATGGGTTTGTCGGTTCAATATCTTTAGAAATTTGTAGTTGTCTTTAATGTTAAAAGTAGTTTATGACTCTCTGCATGCATCTTCACAATATTATTTGTATCGATATCTTTGCACAATGGTTACGAAATTTTCGATTCATTTGTCGAGGGCTAGGGATGAGAAAAACCATGATTTGTTTGCTTGATCTTTTTTTGGTTGAAATTTGCTGGTTTTCCAACATGTTGATTTTTTGAGGTCGGGTAGGAACCCTTTTGGGTTTGGAATTGCCGAATTGACAATGATCAGCTTGTAGTGTAAATTAAGATTATTTTCTTATTAATTCTTTCATGTGAAGTAACTTAATTAAACTCTTTGTTGGAACCCATCTCGCTGCATTCTCTTCTGAAGGTCTCCAGCAGATTTAGAAACTGATGAGTACTGGTTTACTTGCTTGCTCTACTTGTAGGGTAGTTACTCTTTACTGTAAACTTGTACATGGGAATAACCCAGGATTGAGATATATAGGAAAAACTTGTGTTTATATTCAGTGTAGGAATGAAATGGTGTTTCTCAATGAAATGGTAGGAATCATATCTTTGGACAGAACTGTTGTTTTTATTTCTGTAGAATTTCTACAAATTATTGTCCCTAATATCTGCGTTTCTGAATGTTTTATTCATAATCTGGAAAATAATTTATTCAACTACATAAACTTGGTGCGTCAAAATTTGGAGAAGTATTTCTCTGCAGATTAGATGTTAGATGGAAATCATCCTCTAAGCGTGAGCAATTTGCCTTTTTTCTTTTAAACCTCTAAGGTGGATGGTGATCAGTGAAAGAAATCGTTTGGTAGCCGCTTCTTGTTGAATATGTCATATATGTTATCCTTCTCTCTTCTTTTCTCATCCTCTATTGTTTGTTCAGTGAGAAAAAGAGGTCTTGTTTGGTTCTGATTGGGGTTTCTTAGATGGGGGCTGCAACACCACCTCAAGGAGCAATCTATGCAATCTCGCTTGTGAATGTCACCACAGTCCACACCCTACTCCTGATAGGGTGCCGCATACTTTTACTGTTTCATATACTTTACTTTTCACATTGTTCTCTCTGGTAGGGTCAAGGGTGTACATCCTTTCGTTTATTGACCTTTGCTGCTGCTATCTGTATTTATAGCCTTGCTGGGCCTTTTATTTCCCTCTACCCTAGAAAAAGATATCCAGTGGTGCAGAATGATGTTTTTATTTTTACTTCTTATGATATATTGAGTATGCTTCCATGCAGGTATATGTGCAATGACGACTGTTCTCATTAAACACAGCATCACCTCATACCTTTATGTGTGTTAAACTGTACCAGGATTCTTTTGTAATAAAAATTGAAACATTTGTTGTCAGGCTGCAAAAGGTGCAGGTGTGCTGTTATCATGGATCTTTGGTGGAATGGATGCTCCGATCCACGGAGAACTACTCGGTGGTGGATATTTTTAGTCCAAATGAAGCGGAGCTATACGTTTGACTAGGATGCCCTCTGAGACTATTGAGCAGATCGGCCAGTGCGAGGGCATGCCATAAATTGGTAGAGATGTCTGAAGCGATTTATTTTGGCGTAGTTTGTTTCTTTGCATTTCATCTATATTCAACTGTTCATTTCCTCTTATTAGCAAAGACAATTGAGATAGAATTGAAGTTTTAGTCACAAAACCGAATTGTATGAAAAATGTATGCGAGGTTTAACTTAAATCGTCATCATCTGTAATATTTATGGTTAGTTGTGCACCAAGTCAGCGACTTATCTGCTAGAGTTATTGTTTTCCATGTTTTTCTTACGTACCTGTGCACATGAAGTAGCAACTATTCGAAGACCCAAGTTTCGGATGACTGAGAGTGAGAAGACTTTGTAATAGAAAATGACAATGGGCAATGGATGCAAAAGAAGCAATTTTTCTAAAAAATATATTATACGGGTTAGAAATGAAAATGAAATCTTGAATTATTCATCGCCATATTATATATGACTCTGGAAAACTTACGCTTTTTTCTTGCTTCCACCCCGCAATATACCATTTAGTCCCATAGAGAGCTCCTGACAACTTTGCGAGGCGATGGATGATGACCATGGGTTTTCACTCTTGACCATACCATCTAACAAGAAGATCGATTTTTGATAAACCATTAACAATAAAAACTTAGAAGGAAACTAGATAGAACTTCTTGTTTCAAAGTCTAGGCGTGGACATCATTCGGGGTCTTGGATTTTGATTGGCCTCCAAAATCAAAAGAACTCTATCATCGTAAAGTGCAGCTACATGATTGGATCTTGGAGAAGGTCCAGCACCTCTAAAACAATGAACTTATGATCAATAGGAGAAAAACACATAGTAGAGTAAGAGAATGGTTCTAACATTGAGAAGCTTCAATGCAGGAATTGTCAAACGTGTTAGATTTGTAGATAACTATGGACTTTTGACATTCCAAGGCATAGTGGACAAGCCAAGTGACCAAGCGAAGAAACATTCTTGCTTAGCTTTTTTCCCTTTTTTATTGACATGGCACTTCTCTGAGTTCTAGACAAGGATAACTCACTTATAGTTCAAAGGAAGCCATGTTAAAGATTTGAGATCAAACATATGAAGATCGTGTAGTTTCTTCCTTTGGCGTCCTCACCCCAAAGAGAATTAAGATGGGACTGCTCTAATCCTTTGTATGGCCACTTGAGCCACCAAATTATTAATCCACGATCATCGATTAATGCCGAGAAAACTGTCTTGAGGTCTTCAAATTAGGCATGATGTTAATTTAGCGGAGAAAAGCTGTTGAACTCCTGCTTGCTTGTATCTGATTATACAAACTTTTTGCAAGATCTTTGTTAGATTGCACAATATCAATAACTTCTGATAGTGTCATGCAACACTACACTTTTGGTTTAGGAAGGTTCTCTGCATTGATCAATGAGATACAATGGTTTGAGATGTGTTAAGATAGAATGATGGATAACAGATGATTATTTTCTCCAAAGTTGACCTTTGCAAGGATCATCCATATTAAATGACCTTACCGGATAGATACACCACTAAATTAGTAGAAAAGTAAGACATGACTTAAAGTTGTTGGTTCAAATTAAATGACCGTTAGTTGCTTAGGTTGTTTACATCATTGAGTGGATGGCATCCATTAGGATTCTTGAGTTGTGAAAAATGTTTTGGGATTCTTGGAGTGTGAACATTATCACTTTATCGATCTATCGATACTACTTCAATTTCATTAACAGTATTGGTGGCAACTCCATGGACATAGAGGAGGAAGGAAACATTGGCGTTGGCAATGCTACGGCGTTAAGCTCGATCTTTGTGTGACGGTTGCCTCGGTTCAATTGAGACAAAAAGAGATACAAACAAAAATTAGAATACCACAGACATAACAAACCAAAGAAGGCGCACATAGCTCAAGTTGTGCGCGAGGTACTTATTTCGCTTGTTAATTATCCCTTTTCTTTTACTAGATCGCTATTTAATTATTAAATTATTATTCATTACAGATTATATTTGCACCAAAGAAGATATTGAGATTATTGAATACATGAAATCAAGACCTAGGAAAAACAAATTCAGTGCGACATCGGCGGTGCATTTGTGAGCGAGATATCATATGGAATGCCTTTTCCATGGTGACATGCAATTGAATAGCGATGTAAGTATATATCTATATAGAGTAATAGATATTTAAACATGGCTCTACATAATATAATTGTATTTTTTCTTACACAGGTTATAAGTGCGTATATTAATTGTATCATGGGTGAAAAACATCTACTTCATAGAGTTGGTGGAAAGGTCTTCTTGGAGGATACATTTATTTCCAGTATTCTTAAGCGTGATGGTGGCCTTGAGTTGGACCAAATAAGGCATAAGGATACCTTTGATACAAGGGTTCATAATTATTTAGACCATGACATGGTGAACTTAAATCCCTACGTATATATATAATAATACCAGTGGACAATACTTACTAACAAATGTTTGATGCGTCTTTATTCCAATAAACATAGAAAAATTTCATTGGTACCTAGCAGTACTCAATGCCCCTATGTGTGAGGTACATGTACTCGATTCAATGGGCAAAATGGACCGCACAGACCTCACTATTACCGTGAGTAGATATTACTTTTACATTATTATTATTGCTACTATTAGTATTATTATTATTGTTGTTGTTGTTGTTAAATCTTGATGATATATATTTATCTCAGCAGTTAAGAGGCCTAGATAAACATATAAGTGTCCTTTGCGAAACATAAAGAGCTTAAACAACACAAGTGGTGGAGCGTTGACGTTACAACATGGCTGTTATAGAGAAGATTCTCTGACCAATGCAAAAAGATGGGTATGTTTCAATATGTGACTCGTGTAAAAATAGCGCCTTCCTTTCATTACATAAAAATAGTTCAATGGATTACATATAAATAGTTCAATGAAGTTTTTTAATCACGTAGGACATCTGCGATGCGTGGATGATAAACTACATGGAGTCTTGGGCGGGATTGCACTTTACGATAGTTTCACTCAAGTATTGAATCTGAGTTTATTGCATGTTTAAGTATATAACATATGAACATCTATGCTTCACTACTTTGCGGGATGATATAACAAATTTCAGGTTTAAGCTTCACGCAATCTTGTGGGCCTCAAAGCTAAACACGAGGAAAGGATGTCAAGAACACGAAAAAACAAATGAAGAAGAAAGTCAACATGATGTTGAATTTATTGATGCTCCAAGCGAGAACCTAAACCATCAAACACATCACATCAAACTAAATCGGATACATCTCTATATGTCCTTTCCTTTGGAATAACACCGTGAAAGCGGCCCAGGATGAATTAATGGGTGCACTTTGCAAATATATCATCTCAATTGATCATGCGAGAATCTTTAGAGTAAGTCATTTTTTGTGCAATAAATTATGCATAGTATAAATATATCAACTTTGATCTTACAACAACTAACCGAATATACATTTTCATAGGAAAGAGTGGGTTGAAGCACCAAGCCTTACCCAATTTCTATAACTCTCGAAAACTTCAAGAAACAACTTGCATGTCAACAAGCCAATGGGCGGTGCTTCTTTCAACATGGTTTGTCGCGGATGCTCGCATGCAACGATCTCTTGTTGTTCCAAGATGAAAAATTGCACTACATGGACTGCGGTTTTGTGTAAGTTATTTTATTTATATGTGGTAACCCTATTTTACGTGTTTATTATAACATTATATGTATGCATATCGACAAAAGCGATCGTTATCGACTTGATTAGAGAACCATGCGGCGTTCCAAGCTTGATGTCCAACAATTGGCGAAATTATTTAAATGTTGGCCTAACATGGAGTATGATATTTCACAATTGCAACAAGGTAAGCTATGTTTCTTTGTCAATCGTTATAAAAAATTGTTTGAATCATTCATTATGTTTTCCTTACATAAATTGTTTGCGATTCTATTGCCTTATTCTTTCCTCGGTCGCTTCACATTGTTCATACTACACATGAAAGATAGAAGTGTATCTATATTGGACCCACGACCTATCTGAGACTGGTTTAAGGCTCGACATCCTACCATGTACTACATTCACAAAATACATAAGATTGCCAATAACGTGAAGCTAGCTATGGAAGTAGCCAACCCTATGTGGAATAGCGATATTTATGTATGGCGTCAGCATATTACCGACATGTGTTCCAAAAGCAGTAAGTAACTTGCTTAGAAATTACACTTAACAAGTTTGTTTGTCTACATAGACTACATACATGTAACTATGTGTCCTTTTGTAGGGACATCCTTTGGATATTTTGTAATCAACTTCATGCGCTCTTGGGATGGTATAAAATTACCATCAATTTGCCTTTATGAGTACTATGATTTATTTATTTATTATACTTTGTCTTCTGTAGCACGATTAATGTTTTCGATGATGGTCCATAATAATGCATGTATAGGATGGGAAATTTGTTGAGGCGAAGTTTCTCGTGGACCTCTTGAACTATAATGAGAATGAATCGAAAGACAACATTCACGAAGTTATACGGAAATCCTTAATCGTGTCGAGATTAGATTATTTTTAATGATAAACAATTGCGATGTTACTTTATGCACTTGTTTATGTAATCAACGATATAATAACTCTTTGTATCTTTCTTTTGTGCTTCTATCATAATCACATCATTTGCACTTGATTACCAAAACATATAACACCTTTTGCTTATTTGAATTGCATTGCCAATGGGTACTATCTGCGTTTTTAAATTTTAGCTCATGATAGAGTCTTCGTCTTCCCGATGTGATCGTACCATGAGGAGGTGATAACCATCTTGCAATTGATCGATTGTTCAACATATATACTCTTGGTTGCAATTAGTTTTTCTTTCTTTCTATAATTTGAAAGGAACTAATGACGCTTGTTGATGCAATTCTTTGTGACATTGTTGGTTGTTTTTAACTAGGGTATCCCTTGTTTTCATTAAACAATAGAAATTACAATGTTTAGAAGCGATATATGGCGATCGTTACTCTGAAATTGCCGTCCTCCTCATGCTCGCATTCTTCCTCTTGGCCATTATTGGAGATTAGGGCGTCTTTCCTTTTATGTTTAAGTAACAGCATGGGCATTGAACTAGTTGAAACTCAAATGAAACTAGCCTTTGGGAATAGCCTAATTGCATTTGTAGGCTAATTAAGAAATTCGACAAGCACCTTAATTTGCACAATCAAGAATCGGTCAAGAAAGCAACCCACGTCACATCTATATATGTTACTAGATGGTACCCTGGGTAACCCGCAAAATCTAAATCTAAATATATTAATCCTCCGTCCAAGTTTATTAGACATACTCCTTCGCCCTTCGGTTCACAAAAATTTATTGGTTTGGAATATATGCAGTCAAACTTTTGAAACATTACTATTGATGTCTTTTAAAATATTTATATTCGATGCATGAAAATCATATGTGTAGATTTTTCTTGAAACATACTTTCATAATATTATAATTTTATTATATTTTAAAAATATATTATAATAGAAATTAGTGGTCAAGTTGAGTTTTGGGACTGTGTCGAAGTCCAAAACGACAAGTATTTGTGACCGAAGCGAGTATTTTTTTAATTGTATTGTTCACAAATATATGATGTATTTCATATTCTAATTTAAAATTAGTATAACGTTCAATCTATACCACTAATAAATATCTATCTTTACTTTATATTCTCTATATGTATGTATTGATTATAGTACTTAGTGATAATAATTAAAGATAATCTATACCTAATAAATATCTATCTTTACTTTATATTCTCTATATGCATGTATTGGTTATAGTGCTTAGTGATAATAATTAAATATAATTTAGCCATTTTAATATCTTTTTGGTCTATACTGTAAGAAAAAATACTTCTTACAAACTTAATCAAAGGGAGTATTGTTTGAATCTTGACACAATCAATACCTAAATTACATGGACACCACAATCGGAGGAAAGGTGGCGGTGACGACGGTAAGCAGATCCACCATAAAATCATATATGAGAGAAAAGACGCCAGACTCGAGCAAATCTAGAAGAAAAGTTTATTGGGGCCGTCAAGGTCATTACGAACTTGTAACACTATCTTCTAACTTGTAATATAAGGATTATATGTTTATATATTAAAAGAACCATATTTATTGAAATGGAAAACGTCGATGTCATTTGACCCATACCTGTAAACTGTAGATCTGCTCCTGGTCAGAACCAACAAACAGAAGAGGGGCTCTGGATGCTCTTATTCGAATACGAGTCGAGGCTACGGATTTTCTGATAGAGCAAGCTCAATTCATTCGGAGATTTACGTTTAAATAATCCGTCTCTCATGAAGAGAATAAGTTTTCTGTTTTGCTTAGGCTTTTAATAAATTGGAGATTGAATACTACGTATATTACATCCTACGGAGTTCCGCGTCGCTCGCGCCCTCTACATTGATTCCGAGCGACGCGTTGCTCTGCAACGCGCGGCGTGGCCCGTTTACGTCCGGTGTTAGACTATCTCCAACGAGTTCCCGTCCCGTTCGTCTTCCCGTCGTGATGGGAAAAGGGGGCGGAGGGAACGGCGCCAGCGCTCCAGCGACTTCCCGTCCCGAGTGCGGCTCGGAAGGTGAAGAAGAATCGGTCGGGGATTCTCTCACCTTTCCTTCGTCTCGGCAATGGTGGAAGCGGTTGCCTGTATTGGGCGGAAGAGGGGACGGAGCGGCACGGGCGTCTGGCGACAAGCGATGGCGGCGGCTAAGCGGCGGCGAAGGCGGCAGGCGGCGGTGGTTCTTGAGGGAGGCGCATCTTCACCGGCGTCCTGTACGCGCGTCACGCTGGTACAAACTTCCCAAAATTTCCATGCGCATTTTTTGCATCTGGTGCGATGGCGACCGGATTTTGGAGTGAATGCTACACGGCGTGGTCCGATCTATTGTGGATTTGCTGATTTAGGGTTTTGGGTACCTTCGATTTGAACCTGGTATGAACAACTACCGTTGTAATGTATTTGAGATGAACCTGGTATGAACCATTGCCGATTTAAGAATTTGTCGTTTTCATGGTTTAGGGTTTGCACATTTTGCTATAAGAAATTGTCGGTTTCAGGTTTAGTTAACTTTCTGATCTTCAGCTCTAGCATGTAAACTCTTGCAAATCCATTGCCGATTTAAACTCTAGCATGTACTCAGATTTAGTTTAGTACTCACATTTAGTTTAGTACTCAGATTTAAATCCATTGCCGATTTAAACTCTAGATGTATTTGGGATGAACCTGGTATGAACCATTGCCGATTTAAACTCTAGCATGTACTCATATTTAGTTTAGTACTCAGATTTTGCTATAACTCAGGTTTAGTTAACTTTCTGATCAAGCTCTAGCATGTAAACTCTTGCAAATCCTTTCTGATCTTAAGGAAATGTCGTTTTCAGATTTAGTGCAGATCCAGAATGAGTTCAGTTTTCAGAATGAGTTAAGTTTTCAGATGTTGGTATAACAGATTTAGTGCAAATTTCAGTTCTCAGAATGAGTTAAGTTTAGTGTAGATTTGAGTTTTGAGAATGAATTTTATCGATGAGGTGGCCCGGTTGGCTTTTCTAAATTTGGAAAAAAACCCAAATACACCAACACAATATGCATGTTAACTTTGGAATTTTTAAGAAAATTATCTTGGTACCTCGAACTAAAAGATCTAAAGATCAAGATAGGCAGATTTTTCTCTCCTCCAGTTGGATCTGCTTGGTAGTTGGCCCTATATGAAAAGGATATCTTCCCAATTCTGTTTTTGTCTGTTGCGGCGTCCATGCCTGCATCAGTGTGAGGCTGATGGCGATCCATGGACAAGCTCAAAAACAATATCTGAATCGCTGATGGCAATTGCTGAATGCATACATACCTGGTGAGGCAGAGTTTAGTGTACATTTCAGTTTTCAGAATGAGTTAAGTTTTCAGATGTTACTATAACAGATTTAGTGTAGTTCCAGAATGAGTTATGTTATTGAATTGAACCATGCCCTCCTCGCTGTGGATGCCATTGCTACTTGCTTGGACGAATTGAGCATCAAAGCTGGAGAAGTAGTAGCAGCAGCTGAGATTGTTGGTCGTGATGCGGCTGTTAATCCTTCAAATGACGTCGACCACGAAGGCGTTGTCCTGATGACTACGTGGAACCACCGAGGAACCGAATCGACGGATGGGAGTCAGACCGCTCTTGGCATCTGAACCGCTAAGTGTAGTACTACTTACATCAATTAATGTTAGTCGTTTAAACGTCTGTCATGTTAAATGTAACATAAGTAATGTCGGTCGAATGTTGTCCTTTTGTATTGTAATATTATGTGTGTTTCGTACTTAACTACTATGTTGGAATGTGCGAATGGCTTTTATAAGTTGAAATCTTGCATGTCGACTTGTATGAACTTATACATCTTTGTATATTCTATACTTGTGCATTATGACTATTTTGTCCATAGTAAATACACTCTAATTATCTTTGTTGTCCGGGTTTTTGTAAGCAGGGATATCATGGATCCCTTTTTATAGAGTATGCTCAATGAGGGCGTGGACAACATTACTTGGAGTCAACAGGAGCCGCCTGTGGGTACAGATCCTTTGGTCGAGTCCTCGATTTCATCCTTCGCACCCGGTTGGGATGACTCCTCCAGGGCGGAGAGGACCTCACAACAGGGTAAGAAGAAGTCCATACGAAAGACTTCGAGGAAAAACTCGAATGCAGAGGAAGAAGACCTGCTACTATCGCCATGGCTTAATGTTAGCCAGGACTCTATTGTTGGGATAGATCAATTTGCAGCGAGCTATTGGAGGAAAATTGTTAAGTACTGTGAAGATAATGGCAATGGAAAATGGACTACGAGATCTCAGAAGGCTATAATCAATCACTGGCAAACCATAAGTGCGGAGTCCAGCAAATTTGCAGGTTACATGCAGAAGGTGGACGATATTCACCCCAGCGGCATTACTGTCGAAAATAGGGTAAGTAAGAGATTAGTTGCATTACAATTTTCCCAATTGTGTTTTCTCTTTATTTGCACTTACACATTTCTTTACTTCACCATTGCAAGATTGGCATGGCGATGAAGATGTTCAAGGATATTGAGGGAAGGCCCTACGCTTTTATGCACCTTTGGTCCACTTTGAGTAAGCACCCGAAGTGGTGCGCTTACCTAGATGGAAGCGGCGAAGGCCTGACATGTGGCCCACCGCTCTACTCCCGCTCTGAGGACCTTGTAGTCTGTCCCGACGATCTGAGTCCGGTGGTTCTCGCCCGTGACCTAGGCGATTGGGCGCGATGCGCTAGGAAGGCTCGAGCACGGGTGCATCGAAAAGACGTCATCGGCCGGCACGGTGGCTGGGGTGTATAGAGATGGTGGCACAACTTCGGTAACACAAGGCTCAACTAGTGGATTTATGGCGTCGAGAGTATCCGTCATGGAGCGTCAGAGAGGAGGACAAGATAATGGCGATGGATCTCAGCATCATGGATGAGGCTTCTCGGTAGTACTTCACGCGTCGCAAGGAGGAGATTATAGCTAGTAGGTTCGGGCTGTGATGATGCGAACATTTGGGTTGTGCTCCCTACGATTATTGTGTTTTGGACTGTTCGCGGACGCAATGTGCTTTCGAATGTAACTTTCACTATGTGTTTTGGACTGTGTTACTTTCAGTACTTTTGCAGAACTCTGTTACTTTCACTACTTGTTATGGACTCTGTTACTTTCACTACTTGTTATGGACTATGTTAAAATGACACTACTTGTTATCGACTGTGTTGCTTTCATAATTTGTGTTGTCATCATTGTGTTGTGCACTATGTTACTTGGACAATGCGTGACGATGATTTATTGCAGTACAACATGCGGACACAAATACAACACATAAAGAACTGAAACAACTAGCTTAACGTGTACGACATAAAGACCTGAAACAACTAGATTAACGTGTACATCAAACTAGAGAAGTCACTGACATATTGACGCCTAGTTCCCACCATGAATGGACCAAAGGTGCTCCACAAGGTCGTTCATAAGCAGGCGATGTTTATTCATATCGCAGATCTCTTGTGTTACCTCGATGAAATGAAGGATAGACGGACTGGACGGCCTTGATATTGCGACTGGGTTATCCATGAAGTCATATATGAAGTCTTGGGTGGGACCGTCCCTCTCATCCTCAATAATCATGTTATGCATGATGATACAAGCAATCATTATGTCGTGTAGGGTGGATTCATCCCAGAGTCTGGCAGGCCCTTTCACAATTGCAAATTGAGCTTGAAGGACACTGAAAACTAGCTCCACGTCCTTGCGCACTGAAGCTTGCACATTGCCGAAATGGACACGCTTGTTCCCTCGGGCCGCCTGGATTGGTTTCACAAATGTCGCCCACTCTAGGTAAATACCGTCGGCAAGGTAATACCCCGTAGTGTACGTGTTGCCGTTGATGGTATAGTTGACATCGGGGCTGCTGCCATCGATTAACCTGGACAGAACGTTAGATCTATGCAGCACATTTATGTCATTGAGGCTACCTGGCATACCGAAGAAGGCATGCTAGATCCAAAGATCGTATGAGGCCACGGCCTCCAAAACTACTGTGGGTTTGCGAATATGCCCTGTAAATTGACCCTGCAGTGCCTTCGGGCAATTCTTCCATACCCAATGCATACAATCAATGCTTCCCGGCATTCAAAATCCTCGCGCGCCCCAACAACAAGCGAGCGATGCGTATGCACTGGTAGGGCTCGGAGGTACTCATCCTGAATATATTGACTACGGCCCTAACAAACCTCTTTAGGGCTTCAGCGGCGATCTGGCTCCAATCTGAACATACTCGTTAGTAGCATCGGCAGAGGTACAGTACGCAAGCTAACGGATAGCAGCGGTCATCTTTTGAAGAGCAGACAAGCCTAGCCTTCTGGCACCATCTCTCTTCTGCTTGAACCATTCATCACGGGCCTCGACGGCACTTGCAATCTTAACGAACAGGTTCCTGCTCATCCGGAACCTGGAAGAGCATAGCACAAATTAGTGAAATAACAGGGGTCATAGCCGGAAAGCACGACCTCTCACATACCTGCGCCTGAAGAGTGCGTGACCGTACACAGGCGTGTCAGAAAAGTAGTCGTTGTATAGCCTCGCCGCACCCTCGAGGTGTCCTCGGTGCATGTCGGGACCCGAATCTGCAGATCTAGACCCTCTGTGTATTCTGTACTAGTCCAGGATCACGCTAGTACACACAGGAATAACAGGTTGAGATACCATAATCATACACAGCGGAAATAATAAATAAGTACCTCAAACATAATTATAACGAGTTACACGACCTTATGGTCACCTTACAATAATTCGTCACGCAGGACGATAAATAGCAACAGTAGCACAAGTTCAATAGCGGAAGCAAAAGTACGATAATGAAACCCCTCGTAGCCACAGGCAACTACGAGGCTCAACCCTAATTCTCCGGATCTTCGTTAAACTCCTCCTCCCAAGCTGGTGTTGCTTCTTCTTCTGAGGTTTTTGTCGAAGCAAGGGTGAGTATACAGCTTATTCCAAGGAAAGGCTTAATGGTTATTTTGCGTGAAACAGCTTTTCTTTTAACAGATAGTCTTAATTAGATTAAAAGCAGGAAAAAATCATTACTATAATAATTAATTCCTCAATTCTTTTTCAAGAGTTTGGCACACAGCCCTATGTTTGATTCATTAGTCTTTGGCACACAACCACCCATTCCACATTTTATTTTGAAAATCTAACCCTTGACTGTAATCCCCGAGCATTGTCCAATACCGCGGACGCGGCTATTCGAATAGTTTTTAACACACACTCTGTAGAGGCTGTACACTTTACCCACAGGATACAGTCGCTCACCACACAGGTGATTGATTGCAACAAATTCTTTCGGAGACTAACACCTAACCATTGAACCTCTCCAGTATTGTCTTTCTAACACTTCCCTCACTCAGATCCAAAGTTTAGAACAGGCAAATACAGTTGGATGGGTACCAAGCCGCAAAGACAGTATGCGCTCCCCATATGGTTACATTTTTGTGTAATTATGCCCCCAAGGTGTCAAAGGAAAGATATCGAACCCTACTAAACTAGGTCTGTCCCATTCCGGACAAGTGGTTGTACGAGTAACTTTCAGTTCAAAGGCTGCAAGGTGAAGTCCTTAAGCGTCCGGGCAAGACATCCGTTTTATACTTCTCGGCACACAGCCTTTACAATCTCAATACATCCAGTTGCCACACAGGCCCACCTGGCACGAAACCTCCTTGCCACTTGCCCCGGTCCAAATCATTTCCCACCCCGGTTTGCATTTATGCAACACATGCCAATGCCCACGTCATTGCATGAGTAGAACCACACAGGTCGTTACCCCCAATTCCATCTCATGACATCATCGTATTATTCCAAAATGCGTTCCATAATTGTTTAGTCAATATTCTTTTGCAAATTTGAAAGTCATTCAACGTACACAAGCATACTAAGCAGCTAATCACGGTCTAGCCTCCCGTGTTGGCATTAATATAGCAACCAACGTAAATTAACATCTTAGGGTGACAAGGTTTTTGGGGCATAATAACAATATAATCAAGGTGGCATAAACAAGATTGGCATATTAGCTACCATACCCAATTTAATCAATGGTATTTTTTTTAAATAACATAGCATGCAATATTTAAATCAAAGTATATTTTGAAATCTCGGAACAAAATGATCAAAGCATGACTTGCCTTCGAAAAGTAGTTGATCTTGATCAGGGACTTGCGATGGGTCTTCGAAATCTTCTCCGACAGCTCCCGTCAATTCGGAGTCTATTCGGAACAAACGTGCACACAATAAATATACTAAAACAGATAGCAAGATGATCACTAAAAATGAAATAAAAATCACCAATAAATAATTCACATTTTTACAAATTTTTAGGAACTAGAATCACCTAATTCCGAGTTAAAATGCAAAAGTTATAGCGTCTACAAGTTTTGGAAATTCTAATAAAGAAATACCCGAGCTAATTGATTTATTTTTCTACTGGAAAATCCGGTTAATTCCTCGGCTTAACACGTGTCAGCACAGGAGCCAACCACGTCGGCACGGGCACTGACCGGTGGGCCCTCAGATGACGTCATCATTGCACTGACAAGTGGACCCGATGAACAGTGCTCGGTCCACACAGTACTCGACACGCGGCGCGCAACTGCTGGTCCACGCGGACACATTTTCTCCCGGCCGTTGGATTTAAATCCAACGGTCGGCATATGGCAACGGCTGGGCCTCCGCGCGGCTACGTGGCACTACGGTAGCGGTAGGATTGAGGATCTACGGCTGCGGTTATCCGAGCGAAGCGCTGTTGCCGAGCCTGCGTGGCCTAACCCGAGCCGCACATCCAAGATCTAACGGCCATAGTCAAATGCTAACCACGTAGCTACGTGGACTCAACGGCGCGGTTGGATGAAGATCCAACGGCGATGGTTACCCGAGCGATACCCTATTCACAAGCCTACGTGGCCTCACTAGAGCCACACGATTAAGATCTAACGGCTAAGATCTACCAATACCGTTCAGCTCGATTCAAATAGGAATACACGTGGCTTTACCTTGGTCGTGGGATGAAGATCCGACGGCTGAGGCGAGTTGCGATGCTCCGAAGAAGAGGCGGCGCTTGTCGCCCGGCTTGGAGAAGATGAAGTGGTCTCTGGCATTTAAGGCTTCTCCGGTCGGAAGAAGTGGCTCAATGATGCGGTGTGGTACTGGCGAACTTGGCGAAGGGCCTAGGCTGCGGAGAGAGTAAGGGGCGTCGGCGGAAAGCGAAGAAGAACCGAGAAGAGGAAGGATTCCACTCCGTGAGCTCGGCGCAAGCTACGGTGTACTGAGTGTGCAGTGAGTAGGCAAAATGGGCGGAGTGAAGTCTTGCATCACGAGGGCTATATCTCCCTTCGAGACAAGCTTCGAGTTGCGCGCAAATCCTAACAAATCTTCGGCGGACCAACGATCGACGGCGGTTACCTGATCGCTCCTCCCGATCTGTGCGACCCGTCCCCACCGTCCGATTGCGATCCGGCGGCTTAGGGCGAAATAACGGTTTGGCTCTGCGCGGTGCCGCGTGGCAACATCCTAGCGCCACTTACCGAGATCCAATGACTCACGCGATATAAGCGTCGCGGCTCATCCACGACCAGATTCGATCGGGATCACACGCCGGGATTAGCGGCGCTAGGGTTTGATGGCCGCGAGCACGATGTTGGGCCGACCAATCATGTAGCTAGCCCTTTTAAACTTTTAACAATTAAATTAAATCTAGAAAATCAAAGTAATTATTTAGAGCACTAAAAATACACGAAAAATTCTAGAAAAATTCCAGGAAATATTTTAGGGTATTTAGGGATTAAATAAAATATTTTTAATTATTTTTGATAATTAATTTTATGATGATTAATTATTCAAGAAAAAGATAAATTCAAATTAAACTCAAATAATTCCAATTAAATCCCAAAAATTCACAAAAATTCAAATAACTCCAAAAATTTAAATTAAGCCAAATTTTGGGACGTTCTGATCACCACCGCTCGGCCGAGGCCGAGCCCCCACCGTGGGGCGCTCTCTTGTCTTTGCTAGTTCCTCCTCCTCAATGGCAATGCGCACAAGCAGATCGTCCTCTTCCTCCTCCAAAGACCATAAGTTGATGAGCACACCGAGAAATGCTCGGTCCACCACGAAACCAACTCATGGTTCTTGCTAGCCCTCAAATGAGATGAAATCAGAGCTGCACACAACCTCCTTCAAAGCCAATGTTGTGTTGATGGTACCTCTTCACCCTGTCTCCCCTTTTTATGGAAGATGTTGGAGGTTGCTTCTCATGGAAGGAACTGGGGGCAAGTGACAGCTCCTTCCAGGACAAGCCAGCTGTGGCCAAGTGACAGCTCCTTGCAGGACAAGTGACAGCTCCTTCCAGGGCAAGGAATCTCTGCACATGCTACTTCTTTCTCCAGTAAGCAACACATATAAAAATTATGTATATACTATTTTTTAAACAATAATGCAAATTACATATTTTTTATATTACGCAACCTCATTTATTATAAAATTAATTTTTTCGTTCAAAAAATGTACGAAATACATCATAAACAAGTCAAATACACTCTCGTATAAAATACGGTACAAACTTTGGCGGTTAAAGTATATGCTTAAAATATGGATGAAGGGATGGGACGGGAATCTGGAAGGGAAGCTGTTGGAGATGCATTCTGAGAAGGGATTCCTGTCAGGGGGTGGGAAGGGATTCTGGGAAGGGAAATCGCTGGTGATAGTCTTACACGGCTTAAGTATTTTAACGGCGTTACTCGACAGCCAAGTCTGCGTGGGCGCGGCAGTAAAGCGCCTTGTCCTCAAGCCAGCGGTCGCGCGTTCGAGCCGCACTCGTGCACCCTCTCTCGTCGGCTCATGCGATTTTTGCCAACACGTGGCTGCGAAGCATGCCTGGGCGCGTGCGTTTTTGCGAAAAGGCACTCGACGCTTCTCAAAATTGCGTATTAGTTCAGTTTTTTCTGGGAAGACCCTAGAACCTAAAAAAAATTGAGTATTAGTCATTTTTGTTTGTTTTTTCCTAGGAATGCCCCTCGGAACTTCAAAAAAATGCCTATTAGTCCTTTTTTGGGAAGGCCCATATTAGTTTGTTGTTTTGCGGGGAGGATCATGAAACTTTTGAAATTTGTTTTTTTTCCATTGAGGTCCCTGAAAAATACATATTAGTCTATTTTTTTGCAGGAGGCCTCCAAAAATTCCAAAATTTACTTTTTTCCACATAGTCCCCCTAAAATTACAGGCCACTTTCCAAAATTAAGTATTAACCCTGTTTTTCTTGTAAAGGTCCCTTGAAAATTCTAGCAGTTACATCCGAATCCCTTTTTCCCAAAAAGACACCCCTAACAATTACATCTGAATCCTTCTTTCCCGAAAAGGGTCCCAAAAATCCAGATTTCTCTTTTTTTAAAAACCCCATAAAATTTAGAAAATTACATTAAGATACATATTTTTGCAAGAAAGGCCTTGCAAAAATTTGAGAATTACATCTAGATCTCTTTTTTCTGCAAAAAGGTCTCTAAGAAATTTGAATTTTAACGGGCACTGTTTCCCTTGTAAAAAGACCCCAAAAATTATTCTATCGACGTGTAGATGCATTGTAACTGGTGCGGCGTGTGCCGCGTCCGCTCATCTAGTCATCACAATCACACAAAGCACTCTGTGTAGAAGCACGCACGCATGACAACCGGGTCAATTTAGTTACAAGTTTACAATAGGTTATTCGGCTATATTGTTTTACAAACACGAAAATGTATCAGAAAAATATTAAGCTCGAGTGGGTCAAGACTAGATGTAGATATTGGGCGTTTTTTTGCCGTCTGGCATGGATATTGGGTTGGATTTTTTGGTACGATAGTATGCTATGGCACGATGGATGTGGAGGATCATGGCAATGGCAGGCTACGACGGGCATGACATAGATCTAAGGCATGGCACGAGTCGAAAGCTGGCATGCATGGCATCATCGGCATAGAAACGGGAGACAATGGTATGGAGAGTGTAGTACGATAGTATGGGCTATGGCACGATGGATGGGTGGCACGATATGCCAATCAACCATGTATTCCTAGACTCGTCGGAAACGAGTCAGTCCGACACAACACAATGAGCTAATTAGATCATACCGGCATGCCACGGTTTAGATGCACGACCGTGCCGGTGCCATATCGGTCTGGCTGGCCGGTCGGATGCCTCGGTCTAGTCAAGACTAAAGAATCCTTAAAGAAAATGTACACTTCATTTTGCGTGGAAGAAAAAAAAATGAGAGAGATATAGGTACCGCTACTAATGTTTATAACCGATTCCAAGACACTT
This sequence comes from Guadua angustifolia, assembly GCA_036346375.1. Lineage (NCBI taxonomy): Eukaryota > Viridiplantae > Streptophyta > Magnoliopsida > Poales > Poaceae > Guadua > Guadua angustifolia. The sequence continues at coordinate 66,472,184 of CM070504.1, read as the reverse complement.
ATTATCTATTACATGTGAGCCAATATTTAATTTTATAGACAATGTTATAGCTAATCTATCGGAGATGTTGTTTATATCCGGTTCATTAGGATGCCTAGTATTTCACATAGATTGCCCGATCGTAACTCGCAAGCAATAGACAGATACGAGTGCTACAAGATTGATCAAATCCGCCATCTCAATCCGGTTATCCCATCTAAGATTTTTTTGTGTACCACAGCGTGATGCGAACTAGAGATAAGAGGGCCCACATGAGTGCTCCAAACGAATGGATGGCCGCGACGTAGGAGCAAGAACAACCACGCCTCTTGGCCGTGGTGACCGGTGAGTAGGATTGTATATATTGTGCTGGAATGATCGATCTTGGCATTGTCACATTTGGTTCCCCTGTCCCGCCATCACATCGGCGTGGCTGGCGAGCTTGGCATCGCACCAAGGATCTTCCAAACTCTTGGGTGTTTTTGTCGGTCGTAACCGTCGCATGCACTCGCATTGTTGTCCCAGTAATCTGAATACATAACATACATACATTGGACTCGCTCTTGTGGGGTAGTTCAGGACGCATTCACGGATGACAATGTTTTCTGACAGTTCGTCCATGAATTATGCTATCCTCCCTTGCGTGCTAAGCCATCATTAGCGTGCAAGGCAGTTAATGGGTCACTCAGGACGAAATCTGTCATTACTAGCTACAAGCTTAAGGCTCAACGTTCTACCAAGTAAATTTGTTGTAAGCTCCAAACGAATATGGCCACTGGTTGCTGATAGGATTCTGCATCACAGTCGGTTCAAATACAAGGCAACTCGTTCTGTCTGTCCTTTTTGTAAGAGCTAGAGCTAAACTTTCCGTGGTATTTAGGGTCTGTTTGGTAGTACTTCAGATTCCAGTTTCACTTGAAATCTGAAATTTATAGGCTAAAATAAAGTGAATTAAGTTTATATTTTTAGTCTAAAATGCAAACAAGATGATCCATCTAAACACTTTTAATGTATTCACAGCTCCAGCTTCATGAATCTGGTGAAGCTAAAATTTTCAGCTTCACCAAATTCTCAAAATCTGGAGAAGCTGAATCCTTGCCAAACAGGCCCTTAACTGAAAAGGTACTTCTTAGTGGTATATATCAAAACCTGCAAACTTTGGGTGGTAGTATATATCAATTTTCTCTGAACATTTCTAGAACGTCCCTAGCAGAATGAAAATCAAATTTGAGACCTTCTCATGAATAATCTGGCGACATGCGGAGGGGGGTAGTTCTGAATGTTTTTCATCAAGCGATCCTCAAGTGAAGTCCCCCCAAATCGGATCCATCCATCCTCATCCAACAATTTGTCTAAAAAAGAGGTTTGCATAAACAGACCTAGCTAGATTTGTTCCCCTTTCGCATATTAACCACCAATATACATCGTTTCTCCTTTCTGGTAGCTTCTGCGAATGATATATATATACGAAACACAATTGCCACATGGGCAGAGTTCTGCACTATTCCGACGAATAAATGGAAAAATATTCACAACAGTTCTGTCAGAAAGAAAAGAAAGACAGAAGCGCACAACTCAGATGCATGCACGTATGAAACTCCGACGTAAGCAGCAAAGAAGCTTAATTTACGTGATCTCTCTCTCCGAGGTGGCTAAGACCAACCTGGCAATGCTTAATTTAGAAAGTGATGCACCAATCGGTGGCTTCCCAATGCCATTATATTAAAATTCTCGTAGATCCATCAAGACATGTAGACAAACCAAACCATCTCTTTCCAACACAAATACACAACACAAAGTATTGTATGATACAACAACCTGCCAAATGGCAGTGTAGCAACTAACAACACCAACCTCTGCATGATCCATATCACAAACCTAGGCATATCTATGGGTCTCTGAACTTTATTATTGACAAGTACAGAGACCACGGTTTGAGCAATGTGCATGGTGATGTGCTGGCCAGTAGACAACAACTTGCCTATATATAGGCATGCTGATAATGTTAATTGAAGGACCGGACATAATGATAAGAGGGGGTGAATGATCACTAATCAAAATTTCCCCCTAAAAGGACTAACAAAGCCGCACAACATCAAATAAGCGCGGAAGAACAAATTTTCATAGAAACTCGTCTCTAAGGCAGCACTACCACTCATATGTAGTCAGTAGTACTGGGATGAACAATAACCCCAATAGTACCGGGGTTGTTGTAGCACGATAGTGCCGGTGAACAATAAAAATAGGCATGGAAACACTAACCAGCAAGACTTCAAAAAGTAAAATCGGTGTAACTTTTGATCGGCTAATCGAAAACCTATAAAACTTTGCATGCACCTTCCTATGGGTGTCAGGAATCTATTTCAATCTTCAATCGCAAGGATTGACGTCAAAGTTCAGACTTTTTTCGAATTTATCAAAAGTTACACCAAAATCGAGTCAAAAACAAAAACTTTGCCCTAGACTTGCTCGTGGGGATTTGATGATCAAGATGAATTTAAATAGTCTCCCACATGTCACAGCAAGTAAGAACTCTAAAGAGATTACTCCGAAACGTGCAAGATCAAGATCTACCTCAAATCCTTCCTTCTCAAGCAAAAACCTAGTTTCTTAAATAATCTCTTGATGATCATGAGAGAGCTTACCTAGATGATTGGGTGATGATCTCAATAAAATACATCCATCAATCACTCATTCTTGGTAACATAAGATCAAGAGAAAAAAACAAGAAAGATTAAGAGTAAAGTAAGAAGAAGATCAAAACTTGAGTCAAAAACTTGAGCACAAATTTGACCTTTATTTCAAAGCATGAGGATGGATTACAAAGCCTCTCACACGAGGGCAAAACTCTCAAGGAGCACCTACACATCACATAAGAATACAAAATCTTGTGGGAAACCCTAACACTTCTAGTGACTAAGTCTAAGGTTTCAAGTTCTCACCTCCCACTATATCTCCTTACATAGTAGAGGTAATCCTAACCCTAAACCTAGGCATTACAAGTGAATACCATCCACATTTACATAAACTAGCCTGAAACCCAACACTCTTAATGGTTTTTCCATTCACACAGGCATGCTTCTCAAAAAGATCAACACATAGACGCCAAATCTGCTCCACGAGCCCGAATTTGCTTCAAACTCCACTTTGGCATGACCTAAACAATTTAAGCCACCACCGCGGTTTTGCAAACCGCCTTGACCCCTGGTATTGGACAAATTATCAATTTCCCCAATGATCGGTCTTCCTTCTCCTCAACGCATCGCCATGCTTCGTGCTTTCCACGTGGTCCCAATAACTTGTCGTCAAGCCTCTCACATGTATGGACTCTTCGGAACCATTCTCACTTGCAAATGGGTCCAAATCACTTGACCGCTACGTTTCCTTTTTTGCTTTTTCATGGTGACATCGGCTTCCTTGACCATTCTAGACCTTAACTCCTTCCTAAGCCTAGTCCCAATCTAACCATTATCCGCCATGTCTATCACCAGTGCATCACACATCGGTTTCTTGTCTTCTTAGCTTGCAACTATTTTCTGACCTCAATCATCTTTCGGCGTCCCTTGACCGTTCTATACCTCAGCTTTCCTACCTTAGTCCCAACCTCACCTTTGTCTCACCATGACCTAGCCCTGAAGTCATGTAACCAACCAAACAAGAAACACATCACATAGCATTATTCATAAATATATACAATTAAATCAATAAAATTTAATTCACATCTCACTAGAAAACTGGTACTACCGCCAACCTAGGGCCGGTGGTACCGCTCGGCCGATGCTACTATCCCTCATGGCCGGTGGTGTCAATATCTTTGAAACCCAACAGAGATCTACTCTGGAAAATAACTAACATGCCTTTTGGTCGGTAGTGCTGCTCCCCTGACACAAACGCTCCTAGCATTGCCGGTAGTTCCGCTTTGCTAAACCCTAGAGGAATACCTCTCTATGAAAAAATTACCGCTCCTACAGCCAGTGCTACCGCAAGGCCGGCACTACCACCCATTCTAGGCCAGTAGTGGCCCCCGACACTGACAACACCTCAAATTGTGAGTACAACATGTTAACATCCAAGAAATATTCCATAGTTGTATCTGGACACGATTGGTCCAGAACAGGTTTGTGTTTATACTTATGAAAATGTGAAATGCAAGCTAAAATGCATATGATCACTTCAGTAATATTGTTTGACACAAAACCAGTTTAACATAAACATGCACAGATTGCATATTATGGGCATGGTGCTGAACAGGAAACAAGGGAAAGTAATAATAGCCTATCAGTATTTCTTCCACAATTTTTCGGCACACGGATTTGTGCTGGCAGAGTCACAGCCTAAGTTACATACTTCAGTACTGGACAGGGGAGTTGTCCAGTGCGTAGAAGACTACTGAGGCTTGGAATTCTAAAATGAGCAGCTTATGTTTCATATGGTAATTGATCCCAAAACAATCATAGTTTCAAAATGAGGAATAGCTATCACTGTCAAAGGAAAAAATAGGTGCTTCTATGCGTCTCCCATCAATACAAGTTGATATGCATAGAAGCACCTCTGGGATATCAATTATCATGCACAATGATGAAAGAATCATTTATCAAAGAATAGCAGAATTAGAAGTTGAAAAATGTTGGTACACCACTTTACATAGGAAATTATCCTGTACCTGTTATTCGAAATCTTACCAGCTCTCAAATTCAAAATTAATATATATGCCTCCAGATCATCAGATTTTTTTTTTTTTTTAAGGAGGCAAGTTTTGAAATGATTCACCATCCTATATAATTAACCGCACAGTTGGATCATAAAAAAGGTGAAGAAATAGATGTAAACTTTGTTTCCTTTGTCTCGAAAGTTAATTGTACAAAAAATCAGTTTTATTTTCTTTCATTGCTTTCTCCAACATCTTAATGTTCCACAGTGCTAGACAGCGCATCGGTGAATCAATTTGACTTTTATTTCCATTAGTTTGTCTCTTTCAGGGATCAGATCATCAGAACAGGAACCGTGGAGTTAGGTTCTATCTAAGATGTGTCATCGGTCACTAGTACTTTGCTGACTCTATATTCTGTAATACTGGTTCATGTAAAGATATTAGTGGATAATTGCTCAGCATACAACGTATACTGTATTCGTTTCCAGTTTGGAGTGGACATGAAAAGCAACGCGCTGACAGTTTTGCTTCGGTGAATGGGTTCAGCAGCAATGTTCATTCACTGGCAATCAGCGGTTTAACAGGGACACTGCTTTGCAGCACAAATAAACTATGTGGCTATAAAATCATCTATGAACTGGCAAAACAACATCCCTTGAAAAATAGTGGTGTTGTGTCAAGGAACACAACACATGAATGGAAAGGAGCACCACCATTTCAGTGAATGACAGACATGCATACGTCCATTACAATAATCCGGCAACGAAGTATGCATATGACTCAGGATGCTCTTACAAGCTAGCAAAGCAAGCTTTCACCTGAAAAACCATCCCTTCCTTTGAAACACGAGCTAATCAAGTCCGAAGCAAAGTTGAAGAGCGGCCGGCCAAATCAGCTCCACAATGTATTTTTACTTGAGGACAGCACCAATGTCAGGTCAGCAATGGTGGATCGCATGTAACATCTCATGATAAACCTGTGGAAGATGTCACTGCGGTGCAGACGTATTGTCAGGAGTTCTTCTGATCTCATTTATCATTAGTTAGATTCCATTTCCAGTGTGAACATTCAGTGTCAATTGCTGAATCCTAGTTTAATAAATTCTTGAAGCTTGCACCAAGAGACTGGCCAGAAACAGGGTTTGGCGTAATTGATCTTTCATGGACACTTTGGGCTAAGAGTCTGGATGTGAGCGGCCGGGCCAAATCTGGACAGCCCGAAGGAGTTGTTAGACTTAGAGGCTGGCTTAATCGGCGCGATAAGCAAGTAATCTCATCCACAGATCGACAACAGTTCCAAATTAAACAATAGCAAGGACGGAGGAGAGGCAAGTGAGTCTGCATTTTATTGTTTCAACCAAAAACAAGAGAGCGAATTAACTCTTTCCTAACACAAAGTAACCAGAAAAATGCGTCATAATTAAGCAGAGCTAAGACAGTGATACTGCACGCATTTCACCTCACAACGACATTAACGCAGACAATCTAATCTACTCCCTCCATCCAAATTTATAAGCCATATTTTCTCTTAGCACGTACACAAATGAGATATTGAATATGAATAAACTATTCCTAATTATTATCTCTAAGCACTATATTCAATGCATGCACGTAAGGTAAAACTAGATATTCATTATGGATATAGAGGAAACATCACACTAATTTGTTTTGGAATGTGAAATAGGTCTTATATTTGTGGGTAAGTCCGTTGAAAAAATACGCCCTATACCGCTGGCGCTGCTGCCGCTAGTAAAACGGTGAAGCTAGCTAGTGTAAGAGTTTTCTTTACTCTGTCCACTGAAGAAGAGGCTTCAATGTGGCTCGACCATCACGTACCACACGAAGAGAAGCTAATTAAATCGAGCTACCTGAAGGAATGGTGGAGGCTTCAGTAACTGATACTTCATTCTGTCTGTTGTAAGTTAACTTATGGATAAGCATCAACTGAAACGGAGACTTCAGTGATGCATGCAAATTCTTTAGAATCAGTGATTCAACTTGAATGATGACATGGTGTACGTAAAGAAGTAGCGATCGAAGTATTAGCTACATACGTAAAGAAGTATTAGCTACATGCAAGTTCTTTAGCATCAGTGATTCTTTAGCAACATGATCACTGATTGTATTAGCTACATACAGTAGATTTCCCCAAATATATCACCTTCAGTCGATTGCTTGATTGCTACAACAGGCAGTGTATGATTGTATTAGCTAGGGATATAAGTGTGTGCCATTGGGAGCGAGAATTAGATGCAACTGAACCATCTATCCTGAGAATATAAGAGAACTCAGTTTCTTCCTATATCTCACCTTGATTTCCCCCCAACACGTCAACATTTGAGAGGTGGACCATGCCTCGAGAGTACTACTACTTTAGTTCTACAGGATATAAAATGCTTGGACCGGATAGGAGGATTCCTATGACAACGTTACACGCACATCATTTATGCATGCTGCTGGGCCAGAGCTGCATAATTCCAGGAGTCTTATGAAGTAGTAGCAGCAAGCATCATCGCCAGTGTTTTCTGTCATTATTGTTAGGATCACAACCCTTGATTAAAGCTACTAACTGCAATCCTCAAAGGGTCAAAGACAAGACCTCAACGATTTATGGTTGAGAATGTGTTCTCAACAGAATTATGTTCAGGTTAGCTATCTGTAAATAAAAGGGAGATTGTTTGGACCATTTTAGCTTTACATATGTCTTCATCACTGTCGAAGACAATTGATCAAGTCGCAAAACCTGCTTCATGCACTCAAGGAGCAATTGAACTAGAGAAATGCCATCAAAGCAGAAAGCTCCATGAGCTACAACTTGACAGCCATCAAATTTTTGGCAGGACATGTTTCTCATTCCTTGAAAAATATGTCAGATTGAACAAACTGCTCCAGAAAATAGTTTTCTTATCTCGTTGCATTTCTTTGTGCCTGTCAACCTAACATCTTGTATCACACTAATGGTATGTTCCTTCACTTTGAATCAGTATCAACAATGATGTCAGAAACAAACACCCACGGAAATGCATAAAATCAGACAAGCACAATATATATTCATGCAAAGGTAACTTAAGGAGTGAAAGTTCTGCTATCTATTTGCTGTTTGGGTTGTAACATAAATAAAAAGATACCACCTGTAACTGAAACATTCAGAGATTCAAAAATACCTTCCATAGGAATGTTTACAAGCTCACAAGCTTGAACGGTCTCTGCAGAGAGGCCATTGCCCTCACTCCCTAACACTAAGCACAGAGACTCACTTATCAGTGAATCCGCTAGTTCTCTGGACAGAGCATGGGTTCTTTCAGATTCACCGCTGCTGCTTTCTGGATGGCCTGCAAGCATCTTCATGTCATATTTACTCACCAAAGCATGCAGATCAGACCAGTTACCGGAGACAATTGGGAGCTGCAAAGAGGCTCTACGAGCTGCACGAAGAACCTTGTCATTGAAAGGATCACAACAAGCTGGAAGAAGAAATATCCCATCCTGTTGGTGGTTGCGGTCTGACGTGTCGTTTGAAGCATGGAAGTTGGCAGAGACAAAACGAAGAAAAACTAGAGAGCACTTCTCTTTTTTAGAGAACACACAAGAGAATTGCTTGCCTTTGTATTAAGAAGAAAACAAGCAGTAAAACAGCAGTTAATTACAAGGCAAACTGCCCAGCAGGAACAAAAGCAAAAGCAAACAAAAGGATGAAAGCAGACTATGAATAGTAAAAGTAGCAGTGATACTACTTTTTAGAATTAGAGACGACAAGCAGTTAAGTACAGAGCACTTTCCAAAATTAATCAGAGATACTTATAAGCTGTGTAAATATTTCGTGTGTAATGGAGTTTGCTAATGGAACTTCATCTGAAATTACACAAGAGCAGAATGCATTTTAGTGGCATATGAATGGTAATTGTAGTCTTTTTAATTCTCTCACGCTTTATTTTTCTTTGTTGATCACATAAATTTAAATAGATTAGTGAGGAACAAAACAGAAGTCTCATAATAGCCTTTATAAGCAACAACATAACATTGTGATATGTGAATCGTGTAAGTTCCACAAAGCATGTACAACCGTTAATGCTAGTGTTGCAACACAATATGACATGTTTCAATAATTAACGTTAAAGGAGAATGTCATGCCCATTTGAAAACACAAGCTGATCTTATCAATGTTCCAAGATTACCAGGATCCTACCAAGTAGGAGCATCATGAACAAGCATCAGGAGCATTGTAATAATTAGAAGAAAACGGCAACTGCAGAGAAGAAGATGAGGATCGGTAGAAGTCGATCGGTGCTCAGGATACCCGTTCGGCGACTTCTCTCAGTGAAGGAGAATAGACGGCCAGGACATCTGAAGGGTTATAGTGGGGAATCATTCGACGGTCAAGACGGTCTCAGTAATTACCAAAAATTGTAGCGGTAACCTTTTGTCTTTTACGGCTGTAAGTAGAGAAAGTTGAGGCGGTGAGATCCAGATACATGGTGGTGAAATCGTTGTATGCTCGGGAGGATATAAAACTCTTGCGACGGGCAAAATGGAATGGTTGTTGGGTAATGAAAAGAATTCTCTGGTTATCTTTTTCCCGAGGTCTTCCCCGCTACTCTCAGAATCTGTTCTTCCAGGTTCTGTTCTTCCAGAAACCCGAGACAATATCACGCCTGCTAAGGGTAGAGGCAAAGGAAAGTCTCGGTTGGTATTAAATATGAAATCTACATTTAGTTACGCATGCTCGAAAGTATTAAATATAGCTGTGTTTGGTATAGCTCCAACTCTATCAAATCCGTGGATCTGGTGGAGCTGGATATTCCTAGCTCCACTAGATCCATAGAGCTGGAGCTACAGGTATATTAAGAGTGTTTAGTGAGTCATTTTATTTACATTTTAGACTACGTGCGTTGCTACGAAAAATAAATGTGGTAATAAAACATAAAGCTCAAACAACAAAAGAAAATTATGCTACAAGATCAAACATTTATTTCTCCAAATTACACAAGTTTTTATGGTTTCTCCTCCAACATAATTTTAGGCATTCATGATATTAAAACAATTTTAGAAATGATAATCTTGGTATATGTCCCGAAAGACCTGGAAATAAACGGTTACATTGCAACACGATTTAGATAATATTTTTTATCAAAACCTTGTCTACAATGTGAGTACTTCTATGTAGACAATGTTTTTCGTGAGATTCTATTTCTGAGGGTAAGACTGCATCCCAGCCCAATTAGCACCATATACATATCTAAAAATGCATGTAAGCCACGTACAAGACTTGATGGGTCAAACAACCACACAAGTGTGCAACTCTGGTTAAAATTAAGTGTTCACTGCAATTTTAAATTGTTTACATTAGAATAGAACCCAGGTTGAAAATAAGAATTGTACCTCTATGTTGCCTTCCACCGTCACGTACGAATCCCCCCCAACCCCTCTGACCCTTCCGCGCCATGCCGTTCGCTGGATGCCACGGCAGTAGTGCCTTGTGCTCGCCGCCGCCACAAGCATATTTGAGCCCACGTTTCGCTTCTTGCTCTGGCCCTTCTGCGTGCTGCGCCACTGAGCAGATCGAGAGGAACGAGGAGATCGGGAAGAACGAGGAGTTATCATGAGGAATGGAAGCGAAAAAAAGCAGCGCTTTTTTTTGTCGGACGGTTGGGTTTTTTTACGATTTAGAGGTGGGTTGGTGGTGGAGAACGGACGTATCGCCATCAACTCCTAATTAGAAGTAGTAGATATATATACATAGGTCGCGGAGAAGGCGACAACAAAAGTCAAGCTCCCGCAGTCGTGAAGGTCAAGCTCCCGGGCGGTGCGGTGCAGCACCTCGCGCCACGTGGAGGCGAGGTCCCACATGGCCAGCTCGACACCCGTCACGGCGCCGTCAACAGGGTCGACGTCGATCTTAGGGAACAGCATCTCCACGCGTCGCGTGACATTGAACTGCGGCGTCATTGATGTAGTCCTCGTTGGCATCGACATCAATGTCCGCAAAGTCCTCAGGGACGGGGGCCGCCTCCATGCCCAGCGCGTGCAGCCCCGCGGCGGCTAGGCGCTGCCACTCGCGGTTGTCGCGGCGGCGTTCGAGGTCCGCGATGATGCGATGGCGACTGGGTTTCTTTTTTTCCGTTTCCTAGATCCGTTTTTTCTGGAAACGCAAATGCATTCAGTTCTCCTTCTTTACAGGTGAGAAGCAAGTGGGAGGTGGAGAACGAACATAACACCACTAACTCCTAATTAAAACGACACATACAGATCGAGGCGAACGAAATTTGGAGCTATCCGGAGAGGAAGGGGCCGGTTCGGTTTTATTCGGGAGGAATGAGATCAAGAACTATCGTGAGGAACGAAAGAAAAAAAGAATAGACCGGTTTTTTTCGTCCGGTTCGGTTTTGTGGGTTAGTGATGGAGAATGAACGTGATACCACCAACTCCTAATTAGAAGTAGTAGAGATACATTTGACGTACGTATGCATGGTACACAGATAAGAGATGCCAGGTTAAAACTATCACGAGCACAAAAAATACTTCTTTCAATGAAATTTAACGTACGTACGTATGCATGGTATACAAATAACTTCTTAATAGATAAGAGAAGGCACGCATAAAACTACCATTAACTAAGTTCCGTACATCTCACGTGCAACCAAAAAAAATTGCAAAAAGATCCGTACATCTCATGGACAAACGCTTCGTGGGATCATGGGCCAAGTCACTGTGTATCAAAAAATGAAAAAAAAAACAAAGCATAAAAAGATGGTGGTCTGCAAGAAATGACACATGAGCCTTCGGTGGGCCTATGATGCAGCGGCCCGTTATGTGGGTTGGTAGTGGAGAACGGATCAATCACCACCAACTCAAAATTAAAAGTAGTAGAGAAAAATATAAACCGGTGAATAGACCACTCACATTATTTACCAGTAAGATAAAATTGTATGTGCTAGTTTTTTATCAGTGTACAACTATACAAGGACAGACACCCGGCACACGCAGACCTCACACACTCGCACATAGGTGTCACGCGTGTGCGTCTGCTACACATGTTAAGAAAATTGATTAGAGGATCTACGACCTTCAGAGTGTAAATACACGCTATTACACTGAACACACACTCGTGCACGTACCCGTACTGAGTTTTATTTTTAGGATGAGGCCCGTAAGTCGATTGAGATCGAACTCACGACCTGGTAGCTCGTCCTCAGTTCTATGTACTAGTTGAGTGCCCACATGAGTTGGGATGCAATAGCATGCCTGCTACTTTCGTTACATTAGACGGTGTGCAATGGACAAAATCTTCATAGTTGAGTTGCTTTGTTTTAGAATGTTTCTTATCCTCGCTGCCATTGCCATGCCGCCATGGCAAGAAACATGTTGTGCTGTAGATGAATTTAGATGTCATCTCCAAGGATTTCACCTGCATAATATAGCATAAGAGAGAGCTTAAGAAATTAACATTTACTCTTCTAAATATTTTATTCTTCGTAACCTTCTCTAAATGTTTTGTTTTTGTTTTTTTTTGTAGTAATTTGATAGAGACGACATAACATCACCACTACCGGTCACCATTCATCAACTCAATCTTTTAAAGTGATATAAGTAAATATAAAATAAAAGGATATGCACGGGTTGATCTTTTGTCCCAGAACACAAAAAAATTGCAGGTAATATACGCTAATATCAAGATGTTATCCTAAGTTAATCGTTTTCAGGACACACTTCCATCAAGGAAGACGTATACGGAAAAGACAATTCTAAATAATTAGCTAGTATCATATCTCTGCATTTTCCTAAGTCTTGACACGTCGAGCTATTGAAATGTTAGGCCAACACTCGGCTGCATGATTCATGCAAGAAGACAATCTCCTTGTAAGGATAAAATCCAAGAAAAGTGTTACGAGATAAGGCTCTTAACGGTATTCGGTTTAGGACTCTATTTTTTTTTTGTGGTATTGGCAAATTCAAAATCTTCTCTCGGACTACTATATATATCGGGTGCTTTCTATTGTAAACAATAAACCAATAAAGCGAGAGAGATTTCCACCTATATTGTGTGTTCTTGTGTTCTTGCTCTTGGAATTGTTTCTATGGATTTGGTGATTGATTGCGGGAGATCGACTACGTTTTACAACACGTTATCAGCATGAGTCTCTACCACAAGAAGGAGAATCATCGACTACAACGAAGGATCTACTACCGACGATTGATCGTCCGATCTAATTTGCAATCAACTCGTCATCACGTCGGCACCCACTCGGATTGCCGAAAAAAAGTCCTACACAACTCTATCCTACGCGATAGTCTATAGAATTTCCCTCAAGTCAAATCAAGATAGATTGGCATGGACTAATTGAATCGCAATCTAATAGTGCAATAGTTACTGTTTATCATCAAGATTCAAAAAAAAAACACCATGGCCTGGAGCGGAGCACCCGCGTGCCCACAATCTGCGGCACCCGATGCACCCGCACGCTAAGCCGAGGCGGCGGCGCTCATCTCGGTGGCGACGAACGCCCATTGTCTATTGCAAGTCGCCGGAAGCACACATGGATCGTATCTTCCTAATTGCAATGCAATCACGCACGAACGTGCTAATAAAATTGTATGATTCGTATCTTGCTTGCGTTGCGTACATGTGCGCTCCTCCAAGGATTGATTTGTAGGCGCCCACGCTCGGATCGGCCAGTCGGCGCCCTTGTCGACGCGCTCGAAATCGCTGTTTCGTCGGCTACCGACACGCCCGAAGTCGCTGTTGCGATGGCTGACGACGCGCTCGAGCCCTCCTTAGCGGTTGCGCTCACGCCCGCCTCCATGGTTGCGCCCGCGCGTATCTCGGCGCCCGTTGCACGAAATTGGCGGCGCCCGCTCGTGAAGACGAACCAACAGCATCGCTCGTATCGTGCCTTTGCCTGCAGTCGGCCGCACCGGCATTGTCTGTGCTTGCCTCGAAGGCACGCTGGGCGGCAACATCTGCGACGGCCCCGAAGACAGTCGTCCGCATCAATCCTGACAGTCACCCGAGCAGGCCGGATGGGCCAGCAGCCCGCACGGAAATTTAAAAAATAAATAAATAATGGGTATTAAACTTTAAAAAAATGATAATAAATTCTAGAAATTAGTTTTTCCAGGTTATGGGCTCCTGTAAAATTTGGAAAATTGTGACTTAGCCCATTTCGAAAGTTCTATGCTCTGTGTTTATTTTCTAAGCTTTATGCCATGTTTAATATGTGCTGGTATTATTTTCTGTTATTTAAGTAATTCCGAAAATTGCTTAGAAAATTAACAGAAAATGCTAGAAAGTTATGGAAATAATCGAGCTATCAAAACGGTTTTGAGCTTGAGGGCATAAGTGGTTGGGTTTTTTATCTCAGTTTTGAAAGAACGAATACATAACAATTGGTGTCTAAGGAAAACACACATAAGACTAGGGCCCCGTTTGGTACGGTTCCAGATTCTAGTAGAAACGGAAACGGTCCCGGATTCTTGGTAGAAACGTTTCAGGTAGAATCAGAATCCGGAGGAACAGGTTGCTAGCCGATTCGACCACGGTGTGTAAAAATCAGAAACGATTCACTTTGAAACGTTCCGAGTCCTATTCCGTTTGGTTGGATTTATTTCAGATTCTAGGAGAAACAGTCCGGTTCCAAGTTGCCAAACGGGGCCTAGGTTTCTTAATTGGCGTCCGGAATCGGGAAGTGCTCCCTCCCTCATGTGAGCCCTTGGGGCGGGTTGACCTGGCTAAGAGTCATGTTGACAGAGACATTCATTACATGATTTCATACCTAACCAACAAGAGCTATTAGCATCATGCCAAGTTTATTTCACGTTGAAGTTTATCCTTCTGTTAATTAGTAATTCTGGAAATTGCTTAATAATTAGTAGAAAAAAATTATAAGAAATGTTAGGAAAATCCTGAAAAATCTGTGATAATTATCTACTGAATAAATAAAGACCATACTTTACTGATTCAATATTAATCACACAAAACAATATTGTACCTGAAGTAAAATCCCTGTTTTCTTTGCATATAGCATATGTCTGACATCGCAAAGAAAGAGTTTGCTAAGCTTGCTCTGAATGTCAGCAACTACCTCACTTGGGTAATGAATGCCAAGATCAACTTGACAGCCCGATCTCTTAGAGCCGCAATTTCCCAGTCTGAAGCTGGTGCTCCGGCTCTCTCTGAAGCTGCTAAGTACGCAACTTTGCACTTCCTGAGGCACCATCTCCATGCGGACCTAAAGGCCGAATATTTGATGGAGGAGGACCCGCTGACCCTATGGAATTCCCTAAAGGAATGATATAACCAGCAAAGATCCGTTCTGTTGCTAGAAGCACAACATGAATGGACCCTCCTGCGCTTCCAAGATTTTAAGTCAGTGGCAGCGTACAACTCTGTCATGCACAAGATTGTTGCAAAATTAGCATTTTGTGACCAGAAAATCACAGAAGCTGAAAAGATTGACAAGACTTTGTGCACATTCCACCCCAACATGAGAATACTGCAGTAATAGTATCGTCATGCAAAGTACCAAAACTACTCTGAGCTGATATGCGTTCTGCTAGAAGCAGAAAAGCATGATGAACTTCTAATGAAGAATCATCAAGTCCTACCTAGTGGGAGCCATGCATTGCTTGAAGCACATGTAAGCGCTCAGCAGGCTAGCAATAGCCAAGGTCGTAGAAAGGGCCAAAAACAGAAAGGGGATAAATGGAAGAATGACAAAAATCATAAAGGAAGAGGTAAATCCCAGTGGAAAACAAAAGAAAATGGATCAGGTCGCTTCCAGAAGAAAGGATCAACAAATAATGCTGCTGATCCTAAACAACCATGCTATAGGTGTGGATGTACTGGTCATTGGTCGCGTACATGTCACACCCCAAAGCATTTGGTAGAGTTGTACATGAAATCCACTAGGAGATTCAGAAGAATCAAGGGAATAAGGCGGAGGCGGACTTCACTTCTCAACCTGTTGTTGACAATAAAATGGAGTTGGATAATGATCAAACCTCCGACCCCACAGAAGAATTCAAGAATAGCCTCCCTGGTTATGGTGATACTCCCATGGAAGAGAATGATCTTATTAGGGATGAGCTAAAAGAATTCCAAAAGAATAAAGATAAGTCCCAAGAGGACAATATAAATGATTTATATGGAGACATGGAATAGTCTCCCAGTTTTCCTTCAGAGTCGATATCTTATTATCCTTTAGAGACTCCTTAAGAGCCTCATTAATCAGCCTAGTCTTTGTGTTACTGAATGAACAATGGTCTACGCTCTTGTTGAGCGATTATCAGCTAAATTGAATAAAGTGTGATTTTCCTAGGAAATTTATTTAATCATGCCATGCTTGTTATATATTATTTGTTCCCGATGCAACAAATATTTGATTAATTTTACTTGTTTAATATAGAACTCCATGAATAATCCATTGGCAGAGGAGGAAATCTGTCTTGTAGACAGTTGCACCACAAATACGATTCTTAGGGAAACTAAATAGTTTCAGACATTGATTAAGAAAACTCGAAATATTATGACCATTGCCGGAAGCGATGCTCTTATTGTTGGCACCAGAAGAGCCATCGTAGTTCTCCCTATAGGCACTCGTATAATTATAAAAAATGCCCTATTATACCCTGAGTTCAGTCGCACTCTTCTGAGTTTCAAAGACATCCGTCTAAATGGTTTCTATATACAGACTGAAAACGAGAATGGTACTGAATACCTACTTATGACCAAGTTTGACGGGTGTAATAAATGTGTGGTTGAAAAACTTCCTTGCTTCTCCTCTGGGCTATATTACACATATATAAAACCAGAAGTTTATGTTGCGATGAAAACCATAGTTAAAACCCCAGAAATATTTAAGATCTGGCATGATCGTCTGGGTCATCCTGGGTTGAATATGATGAGAAGAATAATAAATAATTCTGCTGGCCATAATATAAAAACTACAGCCTTTCCTAAACTTGAAGTTTTATGTGCCCTGCATGTGTTAAAGGAAAGCTGATAGTACGTCCCTCTCATCTTAAAATTAGGGAAGAATCACTGAATTTCTTGGAGAGAATTCAAGGTGGTATCTGTGGACCAATTCAGCCCCTATCGGGCCCATTCAGATATTTTATGGTGCTAATAGATGCTTCTACTAGATGATCCCATGTATATCTCTTATCTACTAGGAACCATGCCTTTGCTAAATTAATCGCCCAAATCATTAAATTAAGAGCATCCTTTCCAGAAGAAAGGATTAAGTCCATTCAAATGGATAATGCTGGCAAGTTTACCTCAAAAGCATTTAATGATTATTGTATGGCTCTAGACATTAATGTAGAGCATTCTGTCCCCATGTTCGCACTCAAAATGGCCTTGCAGAGTCATTAATTAAGAGAGTAAAGCTTATTGCTAGGCCACTCTTGCAGAATTGTAGGTTACCCACCAGTTGTTGGGGCCATGCAGTGCTGCACGCTGCATCATTAATTCAACTCAGACCAACTGCATACCATGAAATTTCCCTTTTGCAGCTAGTGCGTGGGAAAAAACCAAATATTTCCCGTCTGTGAAAATTTGGCTGTGTTGTATACGTGCCAATCTCTCCACCACAGCGTACCACCATGGGACCTCACCGGAAGTTGGGGATCTATGTAGGTTATGAATCTCCGTCAATAATTAAATACCTAGAGCCTATGACAGGGGATCTGTACATGGCTCGGTATGCTGATTCTATTTTTGATGAGGATAATTTTTCGGCATTAGGGGGAGATAAGTACCACATTGAAAAATACCGAGAAATAGATTGGAATGCCATAGGCATTCAGTCCTTAGACCCACGCACTAAAGAAGCCGAACTTGAAGTTCGGAGGATAATAAGTCTACAACAAATAGCCGATAATCTACCAGATGCCTTCACTGATTATAAGGGAGTGACAAAATCTCATATACCTACAGTAAATGCACCTGAGAGAGTGAAAATACCACAGAAGGCTATTGAACCCACTCTTGCCCCTCATGGCAAAAAGAGGAGAAGGCCTCCAGGTGCACGGTACTCAGTTCCGCAAAGACGTCTGCAGAAACGAAGAACCGAGCAAATGAGATCACTACTTGAGACAGTTGAAGAAGCTCAACCTGTTATTGAGAAAATCCCTGAAGCGAGCCATCCTGAAGATGGTAATCTCCCTAAAGTGAGCCATCCTGAAGATGAAAATCCCAGTGAATATTTGTGCGCACAATCTGACGCTGGGAAATCAGAACACCCAAACTCCATCATTATGTGAAACACAAGGAGCTGGAAGAAATGAATGAAGAAATATCCACTAATTATGTGGATTCAGGAGAATTATATGAAAGAGAGACTACAATTGTTGATATTTATTTCGCTTCTAAAATTGCTAAAACTCTTAAACTAGATCCAGAACCAAAGCCCATAGCAGAGTGCCAGAAGTGCTCAGATTGGGTCAAATGGAAAGAAGCAATTGAGGCAAAATTGCACTCACTTAATAAAAGGAAAGTATTCGGTCTTGTTGACCAGACACCTTCTAAAGTGTTCCCTGTAGGATCAAAATGGGTTTTCATTCGGAAGAGAAATGAAAACAATGAGGTGGTGAGATATAAAGCGAGGCTTGTAGCACAAGGGTTCACGCAGAGACCCGACATCGATTACGATGAAACATATTCTCCTGTAATGAGTGGAATAACGTTTCGATGTGTAATATCAATGGCAGTTGGCTTAAATTTAGAAATGCAGTTGATGGATGTGGTGACCGCATATTTATATGGGTCACTGGATTCGGACATTTATATGAGAGTCCCTGAAGGAGTCAAAGTCCTAGATCCTAATAATCGCAACATGTATAGCGTCAAACTGTAGAGATCGCTATACGAGTTAAAACAGTCGGGAATAATGTGGTATAACTGGCTTAGCGAGTTCCTCCTGAAGAAGGGATACTCCAATAATGATAATTGTTTCTGTGTGTTCATAAAGAAATCACATAATGGATTTTGTATCATCTCAGTATATGTTGATGATTTGAATATCATCGGAACCACAGAGGAGATAAAGGAAGCAAGTGCTTACCTCACGACGGAGTTTGAGATGAAAGATTTGGGTAAAACCAAATTTTGCTTAGGCCTGCAGCTAGAGCATTTCCCGTATGAATTCTTGTTCACCGCCTTCCTATACCCTAAGGTATTGGAGAGGTTTAATATGGATAAATCACATCCCTTGAAAACCCCATGGTCGTAAGATCCCTCAAAGTGGATAAAGACCCATTCAGACCGAGGATGGAAAATGAGGAAGTCTTAGGACCTGAAGTCACATATTTAAGTGCTATTGGAGCACTCATGTACCTTGCGAATTGCACAAGGCCTGATATTGCATTCGTAGTGAATTTGCTAGCAAGACATAGTTCAGCTCCAACCAGAAGACATTGGGCTAGTGTAAAGACTATACTCAGATATCTCCAAGGTACTCAAGATCTTGAGTTATTTTTCCAGAAGAATCAAGACTTGACCATGGTGGGATATATGGATGCTGGTTATCTTTCTGATCCCCACAGTGCCAAATTTCAGACTGATTTTGTGTTTCTCTGTGGTGGTACAGTCGTTTCCTGGCGGTCTTGTAAACAGATTCTGGTAGCAACTTCTACCAACCACTCAGAGATTATAGCCCTATATGAAGCCTCACGTGAATGTGTTTGGCTACGACGTGTGATTAGCCATATCCAGAAGTCATGTGGCCTAAAAACCATCGATACCCCCACAATTATCTATGAAGATAATTCTGCTTGTGTTGCACAAACGCAATTGGGTTATATAAAGAGCAACATCACGAAGCATATTGCTCCTAAGTTATTCTACCCTCACGAACTCCAGAAGAGCGGTGAGATAAAAATCTTACAAACTAAGTCATATGAAAATCTCGCAGATTTATTCACTAAGTCCTTACCTAAATCCACATTTTAAAGATATGTTAAAGGTATTGGAATGAGAAGACTTAGAGAGATGCAGAGTTCAGGGGAGAAAACCCTTGAACCATAACCTTCATTGCGATCCTGAAGATCCTAATAAAATCCTGAAGGTTATAAGTTATACTCTTTTCCCCTTTGTGAGTTTTCCTGAAGTTTTCTCACATGAAGGTTTTTAATGAGGCAACTAGTGCAATATCAAGTACGAGTGCGATGTACTCTTTTCTCCATCTCCTTTTTCCCACTAGGTTTTTGAGTGGAGTTTTTAACAAAACATATGCATTACGCGGTATTCGCCCAAGGGGGAGTGTTATGTGGTAAGGACTCTTAACCGTATTCGGTTTAGGACTTTATCTCTTTGTGGTGTGGGCGAATCCGAACTCTTCTCTCGGACTACTATATATATCGGGTGATGAGTACTCATACAATGGATACCCCCAGCGGCCCAAGACGACGAATGGGCTGCCCTAAGCCCAGCTCTGGCTGAAGGCCCCACTGGGCCTCGAAGGACACTCGTCTCAGACCAAACCAACCGGGGGCGGTCCGACCCCCGCCATAGGTCGGGCGCCCCACAAGCTCCGACCAAACCGACCAGGGAGGCGGTCCGACCCCCGCCATAGCTCAGGCGCCTCACAAGCTCCGATCAAGCTAAGACAATCTCCGCCAAGGGTCGGGTACCAGACCATCACCGGCCGTTGGCCACCTGCCCCACGGACACGATGGCTCGAAGTGACCGTACGAGGGTAGGTGGCTCCTTCCCAAGGCGGCGGAGAGGTTGCCGAAGTCAAGCACCAGTCTCATCGTCCAGTCATGCACAGTGGGAGGATGCGCTCCCTCTCGAGGCAACGCCAGAGCCAGGCGTTACGACGTCAGCACTTGGCAAACGCGCAGAGGGTAGGTGCGCCGCTTCCCGGAGAGACAGAAAACCATGCCAGTCGATGTATCTACCGACTCGGCATGGGGCGAGCAGACACCGGTCAGTTGCCAAGACTGAAGACTAGGACTTCCAGGCATAGGACATCCCATCCTTTCTTTTCCAAATTCCTATGTAACCTGCCCCCTCCATCTATATAAAGGGAGGCAGGACCCTTAGGGAAGGGGGACGGGTTTTTTACGATCGAACAGTTCTTACTCATACATATGGCTCGAATGCTCCTACAGCTTCGAGCCCTTAGCAACTTCGAGTTGACGAGCTCTCTCACACGTACGAGGTGCTCAAGGCCAGTCCTTAGCCCTCGCTTGTAACGCCGTGCAGTCATCTGCACCCAGAGCAATACAGATCCACCACACAAACTTGAGTAGGGACATTTGGCCCGAACTAGTATACTTCTTGGGCTCCCTGAGTCAAACCATTCAAGGAGAGGGAACGCACGACCCCTTGACTAAAAATTCACTTGCCGGTATCTGAAACACCGACATCGGGTGCTTCCCATTGTAAACAATGAATCAATAAAGCGAGAGAGATTTCCACCTATATTGTGTGTTCTTGTGTTCTTGCTCTTGAAATTGTTTCTACGGATTTGGTGATTGATTGTGGGAGATCGACTACGTTTTACAATAGAAAGAAATATATCCATGCTGGTATTTTTCAACCCTATTTGTAGCGTCGAGAACATTATTATTGTCCGAGGTCCATTCAAAAATATTTTCCCACTAGCACTTCATTGTTGCCATCTTCATCGCAGCAAACATCCTGCAAGATCAAGGGTCCCCCAATCTTTTTTTGTCATAGTTCCAACTAGATGCGTGGACGGGCGCACCGCGCCCTGCAAACAAAATCCAGATTCTAAGAGAGAAAACAAATTTCTAATAGAGAATGGAAATCTTATTCGAGAACACATAAAAAACAGAGCCAAATTACCATAATTTCTAGCAATCGGGCAAGCTCGACTACGATCCTTTTTTTGGGTAGTTCAAGCATGCTCTTAGAACCATTCTCACAATATTAGATATCTTGTCACTAAGGAAAAAAAATCAAAATCAGAGTATGATGCATAAGGTATGAGTAGTTACCTCATAACAAAACTATTTTCGCAATGCACATAGAGTGCTCTCTGCGTAGCACCACTCAATTGTTACGCCTTCGCGGATAAAAGATTTTTTTACTATTCTTAGGAGGTATCAAAATATATATTAAGCTAGTATCAAAAGATAATAAAAATTTAAAGAATGAAAATTCCAGAGATACAAATGTTTAAGGGTATTTGATAGTAGCTTATAATTATTCTCAATGATGATAAAAACTCTATTGGGATAGAGGGCTTCTCCTCCCACCACCCTTGTCGTTCAACTAGAAGACGCGTACGAAGCATGGCCACGGTGACCATTTCGATTTCTCCATTACAAGGTCTAATTCATCCTTGTGTTTGCCATGATAATAATCTTCGGGCTGGAGCCAGCGAGGGATTGAGAACACTTCATAGCGGGGGACACGGTAGAATCAAAGACGAGGTACTCGTCTTCATTGAAGTCCCTTGTCCCCGTACGCGGTGCACAGGATGTAAAGGCTTGTTTGGTTCATATGCTAAGATTGCAATACTTTGTCATATTTTCTAATTGAACTCGTCTAAAGTTAGGTCATCATATTTGAAGCCACACTTTTTTTAGCCACTGACATGAGGGTTCTCGATGATAGGAAAGGAATCTTTGCCACAAGTGTGGCTATGAAACCAAACGAGCGTCTAGCTCAATTAAACTTGTCTAACTCATTTGCGACAAAGTGTGGCAAGATTTGTCAATGAATTAAAAAGCCCCTTTGGATTAGTTATGTTGGCATGAAGTTATCACAACAGCTCCAAAAGCTTACCGATGTCATTCCCTACCCGAAATTTTGAGTAAGTAGTGGTATTGTGTATCCTCCAACAGAATCTCCATCGCGTTCCTAATTTTTAGCGTTAGGAGAGAGAATCTCGAAATCTTAGGATTCTCTCCCTTCCTCATCCTATTCCCCATCGTGAAGGAGGCCAACGGCCGGTCCCTCCCACGCCCGCTTGGAGCCTCGAGGAGGCGAGCGTCCTAGAGGAGGCGAGCCACTGGTTCGCCATTCCGTCCCAGCGTCGCCCTATCCCACGCGCGAAGAGGCCCACGGGACTTCGCCCCTCGACCCGATCTGCATTGCCATCGTCCTTGTCGTCGTCGACCCGGTCGCCGCTCCATCCTGCACGCGAAGAGGCCCACGCAACTTCACCCTTGACCCGGTCTGCATTGCCGTCATCCTCGACCCGCTCTGTCCCTCAAGGGTGGGAACCATGCGCTCGCCTCCGACATGGCGGCTGCTATGGCGGACTAGTTCGAGGCTGCCGTCGCTGAAGTGAATGAAGGAGCTCCTAGTCGCTGAGTAGGCTACGATCGGGTTGTCACAGCTGGAGGTGGCGGCCGAGTAGATTGTCGGGGACGGCGCCGCTGACAAGGCCACTCGTGCCAAGTACCGCATGCCAGGTGAGGGTTCTTTTGTGGCAATTGTGATCAGGAGAGAGGATTTTGGGGAATTTGCTGCACTCTGGGGTGCTTGAGTACCATTAATCTTATAGAGATTACATACAGGAGTACAAGGTAAGTAACTATACATGGATGGTAATTAACTATACATGGAAGGTCTAAAGGTGGTCACCTAAACATGGAAGGCAATATCGAGATTTCCTCTCTAACATTCCCCTCAATCGAAATGTGACGCTGTTGAACGCAAAGACTGGAATGGAAATCTTGGAAGAGATGCATGGGCATGCCTTTTTTCATGACATCCGCGAACTACTGGCGAGACAGAACATGGAGCACACGTACTTGGCTGAGAGAGACTTTCTCATGGACAAAGTGGATGTCGATCTCAATGTGCTTTGTGCGCCTGTGCTAGACCGGGTTGGCAGACTTGTAGACGACAGATACATTGTCGCAGTAGATGACTGTGGCCGAGGGAATTGGCTGGTGCAGCTTCTGGAGAAGTTGTCAAAGCTAGCAGCATTCGGCGATGGCGTGGGCAACAGCGCGGTACTCTGCTTCGGCACTGGACCGAGACATGGTGAGCTGCCATTTTGAGGACCAAGACACGAGGTTGTCACTGAAGTAGATGCAGTAGCCAGAGGTCCAACAACAAGTGTAGGGGCAGCAAGCCCAATCGGCATCCGAGTACGTCGTGAGAGAGGGGGCGACGGTGGCATGCAACTGGAGGCCGAATTCTATGGTGCCCTTCAGGTACCGGAGGATGCGCTTCACCAGATTGAGATGTGATGCTCGGGGATCATACATATATAGACAAACTTGCTGGACGGCATGGGCGATGTCCAACCTCGTGAGCGTGAGGTACTGCAGTGCGCCGGCGATGCTCCTGTACTCGGTGGGATCGGCAACCGAATCACCTTCAGTGGACGAAAGCTTGCACCGAGTGTCGATGGGTGTCATAGAGGAGTTGTAGTGTAGCATGCCGGACCACTCCAAGAGTTCACGAGTGTACCGGTGCTAAGATAGAAAGAGCCCTGCCTTGGAACAATGCGCTGAGATGCTGAGGAAGTAACTCAAGGAGCCAAGGTTGGTCATGGTGAACTCTGTGTGCAGGGCGCTTGTGATGGAGCGAAGGAGCATTGTCGAGGATGCCATCAAGATGATGTCATCAACGTACACGAGAAGGTAGGCCAGCTCGGAGCCCTACGAATCATAAAAAGGAAGGCATCCAACTGGAAAGTAACAAAGCCAAGCCGATGGATGTAGTGGACGAACCGTTGGTACCACGTCTGGGGGGCCTTCTTGAGCCCATAGAGCGACTTGTGCAGTAAGCACATGTACTCTGGGTGGGCTAAATCGACAAAGTCGACTGGCAGTTGGCAGATTGTCTCCTAAAGATGGCCATGCAAGAATGCATTCTTGACGTCGAGTTGGTGCATGGGCCAGCTACGCGAGATGGCGATACTAAGGACCACACGTATGGTGGACGACTTGACTACGGGGCTGAAGGTTTCGTCGAAGTCGATGCCCGACTTTTGAGAATAGCCACGCACAACCCACTGAGCTTTGCAGTGAGCGAGGGAACCGTCGGAGTGGAACTTGTGCTTGTAGATCCATTTGTCAATGACGACGTTGGCACCCGGTGGGCAAGGAACCAGGGACCAGGTTCGATTCTGTTGGAGCGCCTGGAACTCATCCTCCATGGCGCAACACTAGTGCAAATCATGGAGGGCACTGCAGTACGTGTGGGGTACCGACGACAGGTCACTGTTTTCCATGGCTGATAGATTCAGCCAATCAACGAGCCACACAACACAGCCTTGGCTCTAGTGATCATGGGATGTGGCCCATTTGCGGGGCAAGGAAGGGGAGCTACTGGTGGCACCGTGGTAGTGTCTGCTTGTGGCGCCGTGGGCGGGGCCATGGATGGCGCCACAGGCATGATTGTGGTCGTGGGTGATGCTGCGGATGTGTCTGAAAGTGCATCTAGGCACTTATGTTATTTTGGTGATTAATGACAAATGCATATAATGACAATCTATGTAATTGTGTAAATGCTTGACTTAGTGCTTAACAAATGACAAACCTCTAATATGATTATATTGCTATGAGACTAACATGTTTGTTGCCAAGTTGAGTATTAGTCTCATCTATTTAGAGGAAAATCAAGTGGGATGGGTAAACAAAGATAAGGTATGCAATCTCGGTATCCCTTCTATATTTGTTATTGCATTCCTCTTATGCAAATGCATAGTGAACTCCAAATAACATGTTGATTATATATATGCACATTGGTTCATGTTATATTTATTTGTGCATATATATTCATTTGAGTTCATTATGTGCTTTGCTTTTAGTATGCATGTATTAACTAGAGTTAAACTTCACATTGCTATAGATTGACTTGGTGCATGCATGTCTTAGTTGTGTATCTTCTCATGTACTTCTCTTAGTGAAGTTTAATCTAGAGTTGGATCACTTATTTACTCTTATTCCAAATATTATTTGCACATGTATAATTCGTGTATATTCTATCATGTGCTTCATTTAAGTAAAGACTGTGATCCTTGCCATGATTTAATTGATTCATCATATTGGCAATTATCTCTCTAGTGCATATAGATCAATTACATATTCATCACGATGTACTTAGTAGAGAACATTTCATATGTCAAGTGTTTCCATTTATATTGTGCTTCTTTATATGAAACACTTGTGGTAATCAATTTCTCACAAATATCAACTTGTTTATATCTATTGAGCTTTTGGGGCTAATGTCTTTCATGAGTGGTTTGGAAAGAATTAGGTCCCGTGTGTGTATGATGACCAAGATATCTTGGAGGATGACTGTTAAGCCGAGATCAACAAGACGGCGGTGTCACCAAGAGTTGAGGACTAAGTCAAGATCGACTTGGCGTGGAGATCGTCGGAGAGGATGATAAAGTCAAGGTTGATAGGACGAGAGTCTCATGAGGTGAATCGAGTTAAGTTGGACAAGGCAAAGATGTCATCAATTATATGGTGAAGGTCTTCACGCACCGGCATTAAGAAAGAAGACGGCAAGTGACTATTTCTAGACTTGTATTATCTTTGATTTAATTTGAGTCTAAGGATTGCCGTACTATTAAGAGGGATGCGACGTCGAATGACTTTTAGATGTGTTAAGTGCTCAAGTGATCCATCCTTGTGAAACTTAGAGGGAGAGAAGTGTTAGTAGAGTTGGAAAGTGAGAGTTTAAGGTCTCTCTTGGATTCTTTGTGAATTATGCTCCTATCCTTTGGGATTTGGGTAGTGAGATCTTGTGGATTGTGTAGCCCTTGTTCTTAGCTTTCCGTAGAGTCCAATATCACTGAAATTGGAGTCCAGAGTCAAAAGTTATGCTCATTTTTCGTCAGGCTGCTCAGTCCTATTCGGACTATCCGAATTGAGTTCGGAGTATCCGAACCTTCGGACTGTCCGAATAAATCTTCGAACTGTCCGAGCTGAGTCTCTCTGTCTCAGTTTATCTAACCTGTTCGGAGTATCCGAACATAGGTTCGGACTATCCGAACTGACTCGGGGCTGAGCTAAAACGGCTAGTTTTTGGGGACCTCTAATTAAAACCCTCTCCTCCCCATCTTCAAAGGTGCTCTTACCCTGTTGATTTGAGATGCTATCTCCTTGTTCTTGAGCCTCCAAAACACCTCTTTACTCTTAGATCTAAGTGATCCCCTTGGTGAGAAGGGTTAGGAAGAGTTTGAGGAATGAGGTGCTAGGGTTGAGTGGAATGTGAGTTGTTGAGCACTTAAGTTCATCTTCAAATTTGTTCTTCATGAGCATTTGTTACTCTTGGAGATTGAGGACTCCTAGACGGCTAGGAGGTTGCCTACGAGCCATCGGTGCTTTGTGTGGTTGGCCGTGGAAAGTTTGTGAAGGCCGATTCCGCCTCTTTAATGGAAGGAATCAAGGAGTAAAGACCAGCGAGTGCATTTGTGCAACACCGGGAGGAAGAGGGTTGAATGAGACCCCGACTCAAGTGTGACCGAGCTGCCTCAACGGAGACGTAGGATCCCCTCAAGGATCCGAACTTCGGGTGAAAAATTATCGTCTACATGTTTACTTATTATTCTTGCTAAATATTGGTATTTTGAATCTTAAGATTGCTCGATCTACTTTTCTACTGAGTTTTCTCCCAGATCTCTACTTGTTTCAGGTATTCTAGGCTAACTAGTTCCATTTGGTGCAAGTGATATCCTCTAAATAGCCTAGATCTACTTTTTGGTATATTTTGCTCTAAATCACTCGGACTATCCGAATAAACATCGGACTATCCGAACCACTCGAACAATCCGAAGTCTGATTCGGACACTCCGAAGATTTAGTTTCCATTACTGTTTAAATTTAAATTTTGTAACGCCTATTCACCCCCCCTCTAGGCGACATCGCCGGTCCTTTCAGTGTCATCGACGGGTAGTGGCTCCTCAGCATCGTCAAATGAGGCCGAAGTCACTGGGGATACGTGCGGGCATGGCCAGTCGGCTCTTGATGGGACTAGCAGGACTAGTTGTCACAACGGGGCTAAAGATTGCCACGGTAGGGCCCAATGATGTCGCAGTAGGAGAGCATGCTACCGTAGCAGGAGCTGAAGAGGACACCACGGTAGGTACTGGTGGCGATGAAGTTGGAGAATCCGGAGGCGGCGATGCTATAACAACCATGTCCAAAAAATCCAACGAACTGGGGGAAGAGCTGGGATTTTGTTTGGAGAAGGGAAAGGTGGTCTCGTCAAAGACGACATGACTGGAGATGATAACTTGGTGGGTAGAGAGGTCAAGACAGTGGAAGCCTTTGTGGGAATTGGGATAGCCAAGAAAGACATAGGCAGTGGAGCGAGGAGCCAATTTATGTGGAGCGGTGGCTGAGGTGTTTGGGTAACATAGGCAGCCAAAGACATGAATGTGATTCGTAGGTGAGCTTGCGGCAATAGAGGCGCTCGTATGGGGTGGCGAGTTTGAGGGGTTGGGAGGGGCACCAGCTGAGCTGGTAGGTGGCGGTGGTGAGGGCCTCAGCCCAATAGGAGGGGGCATGTGTGCTTGGAAGAGAAGGGTGAGGATTATGTTGTTGATGGTGCGAAGGCGCACTTGGACTTATCGTTCTGTTGGGACGTGTATGGGCAGGAGAGGCAGTGGATGACACAGTCACGGTGGAAGATGTCCCGAAGGGTAGAGTTGATAAACTCAGAACTGTTGTCGGCCTGAACAGATTGGAGGCTGCGGTGGAACTGAGTGCGAACAGTGCTAGGAATTTGATGATGGTGTTTTTGACATCACTTTTAAGACAAAGAGGAAAAGTCCATAAAAAATGGGAAAAATTATCAAGAATCACAAGATAATATTTAAACCTAGAATTACTTAAAATTGGTGAGGTCCAAACATCACTATGAACTAATTAAAAGGGGCGAGTTGTAGCCAAATTGGAGCGAGGAAATAGCAGTCGTGTGTGTTTCCCAAGCTGACAGGCATGGCAAATCGGGTGGGCTATTTTATTACATGAAATAAACTTAGACTGGTAGAGGGACAATAGGGAATCATGGCCTGGGTGACCAAGCCGACGATGCCATAACTCCATGGAGGTGGTGGACGCGAGAAGGCTATGGGGCTGCAGGGTGGTGGCACCGGATGGGAAGGTGTAGAGGTCCCACCACTATTGCAACATAGAATCTCTATCTTGGTGCGAAGATCCTTAACAGAAAAGCCAAAAGGGTCAAATTCCACAGAGCAAGAATTACCGGAAGTAAATTTTCGAACAGAAAGAAGATTGTGAACGAGATTAGGGACAGCAAGGACATTATGCAACTAGAATGAAGGTAGGCTAACATGACCAATATGGCTGATGGGCATGGAAGAACCATTTCCGACAGTGACATGAGAAGGAGAAGAGAGAGGCTTAGAGGAGGACAGTATATCGGCGTCAGAGGACATGTGCGACGAGGTTGCCGAATCCAGGACGCAGTCACTGAATGACTGGGGCTAGATCGCCATGTTATCGAGGGTCATGATCAGATCAAATTGGTCCCAGCCGGTAGGAGCAGGCAGCACCGACGGTGTACCATGGAGCAGCACCAGTGTGGTGGTGTAGGCCTGTGCCAGTGTGGACGTTGGCCGTGGTCCAAGAAGGCCTACCCCGAAGGTGCCGGTAGGAACACCGTGTCATGTGCCCTGGGCTATCTAGAGTTGGAAAGTGAAGGGGTTGAAGCAGATCCATGGGCCGACGATGGTGAACGTACTATTGGAGCACCCGAACCGCTCAGCGCCACCCTGGCCGTTGTTGTTGCAGCGGTTATTGCGGTTGTTGTTGTTGCCTTGCTTACACCGGTCATCGTTCCCACGATCACCACCGCGATCCCCATTGTGATCACCGCGCCCATTGGTGCCCTGGTTGCTAGCAGAGGAGATGAGGGCAGTGCCACCATTTCTGGCTGCGAGCGTGGTGTTGATGCCAATCTCCTTGAGGTGGACAATGAGTGGATCTTGATGAAGCTAGGAAACAAGGACTGCATCGGGACGAGGGTCTTCATGTCAGCGTAATGGTTGTTGAGGCCACGCAGAGTGTTGAGAACCAATGTCTAGTCCGACACCAGTTGCTCCACATTGCGGAGAGGGTTGGCGAGTGTTTTCATCTTGTTGCGGTACTTTGTGATGGAGGATTCACCTTGGACCAGGGAATAGAACTCGGTGTCGATGAAGATAGCGCATCTGAGTTTGTTGTTGAGGAAGAGGTCTTTGACACTTGTCCATGCGGCGCGAGCAGACTGATCTAGTTCCATAATGATGGAGAGGATCTCCTCCGACATGGACTCATAGATCCATGACAGGACGATGAAGTCCTCACGAGACCAGTTGGCGTCGATGGAGGCTGGTGGCGAAGTGTCGTTAACGTGCCTTATCAACTCGTACTTGCTGAGCAGCATGTTCATTAAGGTGTGCCACATCGAGTAGTTGGAGGCTTTGAGGTCGAGGGTGATGGAAACATGGGTCTTGGCGCTGGCCGCGTTAATGGCCTATGTAGAGAAGGACGGAGGAGCGGTAGCGATGACGACCGTGCTAGTCGAGAGGGTAGCGGCCATGCCGTCGGTGAGGGCAGCGCTGGAAGGCTCACTCATGGCGGAAGCGGGAAGTGTAGGTCAAGAGCGACGCTCTGATACCATGCGATCGGGAGAGGATTTTGGGGAATTAGCCGCACTCTGGGGTGTTTGAGTACCATTAATTTTATAGAGATTACATACAGTGTACATGGTAACTATACATGGATGGTAATTAACTATACATGGAAGGTCTAAAGGTGGTCACCCAAACATAGAAGGCAATACCGAGATTTCCTCTCTAACAGCAATCCACATATTTTAGCCTTTTAGTCGCAACATTGTTGTTTGATGTGTAAAATTGGATCGTTGGATGGGGTTTGAGAGGCATGATGTGATTAAGTAGATTTTTGTTTTGTGTGGTAGCCTTTAAATTGGGTGAACCAAGATACTATGTTCTAGTATTGTAAAAACAGTTGTTCCCAAATGGAAATTTACAAGTACTTTTTGTCTTGGGATAACTAGGGTGCCATTCATACTTGGAGGCTGGTACTTGCAGCCCTGCAAAAAATTGCTAAACTTATATGAATGACTGTGACTGCGTATTGATCTCTGAATGCTTATTAAGGCTGCTCATCATAAGTTCATTTCTGGTCTGCTTGATAAATTCAAACCTGGTGGGGTGATTAGTGCTAAGGTGGACACAGAGTTGTGGTCTGTAAATGTTTTCATTTGGCCTTTTCAATTTTTGCGTTGCATCCTCCCGGAGTCAAAATCAACAAATTGAAATTGTTTCTGGGGTGTTTTGCTGGATAGGATGAAATGTTTGTGGCTGTAGATTTTGTGTATGATTTGGCTGCAAGGTTCTTCGCTGGTCTTCTCAGTCATTGGAGATGAATAATTTCTCTTGCATGATTGGAGCTGAAAACTGGGAAGAATTCATGATTATTTTGAAGTGAAAGCCATCTATGTATAAATGGAGAGAAGGCACTTAATATAATCGATGCTGAAAATAGTGGATACTGATCCTTGTTCATCTTCAAAGGAGATACCAATGCCAGTATTTTGTTTATGAATTGTTCTAACTGCTTGGTGTGAGTTAGTAGTACTATTTTGAGAATTTGTAGTATTAGTTAGGGTCACATGTTTATATCTGTGCAACTGTTAATAAGAAAAGTACGGAAGCATCTCTCTTTTTTCTTGGTGAAGTTTCTAGTTGTCTGTAACATGAGGTGGCTAACTAGCCACTGTTGGTTATGAAATTATGTTGTATAAACTTATGAACTTATTTTCTATAGTTGTCGTAAACTTCTTTATTTAAATATTCTCGTTACGATACAGAGAACGTATAACTTTCAAATTTTAAATTTTAAATTCTCATATTTAAAAATAGCCGTTCGAATTTTAAATATCTGTTAGAATAAATTTCAAATTTTAAATTCCCATATTTAAAAATAGCTATTCGAATTTTTCTCGCTAAAAAATAAACACTTCTTATATGGTGATTAAGAAATATCATTATAATATAGCAGGGAGAAAATAGGGAGTATGATTTGGAGAATGGTGTTTGAGAGCATCTCCAAGAGGAGCCCTAAATAGGTTGCTAATTGTAATTATAGGGCTTTGATGAAAAAAAAGCACTCCAACAGAGGTTGTATTTTGAGAAAAATTATCAAAATAGGTTTAGGACTCGGAGCCCTGTTGCTATATTTAGCAACGCTCCTCTCCGGCCCTAAAGAAGGGATGAATGAAGGATTGGAGATTTAGGGTCTAATTGCTGGAGTCAATAGCTATCTTGGGTCCTAATTTTTTTAGTTTAGGCCCTATTTTGAGGTATAGAACTCTATTTTAAGGCTTGACTATTGGAGATGCTCTGAGAGAAAAGAGATATAAGGAAAGAATTTTTTTAGAGAATTCTGTATACGAGGACGTAAGAATTCAGATTTAGGGAATTATGTTAGAGATGGTCTCAGAGCGCATTATGCGAATCTTGTGGCTAGAATCGAACGCTGCCGTTTCGCTGCGATCCAACGGTGGAAATCCATAGCTGTCGTCACGTTTACCATTCATCACTCTTTTCCGTTGTTGTTCACGGTCATGCTGCGAACTCCATATATGCCGCCGCCGTTATATGGAAGGGATCATCGAAAACCCTAGTTCATCTTTATGTTTTTTTTATCACAAATTATGACGTCCACTCTCCCACTTGGGGAGATGGTAGACCAACGCTCTCGCCAAAGTGCAATGCGAGCCATTGATCTAGGCCACGAGCCTTCTTGATCGCCCGTCGACCCCGTCCAGGTAAGTGTTTATGTTTTTTTTAACTTTCCTCATTTACCTACTGCATTTACCTGTCCCCTGTCTTCCAATTTTGTGATTGCTTTGATAAATTCTTGTTCGGATTCGGATTTACTATCTGGGTCCTGACACAGGAGCAGGAGGATCGCAGTGATCAATGATCTCCGCGCGTGCCCAGTCATCGACGAAGATGCCGCCGCTCATCGGAGGCGGGAGGGGGTCCGCGCGCAGCACGCGGCGGGTGTCGACGGTGGCACCGCATGCAGACGCACCGGCACGCGGCGGGAGGCGGGCGAGCACGTCGTCCGGTAGCAGCTGCATGCGCCAGGTCCTCCGGTCGGTCTTACCCGCAATCCCTTGCTTGTTTTCTACGATCGTGTCCGTGGCGATCGCTCGCAGGCAGGCGCTGCGCACGGACAGATTGACCGACGAGCAAGTTCTCCCCTCCGGCACCGATCTGCCGTGCAGCCTGTGCTTGCATGAAGAAAAGAAACAATTTGCGAAGGATGGGATTCCCCTTGGAATCCGTCTCGGTTCATTGCGCCGAAGATTGAGCGCTAAGCAGTTCACGACTTTACATATCTATAGTGTTCTTCGTCTGTCAGATGGAAATTATTAAAAATGACATCTTTGCAAGAAGCATGTCTGCACATGCAAACTGCTAACATACAGGACAATCACCATGGAGAGTTGTGAGCAGAGGGGGCAACTTTTCTGCACTTGCAAAGCAAGTCTTTGCATCTCTCTATAAGCTACCAACCACGGAAACATCGTTACAAACCGTACCTCTGAAAAGGGTGGATAAAACAGAGTTAGATTTGGAGGAAAGAAAAGAGAATGTAGAAATTCAGTATTGCAGGGATTGAAATTTGAGATGGCGCAACCACCTAGGCACAACTCACTCATCTCCCATTGCAAGCTCTAGTGCGTAATCATCTCTTTCCTGAAAAATGGGAGTCCATTTTGTCTTAGCAAAGCTCGAAAGGTGCACAAGTTTAAGAGGAATTAGAACAACAATTAGGTCGACAATCACAGCTAATAGCCATGGTTATGCACTTTGCTACAGACTTTTCTACTCAAGGCGTCCCAGAACATAGAAACTGCAGTTTGTAAATAAGAAAGTAACATTGGTTCAAAAAAATAAGTAAGAATGTAATACTCACAACAGGCCCTCGTGCAAAATATCTTCCAAACTGAAGCCAGTATACCTATAAATTGAGATAACATCCTTAGTGGACCAAGTAAGCTAGATCACCAGAATTCAGAAGAATATTCCATAGTTCCTACTGTATAATTAAACTAGGCAATTTCACAAGGTTGCTTAGCAAATGTGCTTACCTCATCTTCATCTTGAGTTTCAGCTTCAACATCAGAAGATGGAAAACCAACACATAGCAACGCATACCCCTGAAAAGGAAGCCATACAAATGCAACATCCATAGGATTTCAATTTTCAGTTTGCATAATGACAAAATCATAATAAAAATTAAACATAACATGTGGCCTGTATATGAGAACAGCTGAAGTAACTAATTCACATACTAATTGAAAGAACTTGGCCTTTCTAGGGTAACAAAATTGAAGGCTACCTTCAATCCTTGATGCATCCAAACAAGTCAACAACTAACACCTCTTCTTGCAACCTATCCAAACTACTCAATCCAAATATATAACACATTCATGACAAAGCGGATACCATGAAGCATAATCTTAAATCCAACAGTTGTGTCAGTCATGTATCGAGCGACCAGTAACTACCTAGGAATATATCCACGAAACTGTAAACAATAACTGAATTGGTTTGTGGGTTAATAATGCATAGACGTTTTTGAAACCATGGACACGAATGAGAAATTTGGTGGCATTCGTACAATAAGAAACATGAAGTACCTAGTGTCAACAAATCATCAAAAACGGATGTACCTTATCTTTTAGTTCAGCAGAAATACCAAGTGCTTCAGGTTGTCTTATCTGTCCTGATTTTATCCGAACCGCGCAGCTTGTGCAGCAACCTGATTAGCAGAAGTTTTTTTCTCACTAATTCAGTAATTTATCTAGCTCACAAGAAATAAGTGAAGAGGAGACTGTAATACCCGGCCCGTAAGTGTGAAGGCTCATGTGGCCTATTTGGTGTTGGTGAGATTAATTTCACATTACTTATCTAAAGTAGGTTGTAGTAGTATATAATACCTGCAAAGTTCAAACATAGCATCTCCGGGTTAACCTTGCTACGCAAAACGAAAATGAAAGTGTAAGTGATGTGTTATGCATATATGGATCACCCCATGGTGGGTTGCCATTAATCGAATGTGGACCATAGCGTTACAGATATGCTAGTCCGAGGGAGAACTGAAAGAATACCCGTTGAACCCAAAAATTCGCAAGTTGTTGCGTATTATCAATATGGAGTAACATGTGTGCATATTGCTTAGTTTAGTTGTTCCCTAAACATATAATAAGGATGATAAGCAAATTTCAAAATGCTTCTTTTTTTTATTTTCTTTGTAATTCCAAAAACCAACAATCAAACACGATGTTACAAAACGCACGGCAAAATTATAGGATTAAAGGAATGGGAGACACAGATTTTACGTGAAAAACCCTTGCAGGAAAAAACCATGAGAGCGCAAAGACTATATCACTATACGAGATGTTTACAATCAAACGCTTACTCTTGTCCTAAGCTATAGGGATATATTTATAATGATACATAGAAGACTCTACGTAGAAGTAGACTTAAGATAGAGTAGGAAACAAATTTGTATCACTCTCGACTTCAACACAAAAATTAACCGGAAGATCAAGGTGGGCTGAGGTTCATTATCTAATGGCTCCATAGCAAAAGCAAAGTTGAGTATCCAGGACAAAGAGCGGTAACTAATATCTGGTTTAAAAGACGCAGTGAGTTCAGGATAACGGATGCAACCCACCATGGCGGCACGCGAAGGGCAGCCTGATGTCCTGCGCCTCCGCGGTGTGTAGAATGTACTGGTCCTGCACTCCTCACCACCATGACACCAATCAGACCACCGCAAGAAAGGAAAAGACATACCACTCGAACTAGAACGAAGCTGAACGTGTGTAGATAATCATACCTGGGGCACAACGAACTCGTGGACGACCCCACGCTGCCGATCGTGGACGGTGACCTTGTGAGTAGGAACGGCAGCATCAGACGCCGATGCAGCGACCGGCCCGGGCGCTTGCTGCAGCTCCGAGGCGCGCATCTTCATGTCCCGGACCGGGCGACTCGGGAACGGTAATGATGGAAGTAAGGATGCAGAACCTGAAAGAATTTTGGAGCTTTTCTCACTCCTCCGTAGGCAGAGCCCTCCGTGCGGCCCAAAGCGAGCTCTGCGAAGCACAAGGAGAGCTCGATTAACTCCAGTATGTACCATCTTGATTCTTGAAGCATCACCAATTTACCATGGTAATAACCGATAACAATAATACAAGAAGTATTAGGCCCGAGGGTCGGTGCTGCCTGCCTGTAATGCCGAGAGGTGGTAGGAGTTGCGCAAGGTTTCGCGCTAAATTAGGAGTCGCAATCTGAGCATGGCTAGCCTAGTGGCGGCATAGCAATTAATCACTGACCAACTGGGGAAGAAGAACCAACAGAGCAGGGGATTCTTCAAGTGAGAAAGAGTGTGAGAGTGGAGAGGAGTGAGTTTGAACGTACGTGGTTGCGGCGGGGCACTCCGCCATCCTGGCCTTCTCCTCTACTCGGTAGGGAGGCGGGTGGGCGAGCGGCAGCGCGAGGCGAGGCGAGGCGAGGGCGGTGCGCGGCCGACGGGGGAACCAGAGCAGAAAATTGATCCGAAGGGATCCTTGCGCGAGGCCGCGACTGGCTTGGAGCGGATAAGGGGAGGAGGAGGCGGCAGCCGCGCTCCCTGCCGCTAACCCAGCCGCGGTGTCGGTCCGTGCCGAGACTGGCCTGCGAATTCTGCGCGCGCGCATCGCGCGGTCCAGCTCGCGGACGGGGCCGAATAACGTTTCGGGCTCGGAACGCATCGGGTGTTCCGGCCCGTGCGCGCGCTCCCCAACCGCGAACGGGCTTAGGCGGGTGGGCGGAATTTTCCGAGCAGAGCGGGGTTAGGGCATATATAATAAAGTTATCTTATTTTATTTTTAGTATGTTTATATCAGTTTTATTTTATATAGAAGAGTGAAAAAAGATGAGATAAAAGCTATACAAAAGAGTAAGAAAAGAAAAGATAAAAGATAGCAGACTTTTATTTAGTAGTAAGTATTATATGGAAATATAGGTAGATAAATTATGTACAAGAGAGAAGAGATATTTAGTGCACAGTATCAGAGTCAACTCTTAGAGATAGCTATTATACAAACTGGTTTTAATGCTTACTCTAGATGACATGGACAGAAGATGAAGTAAGTAGATGGCTTTGTTATAGTATTTGCCCTTAGACTTATCGATGATGAACGCTTGACCTTTAGTGCAGATTGATGGCCATCAGGCATCGTGCTCTCGAAATTTCTTACCTCCGCTGCTAGAAGGATTGGCGATTGATCGGCACGTCGGTATTGATGGCACTGCTCGCTAGTATAATTTTGGATCAAATTTTTGTGTGACATTGAAAGTTTGCCCCATCACTTATATACCACTTATTGTTTCTATATGTCGGTGACACATTCAAGAATTTCTCTCAAATTCAAGTGGCATAAATGAAATTAATGCTATAATCTAACAGGCGTCACGATTTTCTTACACTAGTTTGTTGGGTGGCCTAGTGGCTGGATCTTTGATCTATCTGAAGAGCCGCCTTCTGTGCTGTTTCTGCTGTTCTTTTTTTCATCTTCTTACTTTGGAACCTCAAGTCTGACTGACAAACCGCTTTAGGTACCTTAGAAAAATGCATAAGAACCTTCGGGTACCCGGAACCGCACACGCAAGTAACTGAAATCGCTTACGTTACAAAAAACAAAGAAAGTAAATAGCGCATGTTAGGCTTCAATTGTTGGCTGCTTAGGAACCATGTTTCGAAATTGATGCTACCACCATATCTCTGTCGCGCAGATGCAATGACAGAACAGTAGAGCTTGGCAGCTGCCAAAATATTCCAAACCTACTCCCACCATATTACAAGACAAGTCTTGCATTTACAATAAGTGTGCAAGACATGCACACAGACAACCCATATTTTTATCACTCTAAAAGAGCTCACTAAATATCTTCAGAGTAAACCCAGCATCAGCAAAAAAATCACTTGCGTTTGGATTCATTGATGTGTTGCACGTCGAAGTTTGTCACCACTGACCACGTGAATGCCACGGCAAAGCAGCTGGTAGCTCTACTGTGTGCAGATAGCGATGAGCAAGAAACTGCCAGGTACCACCAGATCCAGAGACCTTCCCAGTGATCCAATCAGCAGGTGAGGTCAAAATGGAAGAAGACAAAGGGGGCACGCATGGCAGTATTTTGATATTCCAGGCCCAAAGCTGCGACTCTCCACGCCACTGAAGAGCTAAGCCGCCTCCCTCCCATTCAAGTCCCTTTACCTGTTCTCTCCTCCGTACTCACCCCTCACCCACCCAGGAGGCCAGGCCACCCATCTCCCTCTTGACCTCATCTCCTCTCGCACCTTATCAAACTCAATTAATACCTGTACTTCTTGGGGGGAGAGAAAGAGAGTAGAGGGGGGAGAGAGAGAGAGAAACAAGATGGCATTGTTTCAGCAACATAGCCTGCCCGGCATTGGCTGCAGCAACATCTTGGCACGAGCAAGAGAACACTGTCTGGCAGCAGCGTCCCAGGCGGCCTGTCTACCTGTCCACCTGCATGTCAGTGGCGGCAGGAAGGCTCATTTCGTCTCTCATAAGATTGGCAACGACACAAGCCTAAGCCGGAAAAGGATAAGAGACCTACGCGTCGTCGTCGCAGAAGCGAGCGCATCGGCGAATGTCACGCCGGCCAAGGCGCCTCGCAGCATCAGCATCAGCGATGTTCTTTGGCCTTCGGCTGGTGAGTCTGAAACTCTGATATTCTTCGCCCCTCGGCTGGTTTCTGAATCTTTGTGGTCTTCGCAGTAGTTTCAGAGAGGTACTGTTGGGTTCCCTCCCCGTGGTATGTTTTTGTTGAAGGGATGTGGACGCGTCCACTCCACCCCTGCCTTAGTACCCGCGGGACGATGACAACTGTTTCTTAAACATCAGCAACTACTTCACGTTTTCAGCCACTACTTCTTGCACATCGACAAAGCCGTAGAGTGTTGCATGGCTTTACCAAAAAGAATCTCAGAAAAGAAGGCCTCCCCTTTGACATATTTTCCTCTGATGTTGATATCATACAGGTGCATTCTTGGCAATGGCAGTTCTGGGAAGAATGGATCAGATGATTGCGTTTAAGGGGGTATCATTGACAATTGCGCCACTTGGAGCAGTCTGCTCTGTGCTTTTCACCGCTCCAGACTCGCCCGCTGCCAAGGTTCATAGTAACAATCAAAATTTTAGTGAGGCGTAGGCTACATTTATATTTGTGTCACTGCTAGGTAGGGCTGGCTATTGAGCTTAACAAGCTATATTATCAAGATTCTTTCGAAATTAGCATAGTTGAGCATAAAATCATTTTACTTATCATTTAAATGGTTATTTCAAATTTGAGCTAACAAGCCACTATCTAGCCGAGTCTCATTAATCTTTTTTTTTTGCTCGAAATAGGCTCAATTTAATTTTGAACCAATTAACTATTATAATCGAAGCAAATTTGATTCGAGCCCTAACTAGTTTTTTTGCCAGCCCTACTGCTAGTCTTAAGAGCCAAGACATATTCAGAATAACATACTACTCCGTCCATTCTTTTTTAAGTGAAGTTTCTTATTTTTCACGGTCTCCGAGATGTGACTTTGACCGCTAATTTTTGTAACTTTATCTTATGATATACTAATAAAATTGTAATATTATGAAAGTATATTTAACGATAAATTTAATGATATACTTTTCATGTAACATATTAATGGTCAAACTTTACAGGACGGATTCTAGGGCATCAATTAAAAAAGAACAGAGGGAGTACGTAACTACTAGTCCTTTGTTTTGAGTACCAACAACAAAGCTTGAATATTATAAAGAAATCCTAACTGCAGAATGCATCTTACACTTCCCTTTTCTTTTTGTAAAAAAAAATTGTATTACCCTTTTCTAAAATTTGGTAGGATGATAAATTGATAACTATAGGATGAACAATTAGACTCTGCCACTTCTTCCAGTGACTGTCAATTTTCTCATGAATCAGTTTATGTTGATTTGTGAAAAAAAATATCCAACTTATAAATTTCCCAAATTAATGTGCTTGAAATGGTCCGTTAACTTCCAAAGTTTACTACAAAAAGGATCAATGTGTATTTTGCGAAGACTTCCATCATTTCGTATCGGGGATATTTTGTAGGCTTGCAGAACTCAGTTGAAGTCACCCCACTGTACTAGTGTACTGTCTTTTCTGAAGTCATCAGTAAACCATAAAAATAAAAAATATGTTTCCTGAGATTTTCAGTCTAGTAAAATATCATTGCTATAGCTGCCCTTATGTTCCAGTTGAGTTGATTCAAGATTAGGGGAACTTAAGACTATTCCTGTGTCTTATAGCACAAAAAGAGCTCTTGAACTTCATATACGATAATCAATACTAACACTAGCAGGTGGAAAAACTTGCAGAAATATAATGTGTTCGTCGCCCAGATTGGTTGTGCAGCATTCGGTGTATTAGCCCTTTCATTGTTTGGGCCTGGATGGTTAGCAAGGGGTGCAGCTCTTTCTGCATGCATAGCATTCATGATCATCACAGGTGCCTCACACCCTCCAGGTAAAACACCAATTAATAGAAATATCCAATCTGGTTACATTACCAAAATATATGCATATGGTATTTCAACTGTGTTTTACTGAACTATTGTTTATTTGTGGTTTATTTTTTTCTGCCTTTCTTACTCCATGCAGCAAAGCAATATTCTGAGCTCACCTCTTTTATGATGGTTGCAGCTGCAAGCTTGCCTCTCTTGTTTATTGACGGTCCAAAGTTTCACAACTTGCAATTTTGGTATGCACTTTTCCCTGGAGCTGCGGGCTGCGTCATTCTTTGCTTGATTGTAAGTTAATTGTACATCTCACCTTCCTGAAAGTAGAGAAGAATGACTGGATAGAAATTTGAACATTAACCATTTACTACACTTGTTGCAGCAAGAGGTGGTGGTTTACCTGAAGAAGAACTGCAAGTTTTGAGTCAAGCAGTGTGAATTCATGACTTGCTGTAACGATGTATCCAACCCTGTACCATAAATTGATAGACCTGCAATTGCAAGAATTTGACAAATTGTAGATCTAATCTCCTTGGTTTTATTTACTAAACCAAAAAAATAGAGGAAAAAAGGCAGAGACTGCTTGATAGTTGACAGCGATCGCAGTGCAGACCATGCAAATGTGAAGTATATACCAACAGTCATTGAATGAAGTCTGACAATTGTACACATAAAATTCCTGCCTTTATTTTTCCCAATAATATTCTTCATGTAATAAAAAATACAAACATTCCATGATAACCTATGGTAATCTGAAGAGAGATCAAACCATTCATTCTGGAACATAGTTGCAGTTGCATGCAAAGTGACAATAATTACAGTTTGCAGACCCAGTACAACTCTGACTTGAAAAGGTTCAAAATGGATTGAGTAATGGAATACAAGCGGAAGCATAAGATATAACAAAAAAATAAAACGAATATATGGAAAACCTACAGAAAGGGGACATGCTAAGCTTATACTGTCAAAAGGATGAAAGCAGTTCACAGTTGCATTGATCATCCTAAAATACTACTCCCCCTGCTTTACCAACTTATAAGCTTAGGTAAGCAGACTATTTAAGTCTCAAGAAATATCTATTCAGTTATATGTGCCACTATATATCCCAGCCATCACCTCGGCTGCTAAAGAACTTCTTAGCAGTTAAATTACCATAGTTCTGCGAAAATTTAGAAAGGCATTTGCTCCTAACTTGATAATGTGCTTGTGTGTTTCGACTAATAGCTACTCCTGAGAACTTAGACATATCAATTGCCCAAGCTGGCTTCACATACTCCACCGTGCTTGTTGAATTTGCATTTGCAAACAAGAAATTTAGGAGGACATCCTCACAATTGAAGAAACGGTCTACAATCTTCCTTCCCACCTCAGCCTTCTTGCTCCAATACCTCTTGAAGGCCAAGCCATGATCCATAAATGCTGCTCCCGTTAGTACCATGTTATAACCTCCTTGTTGCCGAGCATACCTCTCATTGCGGTATTCCAGCGGGCTGCCTTCAGCAAGGCGTGGATAGTACCCGATGATCCTATCAGGAAGCTCCCTCCACACCTTGAATCCACGCTCTAAGTCATCACATGTCATCATGATATCATCATCGAGCTCCATAACAGCTCTTGTCTTAATTTCACTGTCTATGTTGAATCTGTTGTTCAGAGTGTTCTTTTCTTCAACTCTTATCCTTACAGGAACCACTGACTTCAATTCACCCTGTGCTGGGGGCCGGCCTTTGTTCCAGACCACCACAATCTCCCTCACTGATGCACATTTGGAGTAATGCTCCACAAACATCTTTAGATTCCAAAGTCGGGCATCATAGGTCATAGTCAACAACGTGAACTGTGAGTACTGGCCCTTGATTGGATATGGCTCTTCTGCACAATTGCCACCATAGATGTAGTGAGTTCCAAGACAAGTTAGGAAAACTAAAATTAGTATTACTACAGTTACATAAACTCGGCCTTTCCAAGTTCTGTAGTCAATTCTCCCACCAAGAAGATATCCCAGCTGGTTCACGTTAGAGATCAGAGAGCTTAGCTTATATTGTAGAAAGAACTGCTGCTCTACATGGAAGGAGTCACCCTGTTTCTTGGTATGTGGAAGACACCATCTGAGTGGTAAGATGCATCTAATTGCACCAATAAGCCCACCAAGCAGAAGAACTAGTACAAGAGTTACTCCATAAAACATGTACCCTATGGTCAGACGGTGAACTGAATCTCTTGCGGGCAATCTGTCGCCATCCATTACCCCAATCCAAAGTTGACCTGATTGAAGCCGCTGGACATCAAGGTGATGGGACCGTGCACCGTTCCATGCATTTCGATCCTTCAGGGGCATATCGATGACAAATGGGACCTCAACTTCCTTGTATTCATTTGCTGTTAGGATTTCAACTTTGAAAACTTTGATACTATGGCCAGATCCACCATTAAGGTCTTTGCCTATGCGATAGAGATTACCATCAAAAACAAATGGCCTACCTCCATTTCTAAAACTCGACCTGCTGTCCGTGTTACGAATTGGATTCTTTTTGTGTGGATTCCAAGGACCAAGAGGAGAGCTGCTATACCAGATATTGAGATCCCCATTCTGTTTTGCACCATAAGAACTTAAATCTGATCCAAGGAGCCAATAGGGACCCCTGAAATTTATGATGACTGAATCTACAAGTGGCTTCTCCAGAAGTATTTTAGCCAATTTCCACTTAAGGGGAAAATCTAATGCATAATACAACCGAACATTTCCATTCTTGCTGCTTTCAGGCATCATATAGGTCTGTGGAGTGAGGCAAGTAAAAAGTACATGTGAGAATGATTTAAATAGGAACTTCTTCATCAAGAATAAGTACTGTATAATTTTCTCCAACCTGTGAATGAGATATTTACCTTGTTTTTGTAGCTAAACACATATGGGTATGAAAGATGCCATTCCTCATCTAGCACTACGCCCAACTGTTCCCATGTTGCACCGGCATCCTTGCTCACCGCAGCAGCAATGTCACCTTGTGATGTAATGGAGTTCTTCGTCTCGAAAAACATATAGATGGCATCCCTCTGATGAACATTTAGTTTCGCATCCATCAGCACGAGGTACAAGCCAGTACTGAACAAGTGCCGATCGCAACAATCTTAAAAGATACAGGATCCCTATGATCGTGCAAATTGGGCCAAGAGCTAAGTTCACCACTCAATGTCCAAATATACAAATTTGGAGCATCAGCCGTCCCGTCAGATAAAGTAGTTGAGTTGGGATATGCAAATTCAGTGTCACTGAAGTAATTAACCAAATTGTGTGATTGTCGTTGGGTTATCTATACTTTAGCTTCTAGATGGAACACAAACACGGTATGGCAATATGGCATAATCGATGCATTTGTCCTTTACCTTACCTGCATCGTTTAGCGCCACTAGAGAACTGCATGCGAACGCGAGGAAAACTTTTAGAAACGAAACACAATGAAAGCTTCGAACCTGGAGGAAGAGGAAGGGGTTGGCGACGAAGCTGCTAGGTAACCCGGCCCCCGCCACGTCCGCGCACGTCACCACCGGGTTCGCCACCGGCCACGCCGCACCCGCGTCCCTCGAGATCCCCCACTGCAAGCCATAGAAACCAAGTTGCAGCGTTCAGAACCGCCCCTAATGGGCACTAAGGCGTGCAGAAACCTGCGTTTGCCCGAAGTTACGTGTTCGATGGGCTTGAGGGAGAAGGGGGAGTCGCCGAGGAAGACGCCGGCGGACCAGGAACCCTCGGCGTCGGGACGGCAGCGTCGGGTGGCGGGCGGGCCGGGGAAGCGCGGGCCGGCGCGGGAGAAGGCGAGGGCGACGAGGGCGAGGAGCGCGATTGCGGCGGAGAGGTAGGCGAGCGCGGAGGGCGGGGGCTGGAGGCGCTGGCGCTGCGCCGCCGGCCGCGGCGACGACGACATCGGTGGTTAGAGATGGGAAGTGGCACGTGCTCCTCTCTCTCACCCCGTCAGTTATATTACGTGTCCCACCACCGAGGGATCGATTGATCGTTCCGCGCTTCTGCTGCATCAAACCACACCCCCGCCATCCGCGGGGGCGTCCGTAACGGTTGCCGGAAAATTCGCCTACAGAAACATGCAATGTCTCCTCCGCGGCAACCAGGTAGCAGCAGTATGGCCATATTTACTAGGCAGTTGGAACGATTTTTTTTTTGAAATAATATTTTTTAATGAAAAATTACAGCAATAATATGAAAAAATGGCAAAAATACCTACCAATCGCGCTTTCAACTAGCGAGAGAGAGTCGGTCGCGTTTCAACTCACGACAGACTCTGTCGCCAGTTGGAATTGACGACAGAGAGGGTTAAAGCGCTGCGCCGTGACCTTCGGCCTCAGTTCAACCGAGCAAGCAAACAAATTAACCGAGCGCAGCGCAATAGAAAAAGGAAAGGAGAGCGGGGGAGGAGGAGGAAGAAAAAATCATCATCTGTGCAGGTAAACTTTTATGAGTAATTTAAATTTAGAAATGCAATTTAGTGAT
Source organism: Guadua angustifolia (assembly GCA_036346375.1). NCBI lineage: Eukaryota > Viridiplantae > Streptophyta > Magnoliopsida > Poales > Poaceae > Guadua > Guadua angustifolia. The sequence continues at coordinate 66,427,501 of CM070504.1, read as the reverse complement.
CAGATTAAATAGATAGGTATGTAATTAGGTTCGTAAAGTAATAAGTATTTTTTTCAAACTTTATATATGCAACGACTGTTATCTCTAGTTATTTTTGTTCTTTCGACTTGTTATCCTCTAGTTATTCTTGTTCTTTCGATGTATTGATGCATTTTAGTCTTTCAAAATAAATTCCATATGGTACTAAATTCCATCTCAGGTCATAAAATGGTGTCCAAAATTCTCTTTTAAATTGAAGATTGTAATTGGTTTGCTTTTCAACTTATCCCATATAAAATACTGATAATTTTGTTGTGTTTACGAGTCAAATCTCAGCTACACATCTCTGCTTGATATAAAAAATTATTGGCTTCTTTTCTCCTCCTCCTCCCCTCTCCTCTCTTCTGAGCCTAAGTGGAAACCTCTCTGTCGCCAGTTGAAATGGTAACAGAGAGTTGTCCTCACCATTCCAACCGATGACAGAGGACAGTGCCAAATCCAGGATAAAAATAGAGAAGGGGTTCCTATGTCAAAGTTCTAACTCAAGACAAATATACTAATGATATATGAACTGATTTATTGACATCCAAATTTCAAATTCATACATAAATAGGAAGGAAACAAAGTAAATAATCAAAATATAATAAGTGCAGTACCTTGCTAATGGATAGAATGATATAAATATATGAGGACGGATCATCGACCATTTGACCTGTAGATAAAAATACAAAATTCAGTGATGCAATTTCAATTTGTGAATACTTATAAAAATATAAATTGAAATAATACTTACGAAGGCACTAGTACTGAGTACGACGCAATTTCACTCTATGATTTTTCATCTCTTGAAAGCGTTGAATGATTTCTTTATTATCGACATTTCTAAATATCTCTTTCTCAGTGTAACACACCATCAAGTCATTAAACCAATTATTTGCTATCTTGTTGTGCAAATCTATCTTGATAATCTTCATTGCTGAGAAGATTCTTTCTACTGATGCTGTTGCCACTGGAAGGATTAATGTAAGCTTGATGAGGCGATAGACCAATGGAAAAGTTCTATTCTTTCTGGTTTCAACCATCTTTTCAACAAACTTTGCAAGATCACGACAACCATTAAATTCAACACTTCTCCTAACATTAAGAATGAAGGGTTGAAGCTGATTTCTTAGGGTCTGTTTGGTAGAGCTCCAGATTCCAGCTTCTCCTGAAATTTGAAACTTATAAGCTAAAATAAAGTGAATTAAGTTTATATTTTTGGTCTAAAATGTAAACAAGATGATCTATCTGAACACTCTTAATGTGCTCACAGTTTCAGCTTCACGAATCTGGAGAAGTTGAATCCCTGCCAAACACACCCTTAATAACAAATGGTCAGCTATGGTGAAATTAGCGGCATAAATCTCAGCAAGTCTAACAAGTTTATCCACATCAAACTTAGAGAAGGAGTTGTTTGGATTAAGACAAGACATGCATACCAATAACTCTGAAGAAACTTCATTAAAGCGATGATTCATCTCATTCGTAATAGTATCAAGAGCAATATTGAAAATGTCAACACGATAATAATGAAGGTAAGTCACCTTATGCTTCCGACGTGCAGATTTGCCCTTAACTCTAATGAAGTCATCCATATCTGGCACACCAATCTCATTTGCCTCGCAAAAGGACTTGACTTGGTTAAGTAATGGCTCTCACCCATTGTCCCTCATGTCTTGTAGGCGCACTTTCACATCGACAATCAAATCCATGGCTTCTGCAATGTCTTGATCCTTTTTTGCAAAGCAATTGATAGCTCATTCATAATGCCCAACAAGTCTATCAAAAAATGCATGATGAATACAAATTCAAATCTTTCCATCTGTTGTATCAAACCTGCTGCTCCACCATGACCTGAAGGATATGATGCATCTTCAGATATCATCTCTAAAACATCAAGCACTGACTCCCACATCTGGTATATACAAAGCATGGTTTTAAGATGAGAGCCCCATCTAGTATCTCCGAGTCTAGCTAGGCTAGTTTCCTGATTCAAGCCTGTTCCACTGAAAAGCATGCCATTCTCCAATTTCTCCAATACTTTCTCATAATGCTTTTCCATCAAAACATCATTTCTCTTACAAGATGAACTCACAGTGGTCACTATCAAGGAAATATAGTTGAAGAAGTCAGCAATAGCTCTACTACAACTTGCGACAGTGACAACCACTAACTGTAACTGATGGGCAAAACAATGAATATAGAAAGCATACGGACTCTCATCCTGTATCAATCTTTGCAAGCCACCTGTATCAATCTTTGCAAGCCATTAAATTCCACTCTCATATTTGAAGCTCCATTATAACCCTGCTCGCGTAGTTTAGAAATAGGTAGATCATGATCAGCAAGCAAACTAACCATAGCTCCCTTCAATGCAACCGATGTACAGTAAGTAATATACTTAATACCAAGAAACCTTTCCATGATCTTTCCATTTTTGTTTACAAACCTAAATTTTGACCAAATTAATGATACAAGGTTAGAACTTAACACAAATCATAAATGGTACAACTAACAAACATAATATGTACTACTAACCTAACAATCCTAGCCATTTACTCCTTTATTGACGAATCGCATGACTCATCAATAAGCACTACGAAATTCCTATCTTCAATCTCATCCTTAATCACCTTTGTTACCTCTTGTGCACAACATTTCACAAGGTCCTTTTGTATCTCTAAACAAATCATTAAACTATTCCCTCCACCATCAAATTCAAATGCCGCATTCACATCCGGCACCTTATCTTTATACCACTCCAATGACTCTTTAAAATTGCCTTTGTTCATAGATATAGAAGTTTCATCATGTCCACGAAAAGCATCGCTTTGCATTATGAGATATCTTGCACAATCTAAGGGCCTATTTGGTAAAACTCCAGATCCCAACTTCACCTGAGATCTGAAACTTGTAGACTAAAATAAAGTGAATTAAGTTTATATTTTTGATCTAAAATGTAAACAAAATGATCGATCTAAAAACTCTTAATGTACTTACAGCTAGGGGTGCAAACGGATCGGATACGGACGGATTTCACTCATTCCGTATCCTATTCCAAATTTTTTCTCGGATATAGAATTGGATACGGACAGTGCCGGATTCGAATACGAATACGGATTACTTCGGTCGCGAATACGGATTACTTCGGTCGCGAATACGGAGCGAATACAAATCGTTCCGGATACGGTTAGTCTCGGTTACGAATAGTTAGTCGGATTATGCGTGAAAGCAGAAACCATATATATCGTGTATATTAAATACACAAAACTTTACTAGAACCTTGGAGAATGTAGAATGTTTATGTTTATCGGATCTGTTATCGGATATCTATTGCACTCATTTACACTGATATTTTTCGGATATCTCGGATATGCGGGTATGGATCGGATACGGATTGGATACTTCTCTTCCCATATCTTACCCCATATTTTTTTCGAATAGGCAGATTCGAATCCGGATCGAATCCGGATATAACCGGATATAATCGGATATCATTTTTTCGGATTCGAATCAGATTTTAAACGAATTCGGTCTTCGGTCGGTCGGGAATTATCCGCTCCGTTTGCACCCCTACTTACAGCTCTAGCTCTACAGATCTGGTGAAACTAGGAATACCTAGCTCCACCAAATCCACGAATCTGGTAAAGTTGGAGCTCTACCAAACACACCCTAAAGAAGTAGTCAAACGAATCTTGTATACAATTTCAGAGTCCTTGCTATAAATATTTAATTTATGTTCTATGCTTGCTCTTTGATTGCGAAAATCTTCACAATCTTGCATCGCAATATTGTGAACACTATTAGGTCCCCTAACTTGGTCTTTGGAACCTTCCATAGCCCTTCTCCAATTCACATAGCCAACTTTTATCAAGACATCCCTCCCAAAGTGAGTAGGTTGTCCTGGTTTCTTAAAAAGAAAGCAATAGAAATAAAAAAGCAATGTTCTTTTCAATACTATATTCTAACCAATCGAATTTCTTGTACCATGATTCTTGAAACGACTTTGATTCCCCATGTTGAATCTTTTTTAGAAAAGCATGTCCGATTGGTTGAGTCGGACCCTTCAATATATATGCCCTCCTTACTTGATCTCTAATCTCTTTAGGATAAGTTTCAATTTGTTTGCGACGCGCTAGATCAGCAACAATTTCATTGGAATTAAAAACATGTTGGGACGTATTGCTTTCGTTGGTTCGTGGGTTACTAGTACTTGCACTTCGCTGGAAAAAATTGTGCAACGTTTGGTTCTCCATTTTTGCAACTTAGTTTGTTGACTTACTGTAATAAAATAAATTGAATCAACGAGAAATACAAGAATCAACCAGTCAATAGAATAAAGATTAGCCTAGCTTTTGCCCTTTGTCACTGTTCATGAATGTGGGCACAGCCGCACCGCTCACTGGCAATTTTATAACAGTAGCAATTTTTTGTACCGAGGCTGAGGAGTGAGGAGCAATTTTTTATACCGATTGTGGCCAGCAGTGGGCGTGGTCTGGGCGAAGGGATCAATTCCCCATTTCTCTGATCAATTCCCCATTTCTCTGTGCACTCGCTCTGGCGTCTCCGCGTCTGGGCGACTGGGCGGTCTGGCTGGCGATTGGCGAAGATGAGGCGATCTGGCGTTCGGCGGCCTTCGGCGGCGACTCGGTGACCAGCGAGCGATCCTTCGGCTCCTCTCCTCTGTCGGCCATCGTGCCCGCGCTGGTGTTCCCCGGCCCTTCCCCGCCCAGGCATCGACTTTCTCCAGCTCGTCTTCCCCGGCGCGGTGGCGTCAACCCCGACCGAAGACTAGAACCCTCTCCCGAGCTATGCGGTGACGACGCTACAAAATAGGTACTATATAGGTGTCCTTACCTTTGGCCCATGTCGTACTGGTTGTCGGCTTCTAATTAGGCCCACCAACCCATGTCATACTCGGATGTCCCGCATTTGTGTTACGTATCCTGTGCACACAAATATTTGGTGAAAACCTGGTGCACACCAACTAAGAAAAGTTTCAAAAAATTCTGAAAAAAATCATGGATGTACATATCAGCTTACCCCATCTACATATAAAATTTCATGATCAAATTCGTCCTGTGCTAAGAGTAATAAAATCATGACAAACTTGATCATGAGCAGGGGTAGTTCTATGTACATCCATGATTTTTTTTGAATTTTTGAAACTTTTCTTAGTTGGTGTGCACTAGGTTTTCACCAAATATTTGTGTGCACAGGATACGTTGCCTATATCCTCTGTCCGCTAGGAGCCTGGGAGGGGGGTGAGGGGTCCCGTTGGCGGATAGCCGGAGGTGGGGCTGGCGTCCCAACCCGCCCCAACGTTAGATCCGCCACTGACAGAGGGTTAGTCGCTTTTTCAACTAACGACAGAGAGTCTTTCGTGAGTTAAAACGACGACTGACTCTCTCTCGTCAGTTGAAAGCGTTATTGATAGGTATTTTTACCCTTTTTTTGGCATATTATTTATGTAATTTTTCATTAAAAATATTATTTTTTTTAAAAAAAAAACTCAAGTTGGAACGCCATAAGAAAATGTTCCAAAGCAGTCCTTGTAACACGCACTTGGCCCCAACCCCCCAAAAACAACAACAAAAAACCTACCCCCACTTTGTTACGGTGGATAGCACAGATACGTTAGCTACTCGTGGAATATTTTGTCACGCGAATGGACGCTTGGGTGAAGAAGTTAATTTAATTGTATTTGTACTTGTGTTCGAGTACATGCCCTAAGTATTTTGTGTTGGAATAGAAAGACACTTACATGGGCTTTTAACCTTTTCAAATTATCTAAGCATTTGTAAAATAGCTGTTTCCATTGGAGATTACACAGCAGACGGTCTAAATGCAAATTCATCCTTCCTATTCCGCTCGTGTCTGAGGACTGAGAAACACACATACCCACAGTTAGGTCCCGTTTGGCAACTTGGAACCGGACTATTTCTCTTAGAATCTGAAATAAATCCAACCAAACGGAATATGACTCGGAACGTTTTAAAGCGAATCATTTCTGATTTTTACACGCCGTGGTCGAATCGGCTAGCAACCCGTTCCTCCGGATTCTGATTCTACCTGAAACGTTTCTACCAAGAATCCAGAACCGTTTCCGTTTCTACTAGAATCTGGAACCGTACCAAACGGGACCTTAAAAGTTGTTCTCACTGGTCCATACTTCATAGCTTTATTCCATTTCAAAAGAAAAGCATTCATAGTTTCATACCTGACGTGTAGTTCAGCACTTCATGCCTTTGCCACGTACAATGATATAGACGGTAGCTATCTATAATATATCTACATATCATCTATAGACAGTACTAAAAATAACTTATATAATAGATTGTCTATATAGTTGTTTGTAATGGTCTCTCATTTAATTAACAAACTGTCTATACAATGGTGCAAAAAAATATAAAACCGTCTATTAAATAGTAGACAGTATGTTTCTCTCTCCTCCACATCATCTAAAATCCTACGTGACATAGTTTTACAGACAACTGATATATACCATTGTATATGCCCTTAAGTCGCAGATTTTGGATGATGCAATTTCCAATGTACTTGAGTAGTACATCAATAAAAAAAATGGAGAAACTAGCGCTCGGACGTCCGATTACTGTTCATCCCATCGGACGCCTCTTGCAACATTTTTATCCTATGCTTGCAAAATTTTTCCCGACGCGTGCAACATTTTTTTGAACGCTTGCAACATCCGTTTACTATAGCGCATTTCACTGTTTGTCGAAGAAAAATATTTCACGCGGTGTAAAGAAATGTTGCACACGCAGGAAAAAAATATTACAATGCATCCGAAAATTTCGAACGTCCGAACACAAGTCATTAGGATTAAAAAAAAAAGAACTTCTGAAACATGGGCAGCGAGAACGAGAACTTACAGCACAATACGGCCGGGAAAAAAATCATGACCAATTGAGCATGTTAACGCAGGGCAAAAATGGATTCAGACATAGGGGTGAAACCGGGTCGGATACGGTTGGATATTACTCGTCCAGTATTCTAATCCATATTTTTTTTCGGGATTCGAAGTCGGATGTGGATGTCCCGGATACGGAAACGAATTCGGATTATTCGGGATTCGGATACAGAGCGGATACCTGACGGATTCGGGTCGGGATCGGATATCATAATCGGATAGTAGTATAGTACATAATTGTATACGTAAAAGAACGAATGAAGCATTAACCTTACAACATTAGCTTCAAGTCATAATTATTTCAACGTAGGATAGTAGTATAGTTAGAGGTGCAATTTATTGACTCAACTAATTCCAGTAATTTGAATAGAAAAGAAGTTTATCAAATAAGTTGAACAAATCAATTTAGGTAAAAGCATTATGTCATCACTCTATTTGTTTGTTGATAGATTTGTTGAAGTTCACGCTTAATAACAAAGTAGTGTTTTTTAGTGCCAGTGTCAAACAACTATTCTATCGATCCAATAATGAACCAAATTAATAGAAGAATAACTGATTTTATCCGGATATCGGGTCGGATATTTACCGGATATCGGGTCGGATATTGCTCTTCCCATATCCTAACCCATATTACATGAGATTTTTCGGATACGGATCGGATATTGCTCTTCTCATTTCTTAACCCATATTACATCGGATTTTCCGGATACGAATACGGATAACATCGGTACGGATTTTAAACAGATTCGAAATCGAATCGGGCGGATATTTCCTGTCCTGTTTTCACCCCTATTCAGACATGTTACGCATTTCCAATATCATCAGTGACGTTGGTCAGTTCCCGATTTACACTCAGCTCTCAACAACCGCAATCATCGAATCGCATTCGGAGCCATAGTTTCTTGTGTTGTAGCCGAAAATGCTCGCTCCGAAATTTGTTGGTTTCAAAAAAACAAAGTTAGAATCAGCAACCCGTGCCAGCATTCATCGATCGGAGCACCAAAGCAATCTCAAGAATCTATACGTACCTCCACCAATAGCTTTGCAAATGAGATCAAAACCGCTTTATTTACAGTCTGTCCTAGGAGAGTACATAAGCTACAGGGTTTACAATATCTTTCTAGCCTTTAGGTACGAGTACATGAGGAGAAATCCAGCTAATGCTCCAACTACTATTCCACCAGTCGTCGCGCAAAATGCCCACTGCTCCAAAACAAACTTGTTGTCAACGAAAGGAGGCATGCTACGTGGGAACATATCTTGTGCAATCAGAGAGTTGGTGAAATCACGGTGCAACCCAACTAAAAAAAGTTTCAAAAATTTTTGAAAAAAATCATGGATGTACATCTCAGCTTACCCTATCTACATATAAAATTTCATGATCAAATTCGTCCTGTGCTAAGAGTAATAAAAAAGACAAACCTGACCATGAACAGTACTGTTACTGTTCATGGTCAGGTTTGTCTTTTTTATTACTCTTAGCACAGGACGAATTTGATCATGAAATTTTATATGTAGATGGGGTAAGCTGAGATGTTCATCCATGATTTTTTCTAGAATTTTTTGAAACTTTTTCTAGTTAGGTTGCACCGTGATTTCATCCAGCCTGTCTGATTGCACAGGATATTTTTTCATGCTATGTTGCCTACGAGGCTACAACTAGTGCCGGTACATGGCACTGAAGCGGAAAAAAGCTCAAGAGTACAGTGCTATACCGCGTTTGCCTCAAGGTATGATTTAAGGTTCATGCCAAATATTCCTACAAAGGGAGACGCAATGGTTTAGCCAGGTTCTAATGGCGTCATTTTAGGAGTCCAACTAGAATCTCAAAATAACTAGCTTGTGCTAAATAAGAAAGTTACAAAACGCTGATAGATTATATACCTGCAATTAATGCTCCTACAGCAATGCACAATGTTCCAACCTGAAGAAGCAGCTCTACTTTGCTTACTTCTAGTCGCCGGGAACTGCAATAATCCCCAAAGTTATGGTAAGTGAAAACATCATTCATGAAATATTAGAGATTTAGAGCAAGTAAGCTACATACATTTTGTAACGTACTAAAATTTTGAATTTTTGTTTAATTGTTCAATTCTGAATTTTCTGGAATTTGTTCTGAATTTTCTGGATTTTATAAATGCTTTTTCCTATTTTCAGATTTATAAAATGATTTACTGTAGAAAAACTAAAACTCCAATATTTTTGAAAATAATTTTATTAAGTCCAAAAATCTCAAGGTATATTTGACGATTTTTCCAAACTTTATTTCCAATTTTCTAAAAGCCTTTTATTCTCAGCCGTTAATTAATTTTGAAATAAGAAAATATGAGATGGCCCGCCTATCAGAACAGTGGACTTCTTCGAGCTCCAGGCAGCGGAGAACGATTCTCTCTCTCCCTCCATCGATGATTTTGAAGCTTCAAATCCCATCACTTGCTAGCGTGTTTTCTTTCCAAACTTATGCCAAATAAATTCCCAATCATCCTCTTTCCATTCCCGGCCTCCTTTCCCATATTTGGTGCCACTGATCGTCGTAAAGGTAACCCCTCAACAATTTCAGGTTTGGTGCATCGTGTGCGACGAATTTCGCTATTTGTTGCGGCCGGCCATGTTGTGTTCATTACGTCGCTGCATCGCCGTCTGTGCCTCTCCACTATCGCTGTGGCCTCCGATGAGCTCGTTGCGTCGCAAGCTATCCCGTGCTTCCCTTGGCCGAAGCCCTAGTCGCTTCTCTCTCCCTTGCACCTTGCCCTCTGTGTTGCTGCTCTGCTGGTTGGTTAGGCTACAGAGTTACTGCCCAGAGAAGATGCAGTACATGATGAACAGTTATTTGAACTACAGTACCCAGTTACAATATCTCCCTCTTATTTTATGCAATTTCTAACCTTCTGAGAGACTTTTCTCCTCCGTTTGAACTCTAAATTCAGTAATCCAAAATTTTAAATTAATCTAAATTCAAACTCTACCTTCTAGTACCAATTTTGTAATTTTTGGATTTTTTTTGTATTTCTTTTATTTATTTGTGTTTGCTTTTCTTGTGTAGACGATATCGCCGGAGAAGTCTTGCGAAACCAACAAGAGGTAGAACCAGTCGTGTTCGGCAAAGACAAGTCTTCCTTAATCATGTTGACCTAAATTTTTAAAATACTTATGTTGTTTTAAATTATTGCATGGTTACTTTTATGCAAGGTATTTTAAATTAGGACATAGCGTATAGTTATAGTCCATAATTGTTATGACTTTATTGACATTGATTATGATGTACCTTTGTCACCCTAATTGGTATTAGCCATATTATTTAATAATGATTAGTAGAGTAGCATCATACGGTAGAATTGCCTAGTCCACTTTAAACGTTTCGGTATTACGTCATTAGTGGGAATCATTTCAAAACTTTGTTTAAACTCGTTTGTGAAGTGCAGCAATAGACATTGTTGCTGTTATTTAAATGAAATAAAATGAAAAAGTGGTTTAGACCAGGGCAGATGAAATGTTTGGCGGATGCAGGAAGCACGAGAACTTATAAAGTGATTGTTCCGCACTAATCAATTAAGGACCGAAGCGTGTGTTATCATGGACCAAGTACTACCGTACATCCACAAATCTGTATAGATATGATCTGGCTTATTAATTTGTATGTTTCGTTATTGATTTCGCCAGTTGGAGGAATGTGGGTGTTAAGAGGGAGATCACAAGCAAGAGGAGGCTTCTGACTAGGTAGATAGAACCCTCCGACGGTGAAACCTTAGCGAGCGAGGTTAATAGCTGGGTTGTACATTGTAAAAGCCTTGTTGTGATCACCTTAGTCTCACTCTACAAGGTTGGAGTGTCTGTGGACAGTAAAGGTTGATTGTATATTGTGGGTAAAGCTGTACACTCTGCAGAGTTAAAACTACTTAAGTAGTCGTGCCCACAGTCAATGGCGAGCGAGGTACGCTTTCACATTATAGATTTTTTCAGTTTTGTTTTAAATAAAAATGGTGGTTTAGGAATCCATGAGTAGATAGAACTCTCGGGTTATGATATGGCAGATAAAGCCAATCAGGTAGATGGAACCTATTTTAGTTGTCATATTTTATTCAATTATTACAACTACATTTGGTCAAATGATGCTTTGTGAAATTACTAGTGGTATTTAAAGTTGAAACATTACTTTATGTTAAATAAGTAATATTAAGCCTTCAATTGTTTAGTCTTGCATATAGTTATTATGCATTATGTTTCCAAGTTGTGTAGTACGTTATGTACTCACCTTTGGAACATTCCAACTTTTTATAAATGAGTGTGCAGAAGCAGAAGGTAACTACAAATTCTTTGCTTGCAGTTACGATGAAGGAGATCCGGATTACTAGGACGGGTACCCCAGTCAATTGCTTGTTGGGCAAATAGATGGGCTTATCCTGCAACTGTTTATTTTGTTTCCACTGCTACTGTATTGAACTCAAGCCACAAGACTGTTTATTTGTAATGGTTGGCCATGAGGTCGGTATCTTTTGCTTAATTGATATTACTTGATTCATGATATGGATATATTATCATCGTTGTTTTCACTGTGTACTAGCTTTTCCTGAACTAGTACAATTATGCACAGAGGGTTCAGATTTGAAAATTCAGTCCCGACATATTTCACATCACCAAGTTAAAAAAAAAAGATGCTACAATTCTCCAGTAGGTTCTTCAAACGCTATACATATGTCCTGATCAGAGATGTAGGAACCAGCACCTTACACTAGTTTCTTCGTTTCATATTTACCTCAATTAAGTCCTTAATTTAAGGATGTCCAATTTTGAAGTTTGAAGAAAGGATGTTCAATTTTGAAGTTTGGTGATTCTGCTTCTTTGCTTATTCATAGCACCCCTAAACAAACATTGTGCGACTGGTTGAAAACTATTCAAACACCACCTTTTTACTCTCAGTAGAGAATATAAATAGAAAACTATTCCAATTTGAGTATTTGACGATGACGAACATGCTTTAACATACAAAGTTAGCTACCTTTAATTCAAAAAGGAGAAAATAGTAGAAAGAGGAGGATAACCATGGTTGATTTTTTGTTTGTGCCCTGGTTGAAGCAGTAAACACCCTAATTTATTTGTGATGTGGCACTTGAGGTTCATTTAGTATTCAGTAATTTTTTCTTCTACTAATATATGGGCACATTTCATTATCCCATTACACTAGGGATAATTCATACTATACCACTCTAAAGGTTGACACATCAGGAAATGCCACTCGTTGTCTCAATGACAATGACATGTAGCCACTGGACCCACATGTCATTGAGATAACAAGTAGTATTTCTTCAAGTGCTAACGAATGAAGTGGTATAATATGAATTATCCTATTATACTAAGGAGAAAAAGGTTTGCAAAATTAAAACAGGATACAATTTTTGAGCTCATGTCATGAGAATGGACAGACCTTAAGTTCACTGCAATTGAATCCTCCATTTCTCTTGCAGAATCAAGAAGTCGTTCTGCTTGACCATGGCATGATTCACATCTGACAGTAAGAATGCACAAAGAAATGACAATGCAAGACAGCAACAAAGACACAAGAAACCCAATGATTTATTAATTTTGTGTTGCAGGGCGATACCTTTGAAGATAATTCTCCAATAGCATTTCAATTTCTTCCTCTTCTTCTGTTAAGATCAAATTTACAAATAAATAAAGTGAACAACCAATCAGTTAGCTATTATCAAGCAAAAGACCGCAAGTCACCTAAGGAAATTTCATTTGTCTCAAAAATCTCAGCCACTCAACAAAAAACCTAGAGAAAATACTTCCAGTTGAATAAAAATATGGTTTCCTCTCACCTTTTATGCTTTGCCTTCTTCACTTTCATTTGATTCATTTCTTAATAAAATACCACACCGTATTTGTAGTTATGTACTTTAGCACCTAACACTGCCTCCATATTCTAAAGAATTACTCCATCAATATGTTATGTCTTGAACCATAAGATATTGTTGCCATTTGAAAGGGTTGATACTAAAATAGGGAAAATTCAAAGTCCCAGTCTTGGAATAGTCGTCATAACATCCAACTCTTGAAAAACCGAGCCGATGAAGGAAAGTCGACAAAGAAAAGCCGACGAAGAGTTGAGCTAAAATCGGCTGGTATAATTGAGCCGAAACCAACGGAGGAAAGCCGATGAAATAAGCCAAGCCGAGTTGAGGTAATGAGTCATAAATCAGAGTCAACGGAATGAGCCGAGTCGATAAAAGAGTCGAGCTGACGAAAGAATCAAGATGCTAAGGACTTGGATGGACGCAATAGAAGCAATGATGCTAAGAAAGATTCAAAAATAACTAGGAGCACTGGCACTAGATACTAGCAACAGCTAGGAGCCAAAATGATGGCCCAGCAAGCCAAGATGCCAAAGAGCTGAGCCAACTGAATGAGCCAAAGAGCCTGATCCGAAGAGTGAGCCGGAGCCGACATAATATCGAAAAGTTGGAGCCGAAGTGCAGGAGCTAAGCCGAGAGCCGGAGCAAAAGAACAAAAAAAGCCAAAGCCAAAGAGCTAAAGAGCCGAAGCCAAAAAGCTGAAGCCGTAAGCTGAAAACTAGAGCCGTGATGAAGCTGGAGCCAATACCAAAAGCCAGAGCTAGACGGAGCCAAAACCAGAGTTAAATCCGGCTTTGAGTTTGGTTCGAAGTCCGGCTGGGATTAATTGCTCTTAGTGGAATCGGCGTAGAAGACTCGGGTCTCACAGGTGAGGGCTGCTGGTCGGGCTATCCAATTAGGGCTGGAAATTAAGCTCGAGGCTCGCAGCTCAGCTCGAGCTCGGCTCGGCTCGATGCAACAGTGAGCCAAGCCCGAGCCTACTACTTAGCTCGCTCAGCCAACGAGCCGAGCCCGAGCTGGCTCGCGAGCGGCTCATTGGCTCGTTAGGCTCGTTACCGGCCACCTGTTTCTCAAGCTTGGCTCACAAGCCTCAACGATCCAGCTCACGAGCCTCAACTTAAAAGGCTTGGTCCACTTAAAAGGCTTGAACTGTTTCTCGAGCCGGCTCACGAGCCTCACGAGCCTCAACTTAAAAGGCTTGGTCCACTTAAAAAGCTTGGCTCACGAGCCTCAACAAGCCGGCTCGAGCCTCGACTGAGCTCGAGCCGAGCTTAATTTCTAGCTCGATTCATACTCCGAGCCGAGCCGATCCCGGCTCGATTTTTGGTGAGCTCGAACGAGTCGGCTCGGCTCGGCTCAATTCCACCCCTATATCCAATGGGCGGAGGGGTGGGGTGGCGGCGGCAGAGAGTGGCCGAGCGAGGCACCAGAGGCGAGCAAAGTAGCGAGCGAGGCGGTTAGCAGCAAGCGACCGCGATGTCGTGGTGACATGGGCCCCGGAGGCGGGCGGCAGCCAGAAGAGGTGGCGGGGCGAGAGGCAGGCAGCTTGCAGTAGGCGCATAGGCGCCGCCGCTCGGAGTAGCCGGCGCAGAGGGCCGATCATGGAGGCCGTCGCGTCGCATGAACGCCGGCACGCGGAGGAGGAAGCTCGGGTGGAGGGGCTTGGTAAATGGACGACGGTGCCGACCAAGATCAGGCTGCGTCTCCCGACGTCGGGTGGAGGCGGGTAGCGCCAAAGGCTGGCCCTGGAGGCCAGTGGCTAGAGGCTTGGAAGCCGGGACAACCGATGCGGGCTACCAAGGTCGCCGAGGAAGACGGTGCGCCAGAGACCGGCGTGGATGCGCCGGCGCACGTTGAAGGCCGGCAGCAACAAAGGCAGAGGCGGTCGTCGCGGCCGGCCGGTGAAGAGGCCGACGGGAGGAGCTGCAACGGAGGAGGAGACTGCCCCTAAGAGGGGAGATTTCTTCTCCCAGGGGCAACGACAACGGAAGAAATGGGGTGGCGGCTAGGGACGGTACAAGTGCACGCCAGTAAACCCTAACCCTAGAAACTAAGCTATACCATATTATGAATAGCACTTGATGTATTCAATATGAGGCTAAAATATATAGAGTACATGAAGGTACAAAAGAAAAGTCTATATAAGACAACACATAAATAAGACAAACCTACATAAAGAAAACCTATATATGGAGAGTCAACAATATCTATAAATCCTTAACAATTGTGCTAGTAATTAAATAGCAGAACTACATATATTGAGAACCTTAGTCAATGAAACTAGTCTAGATATTTGTTAATTGACTTAAGTATCCAGCTGAAGATGTAAGCTTCATCAAGAGGACCACAACAATCAGTTTCTCCAAAAGATGTGAAGTCACAATGATAAAGTTCAGCTGTACCTTCAGCAATCTGCTTCTCTAAAGGAACAGAACATTCCATGTCATCACTCAATCTATCAAGTGTACAATTTCTCCCCATAATGCATATTCGACGAATTTCATGAGGATCATCTAGAAGATCGATGATCATTTGTTTGAGATCACCTGCTCGTGAACCCAGCTCAACCTTGACACATGAATATAGTAGCAAAATTAAGATCAAATTTGAGAAACGAGTCCAGCAAATGATTCTGAAGTGCAGCTTTAATACCAAGGCTTGTTTGCTTAGACGAAGCTGCTCCAACACATCAGCAGTCAATCGATTTGGTAGAACTTCAAACAATGCAGCCACCTAAGACGCCCCCAGACATCCAAAAAAAATGTTTAATTATTTTTGTAAGAGAATGCATTAGTCACAAAATGCAGGTGCTTGATTGATTGAAACACAAATACAAGACCACCCCTGGTGACTTTTATTTAATGAGATCCTCTGGTGGCCATTAGGGAACTAAACCACAAAAAGACAAGAAGCAGAGCATTCTTCATTCGTATTGGAATAAAAGGGAAAATTTATGCTACAGTACTATACTATTTTCCATGCCACCATACCTAGATTAGCATTCACCTCATCGAAATTGCAGAGTCAGCTTGGTAGGGCTCTTCCCTACTGTTTCTCGTAAAAAAGAAAATGAAGAATCAGCAGCCTGACCATAAATACAGGCTTCAGTTCTGAAAAGGGCTCCAGCGAACATGTGACACATCACTTGTCCTCAGGATTGCTGGGGATTGAGAGAAGACCCTTAGTGCTAGAGTTAGTCAGCTAGCAGGCCGAAATTAGGTGCTAACAAAAAATTATGCTTTCACTAATTGATTTAATGGAAAATCAGGTGCTCTGATGACTTCAGTACTTCAGTTGGCTAAGGTGCTATAGAAAGGAGGATTTGCAAGACAGTTAGGCACTTCCAAGAGGCTAAAGGAAGGCCCAAAGGTGTTAAGGCACACAGATGGAAAGAAGTGGCAGCATTATTGTTTGAATGCTGCTGTATGTACTTTGCATGAAGTCGTGAAACTGAAAACTCAAGGAAATAGGCAACAGGAACAACAATCCACAAGTGCCCGCAGTCATCTATTGAGAACATATTAGTGATGATCCTTAAATTGAGTATGCACCAAGAAAAACAAGCAAAAACTTCATCATATATAGTTCTCTACAAGCAGAACAACTGTGATATGAAACCATAAACACCTTAAGGACGCATGGACTCTTCAGGTACTCACACGAGGTTCAATACGCATTAATCTTTGCTCCAGCCTTTGTATTCTGGAAAGCAGTGCAGCTTCAACAACCTGAACATAATGAAAACACAATGAAAGATGAGATCATCTTGCCCCAATATCTGACATCCCTATTGCCAAAATAAAACGGAAAGGCCATAAAACACCATGTTTTGTTACTAATGTTCATCAACAAACATTGAATGTAAGTTCAAACAAGATACAGTACAATCATGGAGAATTTAGAAAATCATGGATGACATCCTTATTGTTATTCAAGATTCAAATTATTGGATTAGAGAAATTTAAAAAATCATGGATGAGTAATCAACTTGTGTAATAGCGATGCATATGTATTATTTTTATATTAAAAAGCAGTTATAACTGTTCTACATGATTCATTTGTCTAAAGTACATTGTAGATATGAGCAAAAATAAGCAGTTCTTTTAGCAATGTTGAGGCTCTCGAATCCTATGTGAGTTTAAACCTCGAGAGAAATAAAACATTCCATGAAGCACTACTAGATAAATAAAGAAAACATATTGACAAGGGCACAAGGTAACAATTTGTTGTATTAAAACAGTTCCCAGACTGCAAATATGGATTAATACAATGGATATCCATATATCCATAACCTCAAGTTGAAAAGGCATTGCAGGTCCACCATTGATGTTCCTTGGATTTAACCGAGGTAGTAATGACTCTAAAAAGGCCTTTCCTCCTGGACTACTCAAGTTAGAGAAAATAATTGATAAGTTTGTAACAAGAATAATGGTAAGTTCACCAATACCAGTAATTTTTTTTTCAATTAAACATACAAACTGACCTGTTATAATTGAATATAAGAACACGCTCATGCATAGCGATTGCTCGCAAGGAACCAAGGTTGACTAATATAGCTTGTTCACGTACCTAGAACAAATAGAGAATAGGAGTTTTACATGCTACATACAAACCATCGTATGCCCATCTGCTATAGAAAGCAAGATGTTTAAGAGCAGAAGTACATGAATGATGCTGCAAGAAGACAAGGCACACAATAACCAAAACACAAGATTAGACAGCATAGAGCAAACTAATCCCGCCAGTTGAGATGTGGCATATCGGAACAATACAGATGTCTTGGTAAAATAAATTGATACCGAATTAGCAGAAAAAGTGTATTAAAAATGTGCTGGATATCAAACCATAGTAATGTTTATTAAGATTTAACTCAATGATAGTGAAGGTTCCTGAAACAGACAACTAAACACAATTTGAGCTGAAAACTATGGACCAAAATGGTGTGATGAACTTAACTTTCTTTTCTTCTTTTCCTATCATTTCAAGTGAATTGTGCAAGTATTTGTGCACTCCATGATGTACTATAAAAACATCAGGCGGTTTTTGTTAAGGCCCATAGCCCATATATCATATTGGCCCATCTAGTGGCTATATATACAAGCTTAGACCTTTATGGTTGTGATCAGACTCTCTAATCCCAAGGTTAGTAACATGGTATCAGAGCAAGGCTTAGGGTTAGGATTAGGGTTAGTGCCCTAAATCTCTCCTCGGTCATTTTTTTTTCTGATCGCCGTCACCCTTGGCTTCGCACGTCGCCCGTTGCGACTTGCCCTTCATCCTCTGCGCTCCGTGTCTGCGTCGCCCCTCCGTCTGCGTCGCCCGTCCATCCGCCGTCATTTCTTGGTCCGCCTCGCGCGCCATCCTTCGCTTGGCGCTTCATCTCTTGGCCGGGTTGGCCGTCTTCGCCGCCGTCGCTGCGGCCTCCCCGCCGTCGCAGAAGTCGCCATCGCTGCTGCGCATCATCGCTGCGCCGATCCTTTGTCCTCCGCGCCGGCCGAGCGGATTGGTTTCGTCTTGCGTCTTCTGCGCCTCGGTCCGCCGGTTCTCGCTTGCCTCGGCTTTCGCGCGTGGCCTTCTCGGCTTCATCGCCACCGCGTCGCCTCGTCTTCGGCCTCGGCTTCCGCCCATCGTCGGTCGCCGATCCTTCCAAAGACCGAGACATCGCCCTTCGGTTTCTGCTTGCACGGTGAAGCTCTCTATTGCCTCTTTGTGTGCCTTTCCGTTGATAGCAAGTCGCAGATTAACACTATTGTCATAAATATCATTCTTGATGGTCACAATTATCGCGAATGGGCGTTCTCTGTCGAGACTGCACTGAGGGCCTATGGCATTGCTTTTCATTTGGCTGATGAACCACCAATCCTAAAAACTGATAATAGTAATGTCTTGATGTCAAAAGTGGGAAATTGATGATGGAAAGGTCATGGCTGCTATTGTTACAAGTGTCAAACAGTCTATGATTATGAGTCTTTCTTCTTTCAAGAGTGCCAAGGCTATGTGGTCCTATTTGAAATAGCGCTATGTTCAAGACAGTGGTGCTCTTCTCCACACTCTTATGCAAAGAATCCATTCAATTGAGCAGAATGATATGTCTATTGATGAATATAATTCTGCTTTTGAGAGCCTAATGGGACCTTTGCTTTCCATGGTACCTCAATGCCCAACAGATGGATGTCCAGCACACCACTTCATTGAAAAATTTCTTACATACCACTTTGTTATGGGAGTCAGGACAGATTTTGAGGCTATTCGCACTAGATTGCTTCACAGTTCTGGGGATTTAACTATGCCTCGTGCTCTCTCAGATTTGATTGCTGAAGAAACCCGCCTCAAGTCTATGTCTCTTGGCTCTGTGACACCTCTTCACAGTGTTCTGGCAGCTTCTCAGCGGACTGTTTCATCCAGGGTTACCTCTTCAGACACCAAACCTTGTGATCATTGTGGCAAGACAAATCATCGCACTGAAAATTGTTTCGCTCGACATCCAGAGAAATTGGCTGAGTATCGTGCCCATCGTGCTTCTCGTGAACGCAACACACCTCCTGTGTATAGAGGCTCTGTTTACATTCTTCTTTGCCTACTTATCGCTGCTCCTCACCATCTTGGGTCCTTGATTCAGGGGCCTCTTTTCATGTGACATCTAATCAGTGTAACATCCTCAAATTTAGCTATTTTTGAATTTTATAATTTATTTTGAATTTTTGGAGATTTTCTGGAATTTATTTGCAAATATTTGAATTATTGGAATTTAACTCTTAATTAAAAATTAATTAAATAATGATCAAGTTTTTGAAAATTTAAATGGAAATATTTTATTTGAGTTCAAAATGTCTTAAAATATTCTCTGGAATTTTTCTAGAATTTTCCTGATATTTTTAATGCCTTAAACAATTTAAATGAATTTCCAGAATTGTTTTTATTCGAAAATCATTTGAAAACTCGGATGAACAGTAACGGGCTGAGCCCATTACTGTGCGCCCGGTTGGAAACCCTAAAGCCGCCGTCTATCCACCGTTCGATCTTGATCGTAAGTCCTGAATCGCGTCGTTTCATTTCTCGCGACAGTTGGATTTTCATCAAGACGACGGAGAAAACCACGCCGTTTGTCTCCGTCTTGAATGAAGCACCGCCGTCGGTAGTTACTGGCGAAGAAACCGCCGCGTTACTCGTAGGAGCACTAACTCTTCCGCTTCATCTTCTAGCCCGGCGTATAAGTCACTTCCTTCCGCACATGTAGAGCCCTTTCACGCACTCCAAGGATCACCACAGAGCATGTATGACCTCGCCGTAGTTCCGAGGCCATTCCGTCGCCATTTGCGTCTCTCCGGTGACTCTCCGCCGCATCTAAGGACACCGGAGTAAAGCCCGCGTCGAGCCGCATCCGAAGGATTACCTCACCTCGCCGGAGCATCACGGAAACGCCGCCGCTGGGGTCTTCTTCTACCTCTCCGGCAACTCATCTTCGCCGTGTCTTCGCCGAGCTCTCGATCAACGTCGACCGTCAGATTCACATCGAACGATTGAGGTTAGTCCACGTAACCCTTCATATTAGAGACCAGCATAGTATCGCTTTAGATCTCAGCCGTAGGATGTGAAATAGAGGGTTAGGATTAATGCCACGTGCCCGAGGAGGGGTTGCCCACGTGTGCTTAAAAGCTGTGTTAGACGATAGCCGTAGGATTAGTATCGAACGATCGGGAATTAGCCACGTAGTTCGAGCAACAGTAAACTCCATCTTCAAAAGTTAGCCGTTGGATCTGAGTCGTACGGTTGATAATGTGCCACGTAGCCGTTTTTACTGTAGCCAATAGATTTGGAATATTAAGCGTAAAAATTGAATAAATCTGGGCCGTCGAAATTTGAATGAGCGGATCGGATTGAGTATCTTGGAGTCGATCTGAAGATCGGAGCGTGTCACACGGATCTTAGGCGTCGGCCGGTACGTCTTGTTGTCGACGTCACCCGGTTAAACGTCGCCGTTAGATTTTGATCTGTCGGTCGAGATGTTGCCGCGTGTCAGCACCGCAATAGTTGATCAAAGTGTCGGTGCAATCCTAGCCTTTGATCGCATCGCACGAATCTTGGCGCAAGACCGGGTCAGCCAAGTCGTTAATTGATTTAATCCCCGCCGTTAGATCTTGATCCGAGAGTTGATATTGCGCCACGTGTCAGCTCCGCAGTAAACCGAGCTGAAGCGTCGGGTTTGATCCGACCGTTCACGTTTGATCGAACGGCTGAGAATTAATCAAACTCTCGGGTGTTAATGCGCTGACGCGTGTCACACTCGGATGATCGACACGTGTCGTCTTGACGTCGTGGTAGCGTCATTTGTAGAACCCACTTGTCGATCTTTGGCGCTATCGATGATGCGTCGGCGATGGCGTCATCTTGGCGTCGCCATCTGGTTTTAAGTAAATAAATATTTTCGGTGCTGACGTCATAATTCTCGGATTTTCTGTATAAAAATAAATGGAGAAATTTGGTTTATTCTTTTTGGATTTATTTTAAAATTTCAAACGCTTGTAACTTTTGCGTTTTAACTCCGATTTGAGTGATTCCAATTTCTAAAAATTTGTAAAATCGAGATCTATTTAATGGTGAATTTTGTGGAATTTTTAGAGTTGAGTTTACTCTCTGTAAAATATATTTATTGTGTTTATGTTAATTTTAAATAGACATTGATTTGCTTGGGAGGGTTGCGAGGAATTTCGATACAAGACTTGACTTGAACAAGATCGTGACTTTTTGAAGGCAAGTTATGCTTTGACCATTTTGATCCCATGTTTTGAAATATATTTTGTTTCAAATTATGCATGCTAGTTCAACTAAAAATTGGATTAAAATATTTTGGGTGAATTAGTTAATCAACCTAATTGTTTATGCCACCATGATATTATTTGTATGCCATGATTCAATTGATAACCTAGATTTGGTATAAATAGTTGGTTGATGATATCGTACAACACGGGAGGCTAGGCCGTGAATAGTTGCTTAGCCATGCTTATATCGTGAATAATCATTTTGGAATACAAAGGCAATCTTGACTAAAGAATAGAGAATGCTTTTTAGTAAAATGTGGAATGATGTTGGTATTAACATTGGAATGTAGAGACACATGTGGTTCTACACTAAAGATGAATATGAGCATGTGTTGCCTTCATTAACAAGCTGGGTGGAACTGATTTAGATTGGGGCAAGTGGACCGAGGCTTCGTGCAGTGGGCCTGTGTGGCGATTAAAGTGGGATGAGTGTTGTGAGGGCTGTGCCAAAGCGAGAGAAGGAAGTCTTGTCTTGGTCGATTAAGGACTTCACCTTGCAAGCCTTTGACTGAGTCTCTCGTACAACCACATGTCCGAATGGGAAGACCTAGTTTAGTAGGATTACGATGTCTTACCTTTGATACCTCGGGGTGGCGATTACACGGGGTAATCATGCGGGAGCGATGCTCGCTACGGCTTGGTACCCTATCCAACGGTGTTCGTCGGTCCTACACTTCGGCTCTGTGTGAGGGAAGTGGTAGCGAAGGCAACACGGAGAGGTTCCTAGGCTAAGATAGAAGTCTCTGAAAAGCTTTGTTACGGTTAATCGCCTTTGTGGTGTGCAACTGTATCTTGTGGGTAAAGTGTACAACCTCTGCAGAGTGTTAAAAACTGTTCGAATAGCCGAGTCCACGGTACTAGACAATGCTCGGGGATTACAGTCAAGGGGTAGTGTTTGAAAATAAAATGGGGTGGGGCTGTGTGCCAAAGAAATGAGACTAAAGACTGTGTGTCCAAAAAGATGTGAAATACAATTTCAGAAATATAGTGATTATATGGTTTTGATGCTTTCAATCTAACTAAATATTAGTTTAAATAATGTTGCAAAAGCAAATTAACCAATCGAGCCTTTCCTTTGAAATAAGCCATGCATATAGTAAATAGATCTGCATTTTGTGCATAACTTGTTGAGTACGATGTGTACTCACCCTTGTGGACAAACTTACCAGAAGAAGAGACTACACCTGCCTATGAAGAAGAGTTTGTCGAGGAGGAAAAAACTAAGGAAGCAAGCCTAAGTCGGGCGTCTGTGGAAAAGATGGAGCATCACGAAGATTATTTTTAATTCATTTGTTGAACTATGCTACTCGATTATTGTAAGCCTGCGTGTATAACTATTGTAAGGATGACCATAAGGTCGTACACTCGTTTATTTAAATGATTGAAGTACTTTATTTAATATTCATTTGTATGATGTGATATTATACCTGTTTAGTCTGTGTGCACTAGAGATCTGGACTAGTGCAGGATACCTGAGTGTCCGAATTTGTAAATTGGGCACGACAATCGATCCTGATTAGTTGCTTCCAAACCGATCCTTGAGGGTGCTTCATTCGAGACGGTGATGGTACACCTTGTTATATAACTCACCATGGTTCTCTTTTAAATTCCAATTTCTCTATGCAGATATCTCACTTGTACCTAAGTTGTCCATGAATTTGTTGTCGATGAGGCCAAATTACCGATCAAAATTGTTTTGTTGGTTTTGATGGCTCATCTTGCTTTATTCAGGGATCGTCGAAGCGGGAAAGTGATTGGGGCCGCCATCGCCAGTAGGCGCTTCTAGCCTCTACATCTTGGACACTTTGCGTCTTCCTTCTTCCGCTACCATCACTGCGCATGTGTCATCTGTTTCATCGTCATCCACTACATCATTCGCCAAGTGGCATCATCGTCTTGGACATCTATGTGGCACTCGGTTGACCACATTAATAAATAAAGGGTCTTTAGGTCATATACCAATAAAGTCCAGTTTCAGTTGCAAGGGTTGTAAACTTGGAAAACAAATCCAACTTCCATATTTTTCTAGTACCTCTCATTCTTTTAGGCCTTTTGACCTTGTTCATTCTGATGTATGGGGTCCTGCACCTTTTGCTACAAAAGGTGGTCATAAATACTATGTCATTTTTATAGATGATCATTCTCATTACACTTGGATTTATTTCATGAAACATCGTTCCCAATTGTGTTCTATTTACCAAACTTTTACTCGCATGATTCACACTCAGTTTTCTACTACTATTAGAGTTTTCCATTCTGACTCTGGTGGTGAGTATTTATCTGAGAAATTTCGCCAGTTTTTGCTTGCTAAGGGCACTCTTGCCCAACTCTCATGTCCTGGTGCGCACGCTCAAAATGGAGTTGCAGAACGCAAGCATCGCCATCTTATTGAGGCCTTTCGCACACTTTTGATCGCCTCTTTTGTACCCCTCATTTTTGGGGTGAAATTTGTTCCACTTCCGTTTATCTTATTAATCGACAACCTTCTTCCAAATTAAGCGATGGTCTCTGGTGAAGTTTTATTTGGCACTTCTCCAAAGTATGATCATCTTGGGTTTTTGGATGTAGATGCTATGTTCTTCTTGCACCTCGTGAGCGGACCAAATTGACGGCTCGATGTTGAGTGTGTCTTCTTGGGGTATAGTCCGAACATAAGGGCTATCATTTGTTATGATCCTTCCTCTCGTCGCATTCAGATCTCTCATGATGTGACCTTTGATGAAGATTGTCCTTTCTTTTACAACCCTCCACTCATACTTCCCCGCCACCACCGAGCCCACTAGTTTCTTGTTCTTACCTCCTATTATTTCCAATGATGCTATTCCTACACCACCTTCTATTCCTTCGGTGATCTTTGTTCCTACACCACCTTCTATTCCTTCCAAAGATCTTTGTTCCTAACCCACATATTCATGATATATCTCCTCTCATCCTCCTATACCAACCAAACCACCAATCAAACATGTTTATTCTCGTCGTCCTCCACCGTAACCATCCTCTTTGGATTCTCCTTCTTGACCGATCCTAATGCTCCCTTATTGATGATTCTAACATTTCGATGAGCTACGGCGAGTAATGATGTGCCACCAAAGGTAATGATGGTTCACGGTATAATTTGCAAGATCGTACTACAATTGAGCCTCGACATATTTGGTTATCCTCGTGTGGGTGCTATCACTTTGAACCCTCCACTTATCGAAGCCTCTCATATTAGGAATGGCGTAAAGCTATGTCTCAAGAACTTCTTTGCTTTGGATAGGGCAGAACTTGGGAGTTTGTTTTATTACCATCTTATGTGGTTCCTATCACATGCAAGTGGGTATTCAAAATTAAGACCAAGTCTGATGGGACTATTGAGAGATATAAAGCTCGTCTGGTTGCTAGAGGGTTTCAGCAAACCAAAGGTCAAGATTATGAAGAGACCTTTGCGCCTGTTGCTCACATGACTACTGTCTGAACACTTATTTCAGTGGCTGCTATCCGTTCTTGGACTATTTCTCAGATGGATGTCAAGAATGCTTTTCTTCATGGTGATTTGCATGAGGAAGTTTATATGCAACCACCACGGTGTTGGCGCTCCTTTGGGACATGTCATGCGTCTTCGACGTGCCTGTATGGCCTTAAACAGGCTCCTTGTGCTTGGTTTCACGTTTTGTCTCGATAATACACAATCTTTGGTTTTTCACCAAGTGACCATGATCCCGCCTTATTTATTTATCTCTCTCACGTGGCGTACTTTTGCTTCTTCGTATGTTGATGATATGTTAATTACGGAGATGATGCAGACCATGTTTGAGGGTGAAGAAGCAACTTAGTAAGCAATTTCGGATGTCGATTTGGGACCCTTAGCTATTTCCTCGGAATTGAGGTTCGACATTCTTCAAAAGGCTATTATATTTCTCAGTCTCACTACACACAAGATCTTATTGCTTGTTCTAGCATTACGGATAATCGAGCGGTTGCAACTCCTATGGATCTTCATGTCGGCTTCGTCCTAGATGGTACACCTCTTTCGGACCCGCTCGATATCGGCACATTGTGGGTCGTCTGGTCTATCTCATCATTACTAGACGACATTGCTCATGCGATTCATATCCTAAGTCGGTTTGTGGCGCTCCTACTTGGTTCACTATGGACATTTGCTTCGTGTCTTTGCGGTACTTACGGGATACTTCATCCCAATATACATTCTATGCTCATGATAGCCCCTGCATCTTCATGCTTACTCGGACTCCACTTGGCGAGTGATCCGTGATCGTCGCTCCATCATCGGTTATTATATCCTTCTTGGCTCTTCTCCCCTTACATGGAAGTCCAAGAAGCGGTGCCGTCTCTCGGTCTAATCTGAAGCGAACTTGAGCACTTGCCACTACAACCCGGAGATTATATGGCCGTTGGTTGCTAGCGATTTTGGTGTTTCTGTGATGCTCCCACACTCTTTTTGTGATATCTGGCGCCATCCAGTTGCCAATGATTACGTGAAGCATGAACTTACAAAGCATATTGGTGTGGATGCCTCTTTTACTCGATCTCATTGTCATCGAAAACAATTGCTCTCAAATATGTGCCATCTGAATTGCAAGTTGCAGATTTCTTCACAAAAGCACAGACTCGAGAGCAACATCGGCTTCATTTGCTCAAACTCAATGCTTTGAACCCGCCTTGAGTTTGCGGGGGGGTGTTAAGGCCCATAGCCCATATATCATATTGGCCCATCTAGTGGCTATATATACAAGCTTAGACCTTTATGGTTGTGATCAGACTCTCTAATCCCAAGGTTAGTAACAGTTTTCACAAACAACTAGTGGTAACGAAATAATTATACTGTCTTAGGATTCTTGCAGGCACATCATACTAGCATTCATTGTTAGTACAATTGTTAAGAGAAAAAGAATACCATAGACAGAGGAAAATCTATGTAGTTAATTGTTGAAAGTTTCCTATTACCAGCAGGGAAGGCATTGAATTCATTAGCCATAGTGATGGGTCAACGCTTCTGGTATCTCGTAGACGGAGGCCTAGCAGAACAAAAGTTGAGAATCAAAAGAAATCCTGTGCAAGTTATTGAAAATACCAAGGATGAAAGTAATGTATACAAATCGATTCCATTTGACAATTATAACCAGGCAATTACCAAGTAGATGTGCAGTAGCACTACATGGGAGTTTGGTACAAGGACAATGCCATCATATGGAGAGCTTGAGCAATTATATGGTGAATAGAATGAAGTTGTTGCATTGTAGAACACATAGCTTGCAAAATACATTGTTTTTACATACCACTTGATTTCAATAGCTGCCGACGGCTTATTTTTTTGGTAGACATCCTCCCATTAGATTTCACTTGTATCACCTGAGTAAAGTTCGACATTGAGGTGAAGATTAATTTGCATCTTGAAAGGCGGTAAGTTCCAAATTTTATAATGGGCATATCATCCCAAAGCCTACTCACCCTTGCAGAAACATGTCATCAAATTAGCATGCCAACTCTTGATTGGAACTAACGGAAAACAAAAGTATGTATTGCTTCTCTAGATTTGGACTCACAATGACCAAATTACTATGTTTTCTTCTGGAGACCAATGCTTGTTGAGTGGATAGCCCCTCCAATGTTTGGACAAGTTTGTAAGAACAGGAAATGGAGCAACACATGAAGGCGATTTAGGATATTGTTTCCCCTTGCGCGGCTATCCCCTTAATTTCCTTTCATTTCACTCCCACTGGACATAGTTAGCCTCTTTTGGCGGGAGTTAGCTAGCCTTTATAAGACTTAAAACACGACCTACTGCAAAGCCATTGTTGTAATTGGAAAAATTTGGTTATTTGCCACTTCAAAGATTGACTCTTTGATTATGATGCCACTTGAGCCAATGACATATGGGACCATCTGAGTCAATGAAATGTGGGTCCAGTGGCAAATTTGCGAAGCCACATATTTGAAGTGGCAAAATACTAAATCTCTCGTTGTAATTGAGAGTAGAAGTGGGCTTTCCTGATGCATGATCATGCTGTTCATAAGTAGTTGCAACATTATAAGGACGACTCGGCCGGCGTTCGATGGTCACGGGTCACCTACCTCGTAGACGGGCTCCCTGATGCCGAGCGAGGTGTAGTCCGCGGCGAGCCGCCCCGACCCCCTCGCTGCCCCCAACCCCGCCGGCACCGCGTCTCGGACCCCATCGCCTCCCCCTCTCTCCTCCTCCTCCTCCCTTGTGACCTCCTCTTTTTCCTCATCCTGCACCTCCTCCTCCTCCTTCTTGGTCACGGCCCGCCCATCCTTCCCCTCCGCTGCTCGCGGCACCGGTAGCGGCAGAAACCCTCCCTTCCGAGCACTCGAAAGCCCTAGCGGCGGAAGAGGCAGCCTCTGCGAGCCGCGGCGGAGGCAGACCCCGCCGGGCTGAAGCTGGAGCTGGAGTTGGGGCGGAAGCGGGAGGAGGAGCAGGGCGGCCTGCGACGAGTGAGGGGACGACACGGATGCCATGGGCGCGTGCTCCACGGGGGCATCAAGCGCGTGGCCGGCCGCGAGATCGCTCGCCGTAAAATTTCTTCTTTTTTCTGTTTGATGGGACTCTCCGTAAAATTTCAGGTGGTAAGATTCTCGAAGGCGACCACGACGAGGACGAGGGGAGGCGGAGCGGGAAGGGGAAGAATGCTATCCAGTGGATGAGCTGATGGCTGTGCGGGCTTCTGCTGGGGGTCAATCCTGACCGTCCGACCCGCGATCCGACGGGGCTGGTGCTCTCGGATGGCACCGTTTGTCCGTACCTTCTGGCTGGTGGGCCCTGAGAGTGAGGGGTCGTTGGATGCGGTGGTGAGCTCGCAGCTTGACAGCTGGTCGCTCGCGGCCTTGCCTCTCTCCTCTTCTGTGGCAGAATATGCCAGAGGAATGCATCTGTCGTGCGTGCGGGGCCCACTTGCAGTCTCTATGGAGCTTAAGTTTAGGGTCTTGATCTGTCGATGCACATCTTACGCTTTGCGGTGGGAGTAGAGGTGGGCGTCATGCCGTGTTGGGTCCAGACTCATCATGTTTCATGCTCGGCTCAGACGGCCACGACAACCCGTCGTACACTCGTCTTGTGTTGAGTGCAGCGGGCTTCGCCTTTAAGCGAGTCGAGCATGCCCTATTTGTGCTTCTTTCTGTGCCGACTCAGATCTGGCCCATTTATACTATTGTGACAAGAGAAAAGGAACTGGAGACGTATGGAGTTGAGACAGCGGACACAAACACTATGGGGAAAAGAACTAAAATTT
Source organism: Guadua angustifolia (assembly GCA_036346375.1). Classification (NCBI taxonomy): domain Eukaryota; kingdom Viridiplantae; phylum Streptophyta; class Magnoliopsida; order Poales; family Poaceae; genus Guadua; species Guadua angustifolia. The sequence continues at coordinate 66,398,631 of CM070504.1, read as the reverse complement.
ATTTATTCTTAAATAGTTACAGAGAGGGGAATGTGATGAACACGGGCGAGAGAGGAGGCAATGGACGAGAAAGGGAGTGAGGAAGATAGGCGAGAGAGATTGAGAGAGACGGACGAGAGAGGGAGAGATTGAGTGTAAGAGAGAGCTAAGAGATATTGAGAGATATGGGCGAGAGAGAGCAGCTTCTTGCCCTGTCTCTCAATCTTTCTCAGCTCTTTCCCCTCTTGTTCGTCTCTCTTAGGTGTCGGCGACGAGAGTGGTGTCCATACTGTTGGGTGATCCGTGGAGCTCATGATCTGTGGATTGGTGATTTTGATACTAGGCTTCTTCCTTATGCCCTGGGTCATCGGGCGGACCGACCCATGCTACTGATGTCGTCAGGGCTGTCTTGCCTATCTTTTCGGTTTTGGGCCCGTGCGGCCCATGCTCTGATGTCATCTTGGGGGATTTTGGACTGGACCGTGCCATCGTGCCTAGGGTCGACCAAAAAAACCCGTCCCAAGTGCCCACCTTTAGGTGGGAGGTGGGTATGTGTACGTCTATGGATAAGTGAACATTACTGAGAATGCTATTTGTTTTTTTTTAACACAGGTTAAAAGCTTGTATTTTGTACAGATAAAAAAATTATATTATCCTATGACATTAAGTTAATATCTTCTAGATCGATGTGTCTAGCCCACATTCTCGGTCGCACTGCGCCTACTTGTGATCAGCTCTGCTATAAGCCAGTAGAGCTTTTCCAATCTTTTCCTTTTTTGTTAGAGAATTTTTAGCGATATTGTATTTGTTTATTGGTGTATTATTTTTTTTCTTTTTTGTTAGAGATTTTTTGAGAAGACACACATGTTAGCACTTAATTCTTATGTGTGGAGAGGGGAAAAGAGAGCCAGATGAACCATCAGTGATACCTTCTTTTTTATTAGTAAAGGTTGGGCACTTGTCGCAACAATTCAATTTGGAATATTTAGGATCATGTTTTGCCTTTTTAAGATATATTGAACATTCCATACGACAATTTAATTGAAAACAAAGATGGCTATCACTACTCGAGATGTATCTAAGTTTCTTTTTCACTCGCATGGCTTTGCTTGCAAACTATGTATTTCACATGGAGAAGTTCGAAAATGTTGCAAACCAAATTCCACTACAAGGAACGTCATTTTCCCCGAGTGTTTTCCACACTTGGGATAGGGGACAAAACACTCGGGATACCCTATCCCGAGTGGGCACACTCGGCGTAGTGCACTCGGTGTTATTTTATCTGGAAAAGCTGGCTATGCCGAGTGTACACTCGGGAAAAAAAAACGATACCTGAGTGCACTCTCGGGATAGCTCTAGGATTGAGGACCACCACCGTGACGGCCAGGGTAGCGACACGTCAACATCTATACCGAGTGCACTCTCGGGATAGGTTGTGCTAGTTATGCCGAGTGCGCTCTCGGGATAGGGCGTGCCATCTATTCCGAGTGCACTCTCGGGATAGGGTGTGCCATCTATTCCGAGTGCACTCTCGGGATAGGTACCAGACCCTATTCCGAGTGCACTCTCGGGATAGGTACCAGACCCTGGCCACAAAACAGCCAGCTCAAATTCACATCCACGATACATCCAATTCACATCCAATTCACAATACATCCACAATTCACATCCATGCACAATTCAATTCACATTATCAAGCCACAATATAACATTATCAGTTAACATTTCAATAATACGTTGAACCAATATAACGAAGACAGCGCCATAACACATCCACAAAACATAACTCCATCGCACATTCACATACAATGCACATACTCGGGTTGTTATTTTCACACTCGCCCTAAAACTGGATTCTTGTAGTGTTCCTCACTATTGGATGTGCTGTAAGAGGCATGTGCCGACGTCTCCACCTCCGTTTATAACGCGTGCCACGCAAGAATGGCCACATTCGACAATGACAGGAATCATATGATGTGCTTCTATACATCATTTTCTTTCAAAATTGCACAAATTTTAAAGTAAAAATGAGGAGTAGATGATGATCACTTATCTATTCACTTACTTTAAGATTTATACAACTTGTATTAAGAGGTAATGTATAGAAACACTCCTCATAGCCAACTCTTACTCCCAACAGATTGCGCCGACCGATTGCCCCCTCGGAGTAATTTTGGCACGAATGTCTCCTTTCTTCCTCATAGAAATTCCGGTGATTTATCTTCCTTATTCTTGAGAGCAAGAGTCCAGATGCATATGTGCATGCCACACTGAGCAAGCAGGGTAGGGCATGCAAGTATGTACGCGACAAAATTAAATCTTTTTTTCTCTCTGTTGTATGATGCGCAAGTAGTTGGTATGTTTGCTGCTTTGATCCGATAGAGTGCACGTCGTGTCGTCCCCACAGCGAGGTGTGCTTCAGCTAGCCGGTAGAGGGACACCGGTGTTTGACTTTGCTGGGTCGTCGTTAATCGCTCGATCGATCGATGAGTGGGGCCTCCTCCAATTAGCAACCCTAATATTTGCCCAAATACTAGAGGTCTATTTGTAATGCAGAAATTTCACAGAAATTTTATATAAATTTGTTTAATTTCTAAAAAATCGAGAAAAAAATCTCATATTTTAAACAGAGCCTAGTCTTCTTGAGAGTTGAGACCAACCACGGTTTTGGCTCTAGAGTATTCACCGGAGGTGCCCCCCAGTGGAATTGATGACTAGTAGTATTCACCGACGCACTATCAAGCATACTGTCAGGTTCATAGATTGTAATGATCCTAACAAGGATTTACCTGAAGACAGGATGAAAATGAAGAGTTGGCTTAAATGACTAAGCTAAATTGACATAAACATAGTTTTTTTTTTTTTGCATAATCCAAATTTTATAAGTGAGTAGAAGAGAAGCGAAGAAAAAAAAGAGAGAAAAATACTTATCTCGTATATCCCCTCTCGCTTCCAGCCTCCGCTCTATACATCCCCCATACAGCTCCCCAATCCAACTCCAGCCCGTTGCACCACCCAACTACTCCCCTCCAACTCACTGCTCACCTCAGCTCCCCACTGCGCCTCCTCACATCGGCGATGCATCGACACCACCCTCTGTCCAGGCTTCCCTACGCCACCAGCACTGTCGCAAGGGCAAATAGGAGGATAGTAAAATATTTGTAATTACATTGGTCCGAGAAAGGAATCGTGGTACATACTCTTCTTCCTTTTATTTTTATAAAAAAATGTAAATTTGTCAAAGTTCACAAGTACCTCGTATCATCCTTAAATTAAAGTCTACAAGGTTCTCGTAAGGAGAGGCATGCCACGTATTGCCTTATGCCATTTTTCGAAAAACCACCTATGTTCTTCAAATTACAGATAGGTTCTTTTAAATTACGAATAGGTCCTTTGCGATTTTTTGTGATGGGAAGATTTTCTTTTCTTAATCGCGTTTGGGTCCCTTGTGCGCTATTTTACGAAAAAAACTCCCGTTAAATTCAAATCGCGAACAAGCCCTTTTCTAATTTTTCAGGATAGCGGACGGGTCCAAAAACGTAACAAATAGGCCCTTGCTCTTTACGTCTAGGTCATTTCTCTGTTTTTCTCGGAAAAAATGTTTTCGTCATCAGAAATATGTGTGCAGCTCTAAAAAAACACCCGTTAAATTCAAATCGCGATATGTGTGCAGTTCTATCTCTAAACTTTTTCCCCATCTCGATTTTCCATCTTGATCTCTGTATTTTTTTAAACATGTATTATTACTCGGTGAACGCATAGAGTGTTAGACTCGACAAAAGAAGGTTGTCATCTCTAATAATTTTTCTTCTTTTTTCCTCTAGACTATTTTCCCAACTCGGCCTCCAATATTTCCCAAATAATTTGTCGAAAGAGATATTTCTACAACTCTATCTCTCTATTTTTCCCCCGTAACTCGGTTTCTGCTATTTTTCGGAGTGAAGAATATGTGTACAGTTGTATCTTTATAACTTTTTTCCCAATTCGATCTATAGTATTTTTCAAAGCATGTATTATTGACGGTTGAACGTATAGAGTGTTAAATTATTATTCGGTGAACACGTAGAGTGTTAGGCTCGACAAAAGAAGGTTGTCATCTCTAATAATTTTTCGCCCTTTTCCCTCTAGATTATTTTCTCACCTCGGTTTTCCAGCTCGGTCTCTAATATTTTTCAAATAATTCGTCGAAAGAGATATTTCTACAACTCTATTTCTCTATTTTTGCCCCTGTAACTCGGTTTCTGCTATTTTCCTGAGTGAGGAATATGTGTACGGTTGTATCTTTATAGTTTTTTTTGCAATTCTATTTATAGTATTTTTCGAATCGTGTATTATTGACGGTTGAACGTATAGATTGTTAAATTATTACTCGGCGAACGCGTATAGTGTTAGGCTCGACAAAAGAAGGTTGTCATCTCTAATAATTTTTCACCTTTTTTCTCTAGACTATTTTTCCACTTCGGTTTTCCAGAAATTTTTCTACGAAAAAAGAACGTGCGCGACGTGTAACGCCGCGAAAAATATTCTAGTAAATTTTAATGCCACTAAAAAAAGACTTCACAACAAAAATCGATCACGCGACTTTCTTTTTTGAATCGATGAATCAACGGTTACTTGGCTCGAAATCCAAAGGCTAGCACCCAACCACATGCTCCCACGGACAACAGTTCTGACACAGACTCCAAGGCCTTCACCACCCCCCGAGAAAATTCGGTTCCTCTCCTCCCCTCAGCTTGATCCCAGGAGCGCGAAGCACCCTCTTCCCAGCTCCCACTCCTCAATACAGTAGTAGGCAGCCCACATCTCCGATCTCCCTCCCTCTCCGGAGATGGCATCGGCCACCTTCGCCGTTTCCTCGCTGGCGCCTTCCGCCGTGGCCCTTCCCCCTCTTCCCAACCTCTCCTCCCTTCGAACAAGACACCTTGTTGCATCACCTGTTGGCGGAGACGCCGGTCCTCGCTTTAGGAGCCGTACCTCGATTCGTCGCTACCTATGACGCTACTGTCGCCGCCGTCGAGATGGCGTGGTGCTTGACACCTCAGCATCCTCACCGATTAGTAGATTTCTTCCCCTCTCATCCACGCTATTATTGCTGCCCCGGATCTCGACTCCCAGCACTAGGCCAACGCCCATGGAGGCAGCCCGCGGTCGAGCTGTCGAGGCCGTCGGAGATGAGGGGCACTAGTAACACATTGTTCTAACTTTGGCGAAAATGTCGTTTCCAAGAAAATAATTATTCCGGTGAAACTTGGTACCATCGTACCATGCAATGGCGTTGTTCTCGTTCAACATTTTGGAACGAGGGGGCTATAGCTTATGTGAAAAAGCTGCTTTTTATTTTTTAGACTAAATAATGCTTTAGTTTTTTTATAATAGGTTATTTGATAAATAACTAATTTTCCTCAGCAATAAGCTGTAAAAATAGATCCAACTTAACTTTTAGCTTTTGCTAATTATATATGGCTCCTAATTTATACAAAAAAACCGCTTAAAAACTGAGCTGCTTTTTAGAGGTACTTACTGGCATTTCGGAAACTAAAGCTGAGGAAAAAAATTCTATGGCACTAAGTGCTATGTAGCATCTACAGCATCTCTCACATGATATATATTAGGAAAGAGAAGAACATTTAACTACTTTAAGATCTATACTATGTCGTATGCCTACTTTCTAAAATAGGTGCTACATGTTACCTGGTGCCATAGAATTTTATTTCACAGGGCCTTCACCGAGACTATAGCACTGTAACAGTTCGGGCTATGTAGGGAGTAGCAGGACGCTTTGGATCGTTGCAACAGTAGTTCCCGGTGATTCAAGATGGAGCATGTGCTCAAGCCATGGAGGATCAAAGAAAGCGACTCTTAAGTTTTCAATTTACAATTTTGATCAGATAGTGGACGCCACAAATTTAGGATGAAACTAGGATGTATTGTGGGTTGACCGCATGTTGCCCACATAGCCATGAACTTTTATATGGATCAACGTGGCAGTCCACAAAACTCATATACAATTTCGATTAGATAGCAGACGCTACAAATTTAGAATGAAAGTGGGATGTATTGTGGGCTATCCGCATCATGGCAGCCCACAAAGCTCATACGTGGGCAACACGGCCACTACGAAACTCCCAACTTCACGGCCGAATTTATAAGCTAGCTATCTGATCAATGGTCATCCTTCACTAGCTAATTCTCCTACTTCATCCTACTGAGTATTGGTCAAGCCAATTATCTGTCGCCTTGTTCAGGTCTTCAAGTAGCCATCAAGTGCATGAACGACAACGGCGAGTATGAGAGACCACAAATCTGTACAAGTATATATCAAGTCAAACCACATGCTTCTTGTGCCAAAACTACATTCAAGAATCAACATTACAGGAAATGTGTATATGATTTAACACCATATTACAGGAAATGCACATATAATTTAACTTCAGGCATCTATTCCTCCCTTAGAATGGCTGAAAAGTAACCCCATGTTGTCGTCCAGAGGTCAGGCAAGGGCAATGTAGCACCTGACCACCATATCAACTCCTCCACTCCTCCAAAGCTCTAGGAGATACATGTGAAAGATAAATATGCTCTTTTTGAGGCACACGAAACATCATGTCACATCCTTCATCCAAAAGATAAATATTACGGTCAGTAGATTACAAAATCTCAAACACAAGACAAACAGTTATTAAAAGATAACAGAAAATAGCCGATGGTAACAATGACTACAAAGGAACTTAAAATGAGCCAGAGTTTCATTAACAGAAAATGAGCATTACAAATTGAGAACAAAATCAATTATAGTTGGAACTTTTCATTGACACTTACATGGTGCTTAGGCATAGTTTCTTATAGCATAGCACAACACTACTAAAGTGAACTTACTTCTTTCAAGATCATTTTCTTACATTAAGCAAATGCTACACCAGACAGGCCTCTGACACGCAGCTTCTTCTTCATCTTCTGTTCTATTTTGAATCTGCACCCGGCAATAACAAATTAGAAAGAAAAAAAAACTAACATTAGAAACAAGAACTGCATGCAAGGGGGAAGGGAAGGATGTGCACTTCTTGGATAAGCGGCGACTCCTCTCGGTCACAGACCTCACTATCGTCTGGATGCCATTGCTCATCGCCACCAATCGTCGGCAGTTGCGGCTCTTTCTCGCCGCCTCCAGAGAGCCCCACCAGCAGCAGCTCTGCTCGATTGGCCGTCGCAACCTCGCCATCCCCATGCCTTCTCACGAGTGCTGACGCATAGGGAGATCAGCCAAGAAATTCTCACCTCAGCCAGCCATCAAAGAGGAAAGATCAAGAGGCATAGGAAGAGGAATACAAACTTTCCCAGTGGGGAATGCTCTTGGAGGCAGCGGATCGGACGAGATTCGACGGCGTCGCTGCCTGCGGTGGCCATGGGAGAGGAATACCTGAGTGGCAACTTGCTTCGTGAGCTATACGAACTCTCCTGCTATACGGACCCTCGGTGGGCTACGCCTGAGTATGAATACTTAGTGAGCTGTACAAATTCTTAGTGGGCTACGTGGTGAGCTATACAGATCCTTAGAGTAACCCCAAATTATAAGGAAAATTAAAAAATGTGAGCTCCAACTCAACCCTTATAAGGAATCTCTATTTTAGAGAGATCTCTTCTTACCCCTACATTTAGGGGCTTGCTCCTTCCTCCTTACTATTTTCTTCAACATTTTTTTTATTTATTATTTCTATTTTTAGTAAATAATTCATGGGTGCAAAGTAATAATAATGTTTAGATAAATAATAGGGGTGAGTAATAAGGAGTGTAGGTTAGAGACAAATTTGATATAGGGTGTCCCTAATTTTCACACCACCTCTAAATGAGTGATTTAGGGGAAAAATATAGGGGTTTAAGTTGAAGTTGCTCTTAGTGGGCTACGTACGTCGATCTCCTATAAGTGCGACATAATTTCGTAAAGGTTGATATAGTTTGAAATACCACTCCAAAGAATTTTGTCCAAGCTATACCACTTCAGTGAGTTTTGAATTCACACAATACCATTTACTCCCTTATAAATCCTTTTGCAGCTGTGGACCAATGGGAAAAGTCATTTTTGCTTTGGTCGGAAATATGCTAGGAACCATGCATTACTGCATTAGGAATGTTATAGACTTATATTGTGACAAGGGGAGGACACAGATTCCATTACCCCAATATTTTGCGAAACCATTTGTCAGAAGCCAAAATAAAAAAAAATGCTTCCAAGTCATTGGCAGTAATGTCACGTCACGAATGTGTCAGTCACATCCCACCATGATCATGTCATCTAGGTTGCGGGATATACCTTAGAAGTGCATCGCTACTGTTCCAGACTCATCACCACGATGTTATTTGTTTATGTCGTGGATGGATGTATCTCGGAGATATAGACCTTCTTATATCCTTTTTATGTACAGTGGCACATAGATGAGATCAGAGTTTTATAAAATACGACACGAGCATATACACGACACGAGTATATACAGTCTCAAGAATAAAGAAGATGAAGAACCACAATAACAACGTTGGAACAACTACGGCGAGAGAGAAAAGATTCGGCGAAGCCAATCGCAAATTCTTTAAGCATAATTTCAAAAGAGTACTAAGGATTATTGCTCTATCATAATCTTTTTAACCTTTCATGACCTTTGGATTATTGTCCTACACAAGAATATAGTGTTAAAGAATAATCTAGCATTTAATTTCCTCGTGCACAACTTATTTTCATAAGTTGGTTTTGTGGCTTCTCAGTTGCTTGGTTTTCCATGATAACCTCCTAGGTTTACATAATCTCCCTAGTTTTCCTCTAAAGCAAATAGGAATTATACTACTATTAGAATTTGTCTAGCACACTTTTTCAAATCCTAAAAGGTATATATGAGTCACCGTATTTAACGATTATTTTTTGGAAAATATATCTAGGGCAATGGCAGCCTTCTGCATTTTGCCAGAACGAAACCTGCACATATCCTTGAGCATAAGATTTTAGACCTAAATCTACGGAGGAAGACGAGCATTCGGCGGCGCAAGGTGTCGGGGAGGCAGATTGGATCCAGCTTTGCCGAAGATGGCGATGCTTGCATGGCGCCTGTTATTAGCAGAGGTGGAGATATCAGTGCATGAATTTTGGAGCACATCCAACAGTAAGAAACTAGGCTGAAATCTCCAAAGTTTTCAAACGACAGATATGTAATTTCATGTGAAATTAATAGTTCGCAAACAGATCCCTCCCAAACCAGAACCAGGCCTTAGAGTAGTGATACCCATATTTGTTTTGAAGTGAGTCGTTGTATAAGATGTTCAATATATCTAAAACTAAGCATGATCTTAAATTCCACATTGTGGTAAACAACTGAAATGTATAGTATTAATAAAAACTAGAAGTGGAAAAGAAACATTGGGAGACTGCTTAGAAAGGGCTACAATGAAATAGAGCATCTGGATAGAACAAGGACCAGTGCTCATGATGGGGAACTAGCAGCCGACGCTGCCGAGTAAAAGAAGTTGTACGCCTCAGCTACTTCCATATACCACATTGCTTCACGGTCCGGCTGCCCAGAGAGATCGACTATCTTATGCACCTGCAACAACCAAGTCCACAGACGTCAACAGAACTCACCTTGACAGGTTCAAAGATGTTCATAGAAGTCCACAACCGCACGTGCATATCAATGCAAGAGATGATGTCATATTACAGGTCTCAAGTCTGAACCTAACAACAGAGACACACTCGATATTAGATGCGAGGTGAAACAATGACCATACAAGTTTCTAGTTTGATCACGTTTTCGAAAAGTCAGTCATAGAAACACTAATTCGATTACATAAGTTTAAGGCTGCAGAACTGCGAAGGTACCAAACGAAAGAAGCATACTGGATGGAAAGGTGAACCATCAGAAGAACAAAACCACCATCCTCATCATGCCTTCATGACAATCAATTAAAGCGACCGTGGTTAATACATGTAGAAACAAGCCTTGACACGATGTGCAGCTTTCTAAGCCTGTCACTTTATTCAGCAAATATATGGTTCAACAAAAATAACAATTTCAAGGAGATCGCAATTTGCAAGTAACCCATCATCTGCTGCACCATGCTAATAGGTAACTACCAAAAACTATCATATTGATCTGAACCTACAAAACTAACTCCCAATCTCAAACATATTGGTTTCCGCAATGGTTGTTTTTCTCAAGTTTAGGATAAAGTATTACTTTTCATTATGCAAAACTGACTATTCCATTGGAAGTTCTTCAAGTCTACAGAACTACAGCAACTATCAACAGTCTAATATTGGCAGTGACTTCAGAACAATTATCTGGAATGTAGCCAACCGATACAGCTCCTAAGGTAAGACAGCATATTAGTATTCAAGTCCTTCCTTATTCTTTGCTTAAATAATGTGTTCAGAACTTCAGGTCAAGTTTGCTATCAGTTCATTAAAGCTAATAAAGATTTCTATAAAATCATGTTGATGATTTCAGCTATGTTTATAGCTAAAAACAGAAACAGTAACCAGTAAAGATTTGCAATAATACTCCTTTACAGACAAAAAATTGTCTCTTTGATTCGCATGCATACCTCATGGAAAATGGTAATTGGCTAGGCGTGCGGGCGTGCACCCAGCCCATTAGGGTTCAAGTCCTAGATTTGGCGCTAGTATCCGCCAATTTAGGAGTACACACACGCGTGCGCGTTCATTAGAAAAGCACGTGCCCGCGCTGTGTGAGTGTGGTGTGTGTTGAGCGTGTGTGTTTTTGCCTTGTACTAAAAAAAAGTTTGGGGGAGAAGATACAATTTTGTGAACAATCTAATGATTGAAAGAGCTAGGAAGTCAAGAAACACAATTGTTCCCCCTTTTTTCTTTTAAGATCTACCAGGATACTAAAGAAGCATGGGAAACATTATATTTCAAAATAACCTTTCGCTACTGTAGACAGCTCTTCTTACAATCTGATACCAAAAGGATAACAAGTACAATGATGCAATATGTGTTAGTATTATTTAACTTTCTGTTATTCTCAAATAGTTGAGATAATAGCTTACAGCTGAGTTTGAAGTTTGAACCCAAAAGCTCAAAAAATCTAGGACTAACACGCTTTATCAAAGGAAAACCAACTGCACCTTGAAGTATATCAGGTTCAAAATCAGAAGTGCTATTGCAGAGGATAAACAGCTCCCAAGAGTGAAACTAATAAGCTGTACTTGAACACTGGCATGCATTACTACTTTTTACTGTAAGTTCAACCTAAGAAGTCTAACAGCGTATGCCTTCTCTTTTTCTTCCTTAGTCATTCAAACATTAGCCAGGCCTGGAACTGCAGATGTTGGCTTAATTCAAATATTCAAATCATTCAAAACTGAACTTTGCATGAAACAATAAAGAACCCACAACGAGAAAACCCCCAATGATCAGTGAATGGATAAAAATATGCATGTAAGCAGGCAGGGATGCACAAAGAGAGCGAGGGAGGGAGATGGAACCTTGATCAGTGGCTGAGTGCCCTGAGACTCGTTTGCAACGTATGCCCCAATAATCATTACATACATCCCTACAGCATAAAATAGGGCCATCAACTAGAGTAAACAAATCAGGAACTAGGAAAGCAAGAAGAGACGGCTAGAGGCCTAGAGCACAAACAGTGAAAAAAGCTGTGTAAATACTAAATAGCACTATTCGAGATATATAAAGAAACCAGGTGTACAGCGCAGCTGCAAGTCGATATGGTAGTGAGGCTTGGTGAATCGGCCGGTGCGCGACTGTGCGCGCACCAATTAGGTGGTGGCGTGGCATGGCATGGCAGAAGAGCAGTCAAGCATGACGCGCAAATCTATTCTGAGGAGTACAATTATAAACTGACAGCATGCTGACAATTAACTCACGGTACCATCTAATCGTAAACATCCTCTAACATGACGCATACATTCGAAACTATATATGCAATTTGATAATTTTGCACAAGTAAAGTTATTTCTCAACCACATCAAATCTAAGAAACGAAGAAGGGAAGACCAAAGGACCAGCAAGGATCCAAGACTCCGAGAACCTGGCTGCCACGGTTGGCCCTCGGCGTCGCCGGGCTGGAGGAGGAGCTCGGCGACGCAGGACCCGTCATCCAGCCAGAGGCGCTCGTTGCCGGCGCTGTAGTCCGCCCGCACGAGCACGCCCTGCCTTCCGCCGCAAGTCATCAGGTCTCCGAGCAAGAAAAGAGGGGCGGGGGTGCGGCGGGGTGGGGGGAAGAAAGAGGCGGCGTCGGAGTTGGGACCTGGAGCCAGGCGCGCTGGAAGTGGATGCCGAAGAGCTTCTGGGCGGCGGAGGAGCCCTCGGAGGAGGGGGCCGCCGTGGAGCCGGCGAGCTGGGAGCCGAAGAGCTTCAGCGCCGCCAGGCTGTAGTCCATGGCGGTCTTAGGCACGGCGCCGCCGCGAGGGTGTCTCTCCATTATTTTCTTGCGGCCTCTCGGCCTCGGGTTTTGATTCGTTTGAATAAGCTGCTGTATACGGGGTATTTCGATATTTGACATCTAATTTGCATGTTTTTCGAGCTCTGTGTATGATATATGGGTCTATCTGAATCAATGATAGTGGGCCAGGGTGTCAAATATTGAAAAATTCGTTTTTAAAGGGTGTCAAATTTCAAAATCTCTCACTGTATGCGGGGCTGGCACAAATCAGTGGAAAAAATTGATAATATGCCACCCCTTAGCGAGCGGCAATATCAGGAGTAGCATATTTTCAAATCTCCTCAAATCAGTGTCGCGTGAAAAACAGTACAAGCTCGACGGACGTCCGTGTACACTACGATTAATCATAGTACAGTCCAATTAATCGAAATTTAAAAGATGTTATTTGTTATTATTAATATATTTATTTATGTTTAGAATTAATTAGAAATATTTTAGATACCTAAAGTTATTGTAAATTATCACTTTATAAAACATATTTTACATTTCGTTGTTTATACTTTATCCAAAGATATATACTATGAACACTATAGAACAATATTATAAACTAATTTATCGGTCTCAATGAATAAAAATAAGCTATTTTTTGATCAAAAGAAAAATATATTATTAATCAGAAAAGGATTGATTAATCGGATTATGCAGCAATTAATCGTTCGGATTATGCAGCAATTAATCGTTCGACCGTATTAATTGCACTTAATTAAACTATTCGTGATGGTTTAGTCACCGTCGTCAATTAATTGTCCAACTAATCGATTGAATCAGTCGTCTTTCACAATGCTAGGCAATTGACAGTTCGTGTGAGGATGGGTATTCAATTAGGAGTAGGGGTGGATGTCAAGCCAACTCGACTCGACTCGTTAAGATAACGAGCCAACTTGATTCGACTCATTTTCTTAACGAGCTGAAAACTCAACTCGGCTCGACTCGTTAAAAACTCGAGTTGGCTCGAGTTAGCTCGTTAAGCTCATTACGATGCCTCTGACTATCTGCTCAACAATGTGCTACAAAGTTTCAATATTCAATAGTTTTATGACTGTATAAGTATAGATGCAGCCGAGTCGAGAATTGGGGAATTGCGGATGTGAAATAGGGAAAAAGAATTAGGTCTAAAGGTTGAAGGAATAGGGCTAGAGTTACAGACTTATAGTGTTTTTTTTTCTGACTCGTTAAGCTCGTTAGCTCATTCGTTTAACTCGTTATCTTAACGAGTTTAAAACCCAACTCGACTCGACTCGACTCGTTAAGGAACGAGCTCGAGTCAAGTCGAGTCGAGTTTTTGAGTACTTGTGGGGACCCGGATTACCAAATCCGAACCCTCTGTGTTTCAACCGTGCTAGTCCAGGAACAGCTAGCACACACAGTTATACAGTGATGATAACACAGTCATATCATAAAGTAATTAACAGCAATAAAGCGAAAGAGTGTAAACATCATCATCACATTATTACAAGTATCGAGCCTTACGGCTTAAGTGAGTAAGTAGCAGCGGAAAATGTAGCAACAAAAAGAGCCAATCAGTGTGCCCACAGGCAACCGACTGGGGTACGCTCCCTAGAAGTCTGGGTCTTCCTCCTCTCCAAAGTCTTCACCACAGATATCGAACGGAGGAATGCAAGCACGGGGATAGCTGTTTCTGTCCTCCTCATCTGCTTTATGGAATAAGCAGCCCCGCGATGAAATACGAGGGTGAGTATGCAACATACTCAGCAAGTCTTGGAAACTTAATGCAAATAACTAAATGCAAGGCTAGAACAAAGGAAGCATATAGGGTTCATTTGCATAAAGCGAAATTGAAATTTAAATACAAGTAATAATTTCATAAAGCGAAGATTTAACAAAATGTAAATAGCATAAATAATTAAATTGAAGTATAACAATTTACGTGTTCCAACTACACCGTTGGCTCTAGCCGCCAAACTAATATCCGGGAGTTCCATCTACTCACGGATTTCCAAACCACATTTCCATTTAAACCAAAACCATCATTTTTCCATTTAAAACCAAAACCATAAAATCTACTATGTGAAATCGTTCCACGCTTGCCCTTATCCGTGGGCACGGCTACTCAAGTAGTTTTGACTCTGCAGAGTTTGTACACTTTACCCACACGACATGATCAACCCCTTTTGCCAAGCTATTGACGCACTTCCTTTGGTGTGTCGGCAGGGAGATCATGACAAGGCCTTTACAATGCATAATACCGCTACCGACTCCGCCCACTAAGGTTTCACCGCTGTTAGGGCATCCCACCCAGTACAGAAGCCCCCTCTTGCGCCTTGCAAGTACCCTCCCGGCAAACCGCACAGCCCAATGGCGAAGTCAAATAACGGTACATGCAAATTACTTAGCCAGGTCGTACCCATAATAGACATGTGGTTGTACTGTATAGCATGGCCCAAGGTAACACACGACCGGTCCTTAATTGACTGGGGGCGAAACAATCATATTCCCAAATTTTGTGCATCCCGCACCCGCCATACAACCATCCGCCCCGGTCTAAACCATTTTTCACTTTTATTTTCAAATTAATACCAGCAACACCAATTGCCGTATTTTCACAATTCAATTTGAATCAAATATGAAAGCATTTCCATAATGGTAAGGTACCGACGTGATTAAGCATGGCTAAGCATTTTCTACCGTCCCATAATACGAAAATGATTATTATTAACACTAATTAATTTTCCTAGGGTGTCAATGGTTGTCAAAATGAATATCAATGTGGGTATAACAATTTGGCATTTATCTAAGCATTTAAAATGACATTAAAGTACAAGACGCAAAATAATAAGCATGCAATAATTTAAAAACAAAATAGCATTTCATAAACTTGGGTTCAATATGGTCAAGGAAGACTTGCCTTCAACCTCTCCATGGTGCTACCTCATTGGATGCTCCGCTCGCTCAACCAAGAGTCGCTTACACGCTAAACGAGACAAAAATAAATAAAACAAAAACAAAAATAAATAAAATACAAAAATTCAAAATAAATACACCAACAGATAGATCTTGATTTTAGATGAATTTAGAAATTTGAATCGTCCAAATCGGAGTTTGAACGGAGGAGAACGGGCCTTCCGAAGTTTTTCGGGAGAGAAAATCGGAAAATTAACAGGGTCTGACACGTGTCGCACTACGATTGGCTGAGATCCAGAAATTCAGGAAAAATAGAAAATAAAAGAAATAAGTGCACTGACATATGGGGCCCACGAGTCATAGACTCGGTTCACCGTGGTGACACAGGGCGACGTGGCGCAACGTGGCACGACGTGGCGGACACGCAGATCTACGGTGATGAGGTGGCGCACACGTGGCTAGCATGTGGCAGACACGGGCGAAATAGTGCTGATGTGGCGCCGATGTGACAGCCACGTGGCGGCGCCGATGTGACAGCCACGTGGCGACTGACGCGACGGGTTAGGGCTAACGTGGCGACGCCAACGCTTCAACCACGCGGGCTCAAGATCTACGGTGGCGCCGACGTGGCGATGACGTAGCGACACATGGCAGTGACGAGGCATACACGTATACACTAAGGCTTACGTGGCGGCGACGTGGCGAACACCTAGCGAACACGTGGTAGACGACAAGGCGTGTCTGGCTCGGGGCTTACCGAAAACGTGTACGTGATGAAGATCTGGCGGTTGATGACCGATCGGACGGCTGGGAGTGGCGGAGAGGAAACGACAGCGAGGCAGCAGCGAAAATCACCGGACTTGGGGAAGACAGCATGCCAAACGACGGAGGAGGACCGGGTTAGATTCGGATCTTGGTGGAATAGAGAGAGCATCGCACGGGGAACTCAATGGTACAACCTATGGCACCGGAGACTCACCGGAGAGGAAAGTATTAGCGGCTCAAAGCTTCGGGCACGGTTGCAAACTCCGACGAGGTCGTGTGCACAGCCGGAGACGGCTCGGGAGGTGTGGCTAGGGCCGGCGGGTGCGGCGCGAGGCGGAGAACGTGACACGCGAACCGGAGTGGGTTTTTATAGCCTAGGGATGCGGGAATAGCGCGGAAAACTAGGGCGGCGGCAGGTAAGGTTCGCACGGGCGACGACGCAAGGGTTAGGGTTAGGGTTTACTATTGAGGATGACGGCGCGAACGTTGACCGTGGGATCGGCGATCAACGGCTGATGGTTAGGGTTTCCGGTTAAGTTGGCTTGGGCTGGAAATTTGGGCCGGCGGAATGGTGAATAGGAGTGGGCCGAGGTGGATTGAACAGTGGAATCGGCCCACACGGAAGAGAAAAGGTATTTAAAAGATTTTCGAATAAAATAATAAAAAATACTAGAAAACTCCAAATGACTTCAATAAATCCAAATAAATAGCGAATAAATTCAGAAAAATTCCCAAAAATACAGAAAAATCAAATGAAGCATAAGGAACCCAATAAAAATATGAAATAATTAATTTGAGTTATAAATTAATCATATTAAATCCTTTTTGACTTTTGAAAATTCAATTTAAGCTGAAATTGATTCAAATAAAATGCAAGGGTTCAGATTTTGAAATTCAAGTCTAGGAAATTGAAAAACGGAATGTTACAAACCTCCCCCCTAACAAGAAATCTCGACCCCGAGATTTGGGACTAACCAGGGAAAAAGGCTGGGGAACTCCGCTCGAAGATCCTCCTCGCGCTCCTAAGTGGCTTCCTCTTCTGGATGGTGGTTCCACTGCACTTTGCAGAACTTGATCACCTTGTTCCTTGTTCTGCGCTCAGCTTCCTTCAGAATTCTGATCGGATACTCAGGATAGGTCAGATCTTCATGCAGCTCAACATTTTCCAACTGCATCTGACTATCTGGCACTCTGAGGCACTTCCTCAGCTGTGACACATGAAACACATTATGCACATTCGCCAGCTGCGGTGGCAACTCCAACTGATACGCCACTTCCCCACTTCTAGCTAGAATTGGGAAAGGTCCAATGAATCTCGGTGCCAACTTGCCACGAACTCGGAATCGACGCATTCCTTTGAGCGGGGAGGCTTTCAAATACACATAATCGCCAGGTGCAAAGGTCAACTCCCTTCTACGATTATCCGCATAGCTCTTCTGCCTAGACTGCGCTGTCCTCAATCTTTCCTGAACCATCTTCACTTGTTCCTCAGCCTGCTGCAGGATATCCGGACCGAAGACTTGGCGATCTCCTGTCTCATGCCAACATGGAGGTGTCCTACACTTCCTTCCATAAAGAGCTTCGAACGGCGACATCTGCAAGCTGGCCTGATAACTGTTGCTGTAGGAGGACTCCGCGTATGGCAGACTCTAATCCCAGCTGGCTGCATTGGACAGTGCACAAGCTCTCAACATGTCCTCCAGAATCTGGTTCACCCGCTCCGTCATCCATCCATCCGGGATGATAAGTCATCTTGAAGTTCAGATTGGTGCCTAATGCTTCTTGTAACTTTTGCCAGAATCTAGATGTGAATTGGGTGCCCCGATCTGAAACAATCTTCTTGGGCACGCCATGCATACACACAATCCGAGACCTATACAGCTTTGCAAGCTTATCTCCCCCATAGGTTGTCTTCACAGGAATGAAATGTGCAACCTTTGTCAGTCGATCCACGACAACCCAAATCGAGTCATAGCCTGACCTGGTCCTCGGAAGTCCTGTGATGAAATCCATCCCAATTTCTTCCTACTTCCATTCTGGTACCTTCAATGGCTGCAACAAACCCGCTGGCCTCTGATGTTCAGCTTTCACTCGCTGGCATACATCGCACATGGCTACATATTCTGCAATTTCCTTTCTCATCCTGGGCCACCAATAAACACCTCGAAGGTCATGATACATCTTGGTGTTTCCTAGGTGGATTGAGTATGCTGACTCATGCACTTTCTTCAGAATCAACTGCTTGACTTCTTTCTAATTCGGCACATAAATACTCTTCCCAAGCCATACTGTTCCTTCCTCATCTTCTGAGAATCCTGGGGCTTTACCTTCCTTGATTCTTTTCTTGATTCTAGCAGCTTCCTTGTCTGACTTCTGCATCTTCTTGATTTGATCCACCAGAGTTGGCTGAATTTCCAAAGCAGCAACATATCTTTCTTCCACCAACCCCAAGTGCAGACGCTGAAACTCCTCATGAAGAGCAGGCTGACCTTCTTGAACCATCAATTGGTTGCAGTAGCTCTTTCGGCTCAGTGCATCGGCAACCACATTCGCCTTACCAGGATGGTAATGTATGCCCGCATCATAGTCCTTTATCAGCTCCAACCATCTTCTTTGCCTCAAGTTGAGATCTGCTTGAGTGAAGATGTATTTCAGACTTTTGTGGTCTGTGAAGATCTCGCAATGATTCCCAATGAGATAGTGCCTCCACAGCTTCAATGCATGCACAACAGCAGCCAATTCCAAGTCACGGGTTGGATAATTCTCCTTATGTGGTCGCAATTGCCGCGAGGCGTATGCGACTACCTTGCCTTCCTGCATCAGCACACAATCCAGACCCTGCCTCGAAGCATCACAATAGATCTCGAAGCCTTTTTGAATGTCCGGACAGACGAGCACTGGGGCTGTAGTCAACCTTTTCTTCAACTCCTGAAAGCTCTGCTCGCAAGCTTCAGTCCATTCAAATTTCTTCTCCTTCTTTAGCAGCTGGGTGAGCGGTCTAGCAATCTTCGAGAATCCTTCGATAAACCTTCTGTAGTAGCCCGCTAACCCAAGGAAACTCCTGATATCCGGCACTGACTTGGGCTGCCTCCAATCAAGCACTCCTTTCACTTTTTCCGGGTCAACTGAGATACCTCCAGCAGAGACGATATAACCCAAGAAGGCAACTTCTGTCAACCAGAACTCACACTTGCTGAACTTGGCATACAGCTGGTGACTTCTGAGCTTCTCTAAGACCATTCTCAAATGTCCTTCATGCTCAATCTCATCTCGAGAATAGATAAGTATATCATCTATGAACACCACCACAAATTTATCCAGGTAATCCATGAACACCTTGTTCATCAGATTCATGAAATAGGCTGGAGCATTGGTCAGACCAAAGGACATGACTGTGAACTCATACAGTCCATATCGGGTGGCAAAGGCTGTCTTCGGGATGTCCTGCGGCCTTATCTTCAGCTGATGATAGCCAGATCGCAGATCGATCTTGGAGAAGATGCAAGCTCCGATCCCTTCAACTGATCAAACAAATCGTCGATCCTGGGCAAGGGATACTTGTTCTTGATGGTGACTTCATTCAAAGCTCAGAGTCGGCGACATCCGCAGTTGTTGTCCTTCTTCTTCACAAAGAGCACTGGCGCTCCCCAAGGCGACGAACTCGGACGGACAAATCCCTTCTCTTGCAGCTCTTCGATTTGCTTCTTCATCTCGGCGAGTTCATTGGCTGGCATGCGGTAGGGCCTCTTGGAGATAGGAGCTGTGCCGGGGACTAGCTCTATGATGAACTCAATGTTCCGATCAGGCGGCATGCCTGGCAACTCCTCCGGAAACACATCCGGGTATTCACTCACCACAGGCACACTTTCCACAGTGATTTCTTTCAACTGGTTCAATGTGCACTTCCCACTTGAGGACTTGTCAGACATACACTCCACTCGAGTGCCTTCTGCATTGGTGAGAGTGATGGCTCTTCGGCCACAATCAATCTGACCCTTGAACTTGACTAACCAGTCCATCCCTAGGATGACATCTATTCCCTTTGAATCCAAGAGGATGAGAGTCGCTAGGAATTTTACTCCATTGATTTCTATGGCGGCGCCTGCGCACACCAAACTTGTTTTCATTTCTTTGCCTGGAGATTGCACTATCATAGGGCTCTTGAGAGGAAAAGACTCCAAACCAAATTGCTCAACAAAACACTTGGAGATAAAAGAATGCGATGCTCCAGAATCGAACAACACTGTGGCAGGAATTGAATTGACAAGGAACGTACCCAATACCACATCTAGTGCATCCTGAGCCTCCTCTGCAGTCACGTGGTTGATACGTCCTCTCCCAACCGACTGCGGTGCTCTCGGAGTGCGCGGCGCTCCACGTCTTGATCCCTGAGCTGGAGTCTTGGCTGAGCTAGCTCCCAAGCTGAAAATCTTGGCGTCATTGGTGGCGCCTCGAGGACATTCTTGGCATAGTGACCCAACCGATGGCGGTGAAAGCATCAACTCTGCAACATTGGTGTTCCCCTATGCTGCCGAAGGCCGCAACATCTTTGCGGTCCTCGAGCAATCTGGCGAGGTCGAGTAGGAGTACTAGGTGCTCCTGAGCAGTGCCTCTTTGACTCATTGAGAATCTTCTTGCTCTTATGGCACTACCGGCCACAACCACGACCACGGCCTCTGCGACCAGTTCTACGACTTCTGCTCTGACTCCCCAACCGAAGCAACGGCTAAGGATAGATGAGAGGGAAAAAGCACAAGATAAGGAGACTAGGGGAGGTAGCCATTCCAAGGCAGAATAAGCAGCAAAACTCCAACGAAAGGTGGCTGCAACACAATGCCTGGGGCAAGTGTCCAACACACCTAACACGCAAGCAACAAAATCCAATAAACTCCGATTACTACGCGAAGAAGAGTGACATGGGCACTAATAACTTATTCTTCATAAGGGTCCTTCTGAGCGATCTTCCGTCCACTTGATCCTTCTAGCAGTCCTTCCATCTGTCTTGTAAATGACCGAAGACTTAGAGAAATTTTAGGGGATAAGATCAAATTTAATTTTCAAAACAATATTTGGAAAAGGAAAGAAATAAGAACCTAAGAATAAGGTGAGAGGAGACCA
Organism: Guadua angustifolia; assembly: GCA_036346375.1. Classification (NCBI taxonomy): domain Eukaryota; kingdom Viridiplantae; phylum Streptophyta; class Magnoliopsida; order Poales; family Poaceae; genus Guadua; species Guadua angustifolia. The sequence continues at coordinate 66,377,443 of CM070504.1, read as the reverse complement.
ACTTCTCAATTCAAATTCGTTGGTTTGATTTAGAAAATAATTTTGAAATTCTACACGACTATTCTAACTAGGGTTGCGACCTACAGTCGATATGGCTCTGATACCACCACTGTGGGGACCCGGATTACCAAATCCGAACCCTCGTGTTTCAACAGTGCTAGTCCAGAACAGCTAGCACACACATCATCTGATGATGATAACACACGGTCATATCATAAAGTAATTAACAGCAATAAAGCGAAAGAGTGTAAACATCATCATCACATTATTACAAGTATCGAGCCTTACGGCATAAGTGAGCAAGTAGCAGCGGAAAATGTAGCAACAAAAAGAGCCAATCAGTGTGCCCACAGGCAACCGACTGGGGTACGCTCCCTAGAAGTCCGGGTCTTCCTCCTCTCTAAAGTCTTCACCACAGATGTCGAACGGAGGAATGCAGGCACGGGGATAGTTGTTTCTGTCCTCCTCATCTGCTTTATGGAATAAGCAGCCCCGCGATGAAATGCGAGGGTGAGTATGCAACATACTCAGCAAGTCTTGGAAACTTAATGCAAATAACTAAATGCAAGGCTTGAACAAAGGAAGCATATAGGGTTCATTTGCATAAAGCGAAATTGAAATTTAAATACAAGTAATAATTTCATAAAGCAGCATTTAACAAAATGTAAATAGCATAAATAATTAAATTGAAGTATAACAATTTACCAGGTTCCAACTACCTGGTTGGCTCTAGCCGCCAAACTAATATCCGGGAGTTCCATCTACTCACGGATTTCCAAACCACATTTCCATTTAAACCAAAACCATCATTTTTCCATTTAAAACCAAAACCATAAAATCTACTATGTGAAATCGTTCCACGCTTGCCCTTATCCGTGGGCACGGCTACTCAAGTAGTTTTGAATCTGCAGAGTTTGTACACTTTACCCACACGACAGGATCAACCCCTTTTGCCAAGCTATTGACGCACTTCCTTTGGTGTGTCGGCAGGGAGATCATGACAAGGCCTTTACAATGCATAATACCGCTCTGACTCGTCGCTAAGGTTTCACATTGTTAGGGCATCCCACCCATCTGAAGCCCCTCTTGCGCCTTGCAAGTACCCTCGACAAACCGCATACCCAATGGCGAAGTCAAATAACGGTACATGCAAATTACTTAGCAGTCGTACCCATAATAGACATGTGGTTGTCTTGTATAGCATGGCCCAAGGTAACACACAATAGGTCCTTAATTGATCAGGCGAACAATCACATTCAAAATTTTGTGCATCCCTTTTAGCCATACAACCATCCGCCCGGTCTAAACCATTTTTCACTTTTATTTTCAAATTAATACCAGCAACACCAATTCTCAGTATTTTCACAATTCAATTTGAATCAAATATGAAAGCATTTCCATAATGGTAAGGTACCGACATGATTAAGCATGGCTAAGCATTTTCTCATTCCCATAATCTGAAAATGATTATTATTAACACTAATTAATTTTCCTAGGGTGTCAATGGTTGTCAAAATGAATATCAATGTGGGTATAACAATTTGGCATTTATCTAAGCATTTAAAATGACATTAAAAGTCAAAGACGCAAATAATAAGCATGCAATAATTTAAAAACAAAATAGCATTTCATAAACTTGGGTTCAATATGGTCAAGGAAGACTTGCCTTCAACCTCTCCCGCGGCTGCTACCTCTGTCGGATGCTCCGCTCGCTCAACCGAAGAGTCGTCTACACGCGAAACGAGACAAAAATAAATAAAACAAAAACAAAAATAAATAAAATACAAAAATTCAAAATAAATACACCAACAGATAGATCTTGATTTTAGATGAATTTAGAAATTTGAATCGTCCAAATCGGAGTTTGAACGGAGGAGAACGGGCCTTCCGAAGTTTCTCGGGAGAGAAAATCGGAAAATTAACAGGGTCTGACACGTGTCGCACTACGATTGGCTGAGATCCGGAAATTCATGAAAAATAGAAAATAAAAGAAATAAGTGCACTGACATATGGGGCCCACGAGTCATAGACTCGGTTCATGTGGACTCGGTTCACCGTGGTGACACAGGGCGACGTGGCGCAACGTGGCACGACGTGGCGGACACGCAGATCTATGGCGATGAGGTGGCGCACACGTGGCTAGCACGTGGCAGACACGGGCGAAATAGTGCTGATGTGGCGCCGATGTGTCAGCCACGTGGCGACTGACGCGGCGGGTTAGGGCTGACGTGGCGACGCCAACGCTTCAACCACGCGGGCTCAAGATCTACGGTGGCACCGCGTGGCGATGACGTGGCGACACATGGCGTGGACGAGGCATACGTATACACTAAGGCTTACGTGGCGGCGGCGTGGCGAACACCTAGCGAACACGTGGTAGGCGACAAGGCGTGTCGGCTCGGGGCTTCTGCGATGTACGTGGCGAAGATCTGCGATTGATGACCGTCGGACGGTGGGAGTGGCGGAGAAAGCGGCGGCGGCGGCGAAAATCACCGGACTTGGGGAAGACAACATGCCAAGCAGCGGAGGAGGACCGGTTAGATCGGATCTTGGTGGAATAGAGAGAGCATCGCACGGGGAACTCAATGGTACAACCTATGGCACCGGAGACTCACCGGAGAGGAAAGTATTAGCGGCTCAAAGCTTCGGGCACGGTTGCAAACTCCGACGAGGTTGTGTGCACAATGGAGACGGCTCGAGATGTGTGGCTAGGGCGTGGTCGTGCGAGGCGAGAACGCGACACGCGAACCGGAGTGGGTTTTTATAGCCTAGGGATGCGGGAATAGCGCGGAAAACTAGGGCGGCGGCAGGTGAGGTTCGCACGGGCAATGGCGCAAGGGTTAGGGTTTACTGTTGAGGATGACGGTGCGAATGTTGACCGTGGGATCGGCGATCAACGGCTGATGGTTAGGGTTTCCGGTTAAGTTGGCTTGGGCTGGAAATTTGGGCCGGCGGAATGGTGAATAGGAGTGGGCCGAGGTGGATTGAACAGTGGAATCGGCCCACACGGAAGAGAAAAGGTATTTAAAAGATTTCCGAATAAAATAATAAAAAAATACTAGAAAATTCCAAATGACTTCAATAAATCCAAATAAATAGTGAATAAATTCGGAAAAATTACCAAAAATACAGAAAAATCAAATGAAGCACAAGGAACCCAATAAAAATATGAAATAATTAATTTGAGTTATAAATTAATCATATTAAATCCTTTTTGTCTTTTGGAAATTCAATTTAAGCTGAAATTGATTCAAATAAAATGCAAGGGTTCGGATTGTGAAATTCAAGTCCAGGAAATTGAAAAACGGAATGTTACAGTACTCATTAAACTCACGAGTTTCAAATTTTTTTCCACCCCTAATTAGGAGCAGGGATTTGCTTTCAGTGACTTATTAGATAGAAAATTGGTTATATTTGATTCCTCCCTTTCTCTTATGGTGAGTCCATGCTTATTACTTTTAACTAATTTACTGTCCTATATTGTTTTATCTACTTTCTTCTATGATTTGATAGCCAACAAGGCGAAACTATGATCAAATTGGGAGGCTAGAAATTGCCATTCATAGAAACCATTACTTTGTTGTTTACTAGCTGATTGCGTTAACATTTAGATGAAAACTAGGAAATAGTTGTTATAGTACTGTAGTCTATAGAAACTGAACTTTATTGTTGTTTATCAGGAGGAACATGACTTCCATGTTATATTTGTATAATTCCTGATTAGTTATTAGTAAGCATAAAGTAAACGTAGGAAGCATAGTACAATTGATTTGACGAAGAACATTCTTCCGCTGTAACAATTTTCTTACAATGAAAATGTACAAAAAAATAGATAATTTTCTCATTAATTGAAGTCCACATTACCGACTAAAAAGGGAACATGAATGATGGGCTGATCTAGTGATGTATTGCTAAAGTTCAATCCAATTATCTGCATCTTTTCACTTTTCTTTCCTATGGCAAGACCTTTCATATTTATTCAGTATATGGCAATATAATTGTGTTATAGGATTAATATAACATCATTTTTTTAAAGACAATATAACATTATTGTTAATATAAAGATCTTGAAGCATACTACCATTTTTTATTACTGAAATATCTATGAATTTTCTTTCCTAGTGCATTGTGTGTATATCTAGAGAATATTTCAATAGATCAGAACAACTACCACTAGGTGTGCTTCACATCAACTAAAAAGCCCAATTGAGCTTGAGCTGATGTGTTTTGCGTAAAAATCGATTGTTTTCTACTGTCCAATTAGCTTTGCATTTCTTATCCTTTTGGGTTTGTGTTGTTCTGATCTTTGGTAGGTGTGGTTGAAGGTGAGCCTATAACGGTACACATAGCATCTCTAAGAAGAACTAGCACTGTGATGAAATCTTGTTTTCCACCTAAAGATCAAGCTTTTTGATTCATATTATGTTTATAGCATATCTTAGATTAGTTTCAAAATTTGCTAACCTAAATCAGTTCTATACATGACAAACAACGAAAAATGGTTCTACACATGATTCTATCCATAAAAGTTATGTTTGCCATGGAGATTTTGGCTTGTCTTACATATTTTCCGTAGATGAGAGGCTTGTGTGTGTGTGGTATGAGATTATGAGAATTGCTAAATCAGTGGAGCTAAATGGGGGGTAAAAATTAATCTATCTCGAAGCTCATTTCTAATGGTTTGCACATATTTAGTATTAGGAGTGTCATTATTCAAGAAGTTTGATATTAATTGCCCTCCTAAAATACATATATTAGTTTGATTGATGGTTAATAATACATTTCTCAAAGTGATTTTTTGTTAAAAACAAATAAAGTTTAAAGTGATAATCAAAGTAATAGTCGCCATGTAGATGATCCTTCTTTCTTTTTTACGGGAACCTGAATATGTGAAGCCAAATATGCTTGACAGATATTTTTAAGGATTTTGAAGAAATACATCGTTGCGATCATTTGCAAGGCACATGGGCAAACTATTCTAAATATATGTCTCTATCTCCTTGATCTGGTTCTCTCATGGATAACTCTATATCGCACTCTCACAAGTTACTTCTATGAGCAATCTTTAAATATTTATTGTGTTGCAAAGGATGGACGATTCAATTCAGATGAGACGTGTACCAAGAATGTCATCCCCAAGTTTTTACATCATAGATATCTTATAATACAATTGAAAGTTGTTTTATTTATATTTATGTTGGACGAGACTCAACATAAAACATTTGTTTATAATTTGATTTATTTACTAACTTGTCAATATATGCTTCGCTTAATATGTGTACGAAAGAAATTGTACTTTATTATATGACTTAGAATCCTTTCTATTTATATGTATAATCCTTTTTAGGATTCCGTTGCAACGCATGGGCACCCTACTAGTTAGATAACCAATAATAGCAATTAGATAACAATTAGTGCTAATCAATGGTAAAATAAAAATGAAGACGATAGGATGGTGGCCAGGAGAGTAACTAAGGGCAAGTACAATAACAAAGCCAGCTGCATACTCCATCTTTTATCCATGTCATCTAGAGTAAGCACTAAAGCCAGTTTATACAATAGCTATCTCAAAAGTTGGCTCTAAATACTGTGCATTAACTGTCTCTTCTCTCTTATACATAACTAATCTACTTATGCTCCCGTACAATACTTATTACTAAATAAAAGGCAGCTCTCTTCTCTCTCTCCTTTTTTCTCACTCTTCTACATAGGATGAAACTGACATGGACATGCTAAGAGTAAGCTGGTGTGGTCTTATTGTACATGCCCTAAGAGGTTGAATGAAATATGAATACTTGGGGATGAGAAGATGAATATACGTTGAAGAGCGTGTAAGAATAATTCTACAATATCGATGCTATAGAACCTACATGTATACATGTTTAATGAGACAACGCGTTCATTCTGTACGGAGGTCTTGGAACCACCAATCACTTTCTTAGCGTGTGTAACGGACGTGCACACGTGTGTATACGTGTGAGTGTGGTGTGTGTGGATTGTGTGCATTCACTTGTACCCCTAAAAAAAGTCTAAGGGCCTATTTGTTTTTGCTTTTGATTCTGAATACCCTAAAAGCTGTAAGATCGAGGATGAGCCTAGAGGGGGGGTGAATAGGCTTTTCTAAATTTTCTATCACTAAAATTCAAGTTTAATGATTTCTATGAACTAGTGACAATTTTAGCAAATTTAATACTTAACAATTCTAGTGATCACAAAATGATATCCCTACACAAGTATATCAATAGCTAAGCAAGTAGCACAAGAGAATCAAATTGCTAGAATTGCACAAGAGTAAAACAACAAGCAAACCACAAATGAGGGACAAGTGAATTTATCCCGTGGTCTCGGAGACTTGCCGGTCTCCCCTACTCCACGTTGAGGTGATTTGAATTTCTTCAAGCCGGCTCCTCTCGCTTGAGCCTTCCCCGATCACTATCGGTAGCTCTTCCCCGCTCCGGGTAGGCGAGCTCCTTGCCTTCACACCGATTGGGCCTTCTCACAACCTTCTTCGAGAAGATCACCAATCCCGATCACCTCCAAGCCGTCTAGGAGGTGACAACCTCCAAGAGTAATAAACTTGACGTGGGTTTGAAGCTCAAGAGTGCAAACAATATGGCTCAACTAATGCAATGCTTTCAATGCACTCAATTTTCTCTCCAAGAACTCAAGAAACAAGAATTGAATGCACAAGAGTGTGGAGAGTGTTGCTAGGGCTCAAGAGTATTCAATGGAGTCACCAACCAGCCCCTAGCACAGGTGAGGGGGTATTTATAACCCCCAACCACTCAAACTAGCCGTTGGATAAAAGAAATCGTGCAAAATCTGTATGGTCGGTACTACCGCCCTCTAAGGGCCGGTAGTACCGCACCTGGGGTCCAACGGCTATACGGCGCCATTAATGCTCTGACACGTAGCCGTTGCGCGCGAAAATTCCATGGCCGGTACTACCGCCCTTGGCGTGCGGTAGTACCGCACCTTGCCAGCCGAAAAAATATGCGTATGTTAAAAAGCTACCGGCGTTGTTGGTGCGGTAGTCTGTGAATCTTGATACTACCGCTCACCACTTCTTGATGCTAGTCTTGGCTCTGGCGACCAAGGAGATGCATTCTGCCATAAAGCTACCGCCCTTATAAGCCCGGTAGTACCGCACTTGCGGTACTACCGCTCGACACCTGCGGTAGTGCTGGCCTCAGGGGTTTTTCAGTTTTTGAATCGTCTCTCGAATGCATAATTGTATACATGAACTATTGAGCCATATTCTATGCACTTTCAAGTATCAAAACCCCAATCAAGTCCCTCTTGATAGTACGACGACTATCTTAACAATCCGATCTTCACTTCTAACTCCAAGATCGGTAAAATATCTAGAAAAATTATCTCTAAAATTTTATACCTTCATTTCTTTTGCCTTCTTGATGCATACTCCACTTTATGCACTTAAAACCATCCGACATCTTCCGAAGAGTACGTCTTTCCTGTTTTTCAACTTACTCATGCACAACAATGTTAGTCTCTTTTTCATGATTGTCATTAATTACCAAAACCATTAGACACATGGGGGCCTAGATGCTTTCAATCTCCCCCTTTTTGGTAATTGATGACAATCCTTATAAACGAAGTGAAGTAAATTGAGATCTTGGGTGAGTGACCAAAAAAAAACTTGATTACTCACACCGCAGGATTCTTATTTAGCAATATTTTGTCTTTTAGAGGACAAAAGGTATTTGAGTCAAGATATTGCTAAATGAGAACATAACTCCCCCTACAAATGTGCTATGGATTAGCAATAATGATTTTGCACATTTGTATATGAGTTTTATATGACAGTAGAAATTATGAGCGGAATAAGTATGACATTACAATACAAAACTCATAAGAGAAGAGGATTTAATATAGAGCGCAAAAGAAACATAAAACGAGTTCAAATAGTTCAAATCTGAGTTCATTACAATAAGTCATCAAGAGCAAAAGCAACCACATAAGTCAATAAGTTCATTACAATAATATAAATCATGCTAAGAGATTATGCTAAGCTTTAGAGGACTTCAATTCTTCATTCTTCTCCCCCTTTGTCATCAAGGACCAAAAGGGGATCGCCAAGATGCCGTCTACTCCTCACTATCGCCAGGAGCAGAGCCGGGTGGCGGAGGAGGAGACCACGGAGACCAGTCGGATGGCGGAGGAGGGTGATAGGAAGGGGGAACACTGCTGCCATCCGGACGGCAGCTGTAAGGCGATGGTATGGCGATAGTGATCAAAGAGGTGCTAAGAGTATCCAAGCGCTCTCGGACCTCCTCAACCATCGGCGATTATTGTCTTTGGAGCTCAAGAACAAGTGCAAATCGGCCTGCATATATGATTCTTGTCGCAAAACCCGGCCATCATATCAGAACGAAGAGTCTCAAGACTAGCAAGGTAGGCATCGGGCACGGAGGCAGCTTGTGCGGCTTGAGCTTGGGCTGCTTGTTCCTCTTGAGCTTTTGCTTGAGCTGCTTGCTCGGCTAAGTGATGCAGTACTTGAGGTGGAGCAACTCGAGGCTTGTACGGCTTATGAGGAGTGGGAGTGGCACCATTATACTCTGCAACTCTCCGGATTAGCGCCATGATATATGGAGCAAAGTAAATGGTTTTCCCCCTATCTCTAGCAGACTGAGCCATCTCCCTCAAAATGAAGTCCACAACATCAAAATTTTCCTTCGCCATGATTTTTGCAATGACATTCCAAGCATGGCCCCTCACTGCATCGAAATTGCCACTCTTCGGATGAATAGTGACACGAATGATTTTATTTACCATGCTTGGTTGGAGTTGCAGACCAGCTGAGTTTCCAATTCTGAAGGTATGAGATTGATCATAGAAAACTGCAGCTTGATCCAAGGTCAAAGAAGGTTCATCATGAATCTTAGGATACCGACTATGGAAAATTCCCAAGGCATGCTCAAAATCATCCTTGGAAGCAGTGTATCTGGTAGTGTCGGTCATCCAGGTGATTTGCTCAAAGTTGTCAGAAACATAGAGGGTAGCATAGAACTGTTTAATGATCTTTTCATGATAGTCAGTTCTTGTACCAAGGAAATTGTATAGGCCAGCTCCTCCAAACAGCTCCGGAATTCCAACAAATTCTGGCTACTCTCGGACATGCTTCCAACTAACCCATCGCTGATTGGCAAAGTCCTTCTCCAGATAGATTTGATCATATACCTTCTGTTGGAAAAGCGAATGGAATTTTGGATTGGTGGCGGAGCGAGGCTGAAGATACTGATTCTGAGCTCGGCGTGCATAATTGTCGGCGTATTCCACCTGACAGGCCCAAGTCTACGGACCGGGTTTGGTTCGGCAGGGGGGTGTCTTTGGTAGTTGGCAAACCCTAGCAGAGGGAAACCCTAGTACCTCTCACACTAACGAATTCTAGTGCCTATGAACTTGATGAACACAGCGATTTTTACCCAGGTTCAGGCCCCCTTGCGAAAGGGTAATAGCCTTACGTCCTGCCTGATCTTGGATTGCCTATCTTGAACTTGGTTACAAAGCTTGGGGATCACCCGCTCTTCTGTTGACCTCTCCTCTTTTTTCCCCTTCCTCTCATACGCTCTAGAGTGCCCTTATATACACGGGCTTACACGGGTCAGATAGAGAAGGGGTTGTCATCATGCTTATCCTACATGCATTTATTACACCTCTATCGCCGTCCGTTCCTTGATCTTAATTAACGCCAACGCATGCCTTCGCCCGGTTCTTCCGGGATGTGACCCCTCTGCGATGGGTTGGTGTGAGGCGTCAGAGGAACGGGCTTGTAGCAGAATTCCTTGGAATCGACGTGCGACGACACAGCGGACATGTCACGACGCGATGCGGCGGGGAAGGAGGCTTGGCGAAGCCATCGTATCCCACCTCCTTTTGCATGGCGGCGGGGCGGCGGGGCATGCTCGCCCACCGCCGCCCGAGCCGCCACGTGGGCTGGCGCCGGGCGGCGAGCGTGGTCGCCCACTGCTGCCGCGTGCCGTGGACCGAAACACGGTGGGCGGCGCGCTTCGCCCACCGCCGCCAAAGCCGCCCGTGGTGGCGCAAAGCGGCGGGTGTAGTCACCACCTGCTTCGCCCGCGCGCCCGTGGAACAAACACCGTTAAGCGGCGTGCTCGCCCACCACCGCCAGGCGCCACGTGGCCGGCGCCGGGCGGCGAGGCGTGGTCGCCCACTGCCGCCGCGCGCCACGTGAACCGACACCGGTGGATAGGGCGTGCTTTCGCCCACCCGCCAGTCGCCACGTGAAATGGGCGCCAAGCGGCGGCGTGGTGTAAGTTCAACCTTCATTTGTTATGGTTTTGGTGTTAATGACAAATCTAATATTGAGATTATCCATTTAATGTGATTTTGTTATTAGTGACAAATCTTATATTGAGACCAACTTGTTTATTTAGCATATCCTTGATTAGTCTCATCACATTGAAAATGGAAAACCCAAGGTATGTATCGTATTCATTCTAGTATTAGTTGCATACTTTGGAGTCAAGTTAAAGTATGAATGTCCCCATTATATCACACGCTTAGGGGGAGTTTGTAGTTTAACTTGAAAGTCTCTTTGTATTGATCGATTCTTTATTGACACATATAAGGATCAAGACAAAGAAACTAAATCCTTGAGTATATATTTGAATTGCCTAGCTATTAAGTATACTCATGGTAATATAGGATATACTCCAATATGATCAAATTGAATATGTGCATATTATATCCAAGTCAATCATATTTATGCACATATACATGTGGGGTTTATTCTATAGTTGATGACTTAGAGTAATGATCATTTCCATATAGCTTACACATAATGGATCATTATTTTTCATCAACATGAGTATATGAAAACTTGTGTAGTTAATATATACTCACATCAATTTAAATGAAAATTTAAATTGAGTTCATTTGTCTTGTTAATCATTAAAGAATATTTCATCATGTGTTGATGGTGTTCCTTGATTAATTAAGGACAAATGAATAGCTCTTAAGTATAATAAAGCATGAGTTGCATTATCGTACTTAAGACACATATAAATCATTCAAATTGATTTAGGCTGTGCTCAATTGATCTAAAGGCATCCATTATGTGTTAATGGAGTGCAAGAGATAATTGGGACAACCGTGCATCTTGGACTAACGATTTTCATGAGTTGTGATTTGAGTTAGGTTAAGTCCAAGAGATAATTGAGAATGGAACAAGGACGGCATCATGAGGTGATGGACATCAAGAGAAGATCCCGAAGTTGAAAGAGGAGTCAAGTGATGATCCCGGGGGAGTATCGAGTAAAGATCATAAAGACCCCAAAGGGGATTGCTTGTGCGCGGCGGCGAAGGTATAATTAGATAGGCTAAGGACTTTGTAGTCTTTGAGTCTAAGATTTTTATCGCCGTGCTATTAAGAGGGGTCGTTCCCTAGCTTGAGCTTCATCATGTGTTGGTGATCTCAATCCGCGTTCACTCAAGCTCAAATCTTATTTGATTTGGTTTTTGCATATGGGTTAACCATTTGGCATGTGTTGCAAAAGTGTTAAGCCTATGCTTGGTTGTTTTGCATTATGCTCTGATTTGCATGTGTTGCAAAGATGAAAGAGTATATGCATTTGGTTTTCGCATAATGCTTTGATTTGCATGTGTTGCAAATAGGATAAGCTAGTGCGTTGGCTTTTGCGTAAAGATTCACCTTTGCATGTGTTGCAAATGTTGAAGCTTCATGTTTTGGTTTCGTTCAAAACAATCTTTCAAAATCTTGTGGTTGCTTGGAGCCAAGTTTTGCATGTGTTGCAAAAGAAGAGAGCTCAAGCATGATTCGGTATTTGTGTGTTTGTATGGAGCTAGAGGCTTGCATGTGTTGCGAGCAAAGAGCTCATACGTGTGATTTGGTTTTAGTTGAAGTTTGATTTGTGGTTGCATGGGACTAGAGAATTGCATATGTTGCAATTAGAGAGTTCATGCACCTTGATTTGATGTTGCTTGGAGCTAGACTTTTGCATGTGTTGCAAAGAGTAGTGCTCAAGCATGAAATGTGTTTATTGCGTTATTTGCAAGTTCGTTGTCGAATAAACCGAGGTTTATGAGTCAGGAATCTGAGCATGTGAGTGGGGCTTGCAGCGGGTGTTGGCAAGTTGGCCGGGTCTTGTGTTGACCTTCACATGGCTAGGGGATTAATCTCATAAACTTCGAGTTTGATTTATATCGTTTTGCAAATAGATTTGGAGTTGGTTGCAAAATGTGTTTTTGCAATTTGGTTTAAATTCTTTGAGCATGAGCTAAATTGGTGCAAATGTGTTTTGCACATGTGTATGATCATGTGTTGATCATCTTATGGCTCAAGGAATGGTTTTGGTTTTTGGAAAGAGATTTGGAAAATCAGATTTTACACTTGAATAGTATATTAGAGTTTGGTTTTGGTGATATTTTAAAAATATCTATGGGTGCTTAAATCATGAAAATGGGTGGAGATTGTAGCCCTCGTGATAAGCTTCGCATAGAATCAAAAATCACCCAAATCGAGTTCAGATAAAAGTTATGAGTGTTTTTGTGGCTGGACGAGTGGTGTGACCGACCCCTGGGCGGTGTGACCGGCCCTAGGGACGGTGTGACCGGCCCCTGGGCGGTCGGACCGGCCCCCCTCCGGTGTGTTTTCTCCAAAAGCTCTGATTTTCGGTTCTGAGGGCGGTGCGACCGGCCGAGGCGTCTTGACCGTGGTGGGGCGGTCAGCCGGCCGTGCAATGGTCGTTTTCCGACCGTTGCTATGTGAGGGGCGGTCGGACCGGCCGAGGCCCGGTTGGACCGCGTTTTTCGGGTTTTGCCCTATTTTGCCCCCAAACGGCTAGTTTTCTTGTGGGGGGCTATAAATACCCCCCTGGGGGCTTAGGCGAGTTGTTGTTCTTTGTGTTTGAGGTTTTGGGTGAGGTGTTGCATGTGTTGCACACTCACATTTGATTATTGAGCTAAAGTGAACTAATTGCATGTGTTGCAATTAGGAGTGGTTTGAAACCTCTTGTGCATGTGTTGCACTTGGTGAGGTCCTTATGCATGTGTTGCACTTGGTGATCACGGGGCGCATCGTTGTGCTCGGTGAAGTTCAAGCGGAGGAGCGGCTTGTTGCTCTTGGAGGTTCCGAGCTCTAGGCAGCGTGGGCGTCGTCTTGTGAGAGCTCTCAAGGTGTGAAAGCCCGGCAAGTTTGTGAAGGTTCGGGTTGAGCCTCTGGCATAGCGTGAAAAACCACGACTAGTGGAAAGAGGCGGGTGCTCGGCGGGGCCGGTCCAAGTGTGGGCTTGCCTCAACGTGGACTAGGGAGGCAAAGCAAGTCTCCGAACACCACGAAAAAATATCAGTTGTCCCTTGTCTCTTTACATTCAAGTATTTATCTTTTTCATAGTATTGATTGCTTGAATTAGAATTGCTTAGTATTATTGATTTGATCAATTTAGCAATTCATACATAGAGACATAATTTAGCTAGTGCACTAGTGAGCCTAGTTGATTTAGGCTTTAAATTGTCAAAACCTTTTTATAAACTTCGCATATATAAATTGATTAGGTTTTGACATAGGGGTGGAGTAGAGCGAATTGTTAGTGAGGGATCGAATTTTTATAATCGCCTATTCACCCCCCCCCTCTAGGTGCATCCTCGACCCTACACGTGGTCGCCCACCTGCTCGCCCGCGCGCCACGTGGACCGATGTCCCGTAGACGGGGTGTAAACACCCACCCACCTGCTAGACTGCCATGTAGGCCACGCATGTTTTTGTCGGCGAAGAGGTACCACTGGCGTAAAATCGCCAAGCAGTAGCCGGGCCCACCGAAACGCACATCAGAGCCTCTCGAGATCTTACATTAAATGTCGGTGCATTCTTGGATAGGGCCATCATTTATCGAGGATCGGCGCGTCGATTTCTTCCGCATTATTTGATTTCTCTTGGGATCCGGCGGCGCACAACCATCTTTTAAGTGAGCCGTCGGTGCGAGTGGGGATACATATAGGCCCATCCGCACAGGCGATTCACACTTTTAGCACTCCTTGCAAACTTCATCTTCTTGCTCTAAGTTTTCCTTGCCTTTCGCCACTTCGCTTTCATGGCTATACCTTCGCCTTCCATTCCCGCTTCCACGGTGGACTCCTACAGTGGGGAGACTCCACCATTGTCTTGGGAGGCCCTCTTTTTCGGGCGGGACCCCCACGCCCACAGTGCTCCTCCGTCGAGATCATCATCTTCGTGTGGGCATAATGGCGGGCTTGGTGCCGCCTTTTTCTGATTTTTTCCTCACCGTCCTCCACTTCTACGAGATCCATCACCTCCACCTCACCCCAACTCCATTCTTTTTCTCGCCATCTTCGCACACCTCTGTGAAATGTTCATGGGGTGATGCCAAATCTCCCACTTTTTACTACTTCTTCCTCTGCGCCTCCTCCTCCAATGACTGGCTGAGGCTACCACTTCGTCTTGGGGCCGGATGGCTGCCGCTATCTCCCTTTCGGCCAGTCAAGCTGGAAGGCTGGCGTGACGAATGGCTGTCGTCGCAACGACGACAGTAGTCGATCTTTCTGGGGGTGCCGCAAGACGGTGATACCAAATCGAACTCGCCCGTCGAAGAGCGGCAAAGCTCGAACAATGGCGGCCGCATCAACGACTGCGGGGCCGCCGGTTTAAGCTGGGCGATGGTTGTTAGGGATTTTGTATCCGAAGGCGTAGCCGCCGTCGCCAGTATTAAACGACATGGCATTACACAGTGTGTGACGACATCACCGCACCTTTCGTAGTAAGTCTTCACTATTATTTTTGGCTTTTTACGCATTCAAGCCTCTTTTGTGTTGCTCTCTACCAACGGCGGTCTCTTTTTAACTTTGGCGGTAGCGAAACTTGGATGGGCCATAGGGGTGTAAATGGGTCGGGTAATGCAGGCCAGTACCCATGCAGTGAATTTTTACAGCAGGTGCAGGTTGAATACAAAGTTATCGAATGCAGGTACTACCCGGATCTTGAAGGTCGGTGCAGGTCGGTTGATACCGAAAAATACCGAACTTCGAATTGAATGCAGATGGCCGACTAAATGTTAAAGTCGGTGCCGATTCTGACATAACACTTGTAGGATTTATTTAAAATAGTAAACCATCTTGAAAAATTATGAAATTTTTCTATAAATACTAGATAAAATTTAGAATCTAAGAAAATACTAAACCAAGTAGAATGATGAGATAATAAATTATTAAAATACAAAAACCCTCTATGAAGCTAGCATTGACTAGTAAAAAATAAGTTGATATTTGTATTTGCGTATTTGCAAATAAAGTATTCTAAAACTATAGAAACTTAATTATGAGCATATATGGTTACTATAGGCATGTACTTAAGCCGTTTAAAAGTCCTACGGTTGCATACATTGCATAAATCGTGTAGTTGCACCATGCATCATACACCATGTTTTTATATATTCATTTTAGTAATATTTTTATAGTTAGAGACCAATTATTTTTATCACATTTTTTATTTTTTGTATAATTTAACTCTAGACTTGAGATCTTGATATATGCATGAAGAAATTTGTTTTGTATAATTTAACTCTATGTGTTAAACTATGTATGTGAATTTCACTTCATGTATTGGACTTCATGTATTGGACTATCTATGTGTTTTCATCGCATGTTTTGATTCTAGGTATTTAGTGCTCTACAGATGAAATGCAGGTTATGCATATTATACCGTCAGAATACTACGGAACGATTTCTACCGTTAAGTAGAAAATACTACCGGATTACCGTACCCTACCGATTTTTACTACGCGTGCGCGTGCAGTGCAGGAGAAAAAATAATAGGGTAGGGTATGGATATTCCTACTACTTGCGAACCCGCAGTTTACACCCCTAGCCACGCATCAACACGTGGCTCTCGGAACTCATGCCGGGTTCGATTAGTGCAGACTTCCCTTCATCGGCACGCGGCTCGCCCGATTGGAGTCTGGGCGCTGAGGATCGTCGAGTTCTTTGCCAATAAACTCCACCGGTCTTCGCGGTGCATACCGCACAGCGCCCTCGGCGATCGAGGATGTACCTCCTCCCACCGTCAGGCGGCGAACAGCGACCACTTGTCCGGACACCTCGGTCCGGATCTGAAAACCGTCGTGCGGACGAGACTTCCGCCGCCACCAGTTCAAGGGTGGCGGTGACATCGCATGGCGCGGCTACACCCACCACCCCAATTGTGGCACCAACCACTCCGGCGCCGCCACCTGCGGCGCCAGCATTCCACCCCATGGCGCCAACGCCGCCACCTTGGCGCCCGCCGTACCTTCGCGCTTCGATCGCCCGGCAGCGCCCTCTGGCGCCACGGCACCAACGCCGCCTACGGCGTCGGCTTCATCGTCTTCTCCTTCTCCGACTTCTTAGTGGCGGCGGCCTCGACCTTCCGCAGCGCCACTACCTTACGCCCGCGGGACCCGCCGCCACTCGACAAAGCGGACTCGAGGTCCCCAAGGCGGCTTCCGGCGAGGTGGCGCCAGGGCGGCCCCTCAAGATGCTTCAAGGAAGCGAGCGCCACTGCGCTGGCTTGGCGGCGGAGACTTCGCCCGAACACACCGCAGCGCCGCCCGCTGCTAGGGCGAGGCGGCCTGACACAGGCGCACCCGCCAACTTCGCCCCGGCCTGTCGCCCTCCCGCCGTGTGCTCGGAGCTTCTTCAGGCTCGGCAATTTACTGGCTTCGCTTGGCGCACTTCTCGCCCGGCCATGGGCATGGGCAGATGGCGAGGCGGTTGGCGGGGGGCTATCGGCATTTTGGCAGGGGCGGGGAAAAGGTGGACCGCGATGATGACACAAGAGGCCACCGACGCCACAGCTACCATGCGAGCAGGCGGAGAGGGCAGCGGCGAGAAGGACCTCCGTCTGGTGCCGCCGCCTCGGCGCAATCTCGCCACCATGCTCAAGGGAGGCGTTCAGTATCAAAAGATGCAGGAACCTTTGGGCGTGGTCTTTGGAAACGCCCTCCGGACCTGCGCCTGCGATGCGCCTCGCGACCAACCGGGCAGCGGGCGCTCGCTGCCAGCGCCACGCGCCGCGCTCGCCCGAGAGGACAAGAGGTTCGCGGTGATGGCGCAACCTATGTCAACATCTTTGGGCGACGCAGCGCCTCCACGGACGATGGCGGCAATGGAGATCGGCGT
The DNA here is from genome assembly GCA_036346375.1 of Guadua angustifolia. Taxonomy (NCBI): domain Eukaryota; kingdom Viridiplantae; phylum Streptophyta; class Magnoliopsida; order Poales; family Poaceae; genus Guadua; species Guadua angustifolia. The sequence goes on along the minus strand of CM070504.1, from coordinate 66,360,271 downwards.
CGTGGGAGGCGCTGCCCGAGCGAAACGCAGCGTCGCGGCGACCGCCGAGCACTTGGCGAGCATTGCAAGTGCAGCAGCCGGTCATGGATGTCTCCACCCCGGTGGCGGAGGAAGAAGACGCCGGCGATATCGACGTGGGTGATGAGTGAAGGGCCGGGCCGCCACCTCACTTCTTTTGTTTTTACTTCCTTTATTGATCAGCCTCCTGTGTCTGTATAAACACTTTAACAAACTTTAGCTGTAATGGATGTTTCCTAGTTTTATCTTCATGCTTGCTTGCTGCACTTATTTGATATTGCATGCCACTAACCACAAATGTAAGCACAATACGCGCAAGTTACATAGAACTTAGGCAAAGACGGCTTTGAGGCGCAATAGTATGTGTTTGAACACAGAATAGTTTTGCCGTCAAGATTTTATGCAGGGGTTGTCATTGGCTTAAACCCTTCGAACTTAAATCCTTGTGATCTCTTAGAATCGTACTCGGTGTGGCGCGAAGATGATAAGTTCGGGAGTGGTCTTGGGCGGCGCTCAGCAGTGACAACCAGCGGTGCTTCTAGAGCCAACCCGGGGTGTCTGAGCCGTGTTTGAGTCCGTGCCAAACTTACACTCTGGTCACTTAGCCTTACTAGGCGCTCTGCTGAAGACTTTCCTTTATCACCAAGGAGCCGTCGGGTTTGACGTCGTGATAACCATGCATAATTTAATCACTTCGGCATACACATAAGCAAACAATCGAGTGTTACTTGAAACACTTATCGGCTTATGTATTAGCAGTGCCCAACCCAGCGGTGGGCGGGCCAGGAGTCTTGAGCGACCGGCCCGAGCCTTAGGCGACCGATTAAGCTCTGGCGACCGACCCCAAGTCTTTGGCGACCAGCCCCATGCGTGGGCGACAGGTGGAGCCTTCGTGCACTATTAGATTTTTCTTTTCCGTCGAGCCAAAGTTTTAAAGTTTGACTTCGTACACATGTCTTGACTAGTGCAAAAGGCGGATGAATACCATGCGGGGCACATACAATATAGATCGACAACATAAATCTGCGCATGGGGTAATATTGGTTCACTCATTTTGGCTTCCATGTAAATCGCCCGTTTTTCAAAACACGGCCCATGGCAATGTCATGGTAAGCGGCGAACTCCGGGAAGGATACTAGGCCAGCGATGCTTGCGGAAAGCGACGGCCGGTGCTACGAGAGTCAACTTGGGTGTATGAACCACATTTGAGCACCGTGCCAAATCCGCTTCTGGTTGCGAATCCTTACAACACGGATACCGAGCATAATTATGGACCGACAAGGGGTTGCCAAAACTTAGGGACCAATAACATCTATCATAAAGCGTCGTAGGACACAAAAAGAGGAGTAGTAATAGGGTAGAAAATCCTCAAGATAATAACATTATCAACAACTAGTGGCGTTGATCAATTTGGAGGACAAGTCCATCCCAAAGTGATCGAAGCGAACTCACCAAGTACTACAATTTTTCATGGATAGAACTTCATAACAACTCCACATTGTAAGGTCGCCGGTTCTGGCCGTCTTGATGGCTACCTAGGACCGCCGGGCGAGAATCTGAACCACCTTGAAGGGCCCTCCCAGGAGGCGGCTTATGCAACTTGGCATGCGCTGAACCTGCGCAAGACCAGTGCGCCTTGCCGATGTTCTCTCGAGACGGGTGGCATGGTATCGCTGAGGCTTTCTTGATGCAGGCGGCCGAAGGCGGCCCGATCACGAACTTCTTCCAAGAGGTTGACCTCTTCTTGCGAATATCTTCATGGCCTTCTTCACTTTGAAAACCGAGGCAGCAGAGAGCGAGCGACATTCGGAGGGGCAACTTCGCCCCCATACACGGGAAGAAAGAGCGTCTGCGATGCTTGGGGGTGTGGTGCAAGTGACCGCAACCGCGTAGGAAGTTCTTCGGTCAATGGCGCCCCGCTTGTGGAGTCGATCAAGCGCTCTTGTCTTGAGGCCTTTTAACACCAAGGCATTGCTTGCGCTCGGCTTGACCATTGCTTTTGGGGTGGGCGGCGAAAGCAAAGCATACTTTGGTGCCCATCTCATCATGAAATTCGAAATGCCGCCTTGGTGGGCGGGTTCCATTATCGGTGATAATGCGGTTGGCGACTCCAGCGGGTGAATATCCCATGCATAAATTTGACGGCGAGCCGTAATGGCGCGTCTTGCTTGGCTTCAACCCGCCGTGAATTTGTCGATGGCGGCGAAGAGGTGGGTGAAGCCCACTGTGGCGCGAGAACGGACCGGGATATCAACCCCGAGCCATGAGCGGCCAAGAGGCGGGATGGTTCTGGCTTAAGGGCTGGTCGGTGGACTTGCTGGCGAGCCCGACAAGCCGCATGTCCTCACCGGCTCGCAAGCATCTGGAGGAAGTAGGCCAATAAAATCCTTGGCGAAGCGCTTTGCCTACCGGCGTTCGTTGGACATATGGCTCCCGCACACGCCTCCATGGATATCGGAAGGCGAGCGCTCCTCTCTTCCCGAGTGATGCACTTCAGTAGAATCCCATTTTTGCTCTGGCGGTATAGGTCCCCACCCACCAGAGTATAACACTTGGCCTTACGTGCTATCTTCTCAGCTGAGGCATCATCGTCGGGGATCACTCGGTCCCTTGGAAGGCTAGGATCGAATCCATCCTGATCTTCGGCCAAGTGTGGTGAGCACTCGGTGTTCGCGGGTACTTTCTTGGGCCAAGCATTTCTGGTCTTTGCATCGTGACCCGCCCTATCCTCCGGGACTTGGGGGAAAGCGAGGCAGCGTGGCCTTCCCTCCCTGAACTGGAGGCTATGGCAGCAGCACCACCCTCCCCACCTGAGTCGGAGGCCGCGACAGCCATACCATCGTCCCCTCCTGAATCGGGGGTTGCGACAATGACACCATCATTCCCACGGATCGTGAGGCTGCGATGGGCGATCGCGATAGTCTTTCTTCAAAGACTTGTTGGACGAAGCCCTTGAGGATGCAAAGCTGCGAGCCCATCCAAGGTGATTATCTGCCGGGGACATGAATATATCCCAATCCTTCAAAAGCGTCGCTCCATTTTCGACCTCGCCAAGTACACCGCCATGGTGGGGTCGAGGCATTGAAATCCTTCCTCGCTTGATTGATGACTAGCGAGTCGCCCTTGACTTGAAGGCGCGGATGCCTAGCGCCAAAGCAATCACGCAACCGCCCGTGCAGACCTTCATATTCGGCAATATTATTAGTGGCTTTAAAATCAAAACAACAACATCTTGAAAAACGTCACCGGTCGGGGAGACTAGGACAACACTAGCCCTGCGCCCTCAATCTCAGCGAACCATCGAAGAACAAGGTCGAGGGAAGCGGCGGGGTTTCTCTCACTTCCGAGTGGCGGGGAGTCCACTCGGCGGCGAATTACTGCCAACTTTGACTTTTGATGGCGGTCACGGGGACAAACTTAGGTTGAACTCTCGGTTCCATGACCATTTTCTGTCTGACCTTACGCTTCACGGTTGTACAAGATTTCTCGCGGTGGGTAATTTGTGACCCGGATAACTTCTCCCCTGGAAATAATGTCGCTGACTTCTAGATGCCACGAGGACCCGCGTCTGACATTTTACGTGCATGTGGGTATCGGTTCGGCTTCATGCAATACCTTAGCGACATAATAGGCGGCTTTTGGACACCTTCCCTCTCGCCACCGGCCGCAGCACGACCACCGGGGTAGCGGCGATATATAAAAACAGCAGTTCACCTTGTGCGGGAAACCAACACTAGAGGAGAGGTGAGTCTTGCTTCAAGTCTTCAAAGGCCTCTGAGGCTTCATCGATCCACTCAAAATGGTTAGTTTTCTTCAGCGGCTTAAGCGGGGTAAGCTTCTTTCTCCTAGTCAGACAATAAACCGTCCTAGGGAGGCCAAGCGGCGGTCGGGCGTGGACACTTGTTGTGCATGAGGAGCTTCATATGCTCAATTCTTTGCTATTTTATGCGGATTGGCTTCAATACCGGTTGGACACGATAACACCAATAGTTCTGGGAGGAGCATAACACGCACTTTTCGAGGATTCAACTTGGGCAATTCTTAGAAGATTGGCGAAGGTTTCCTCAGTCTTGAATCAACTCTTAGCCCTTTTAACCTTCACGACCAAATCATCAACATATACTTCAAGGTTCGTCCTATTTGTGGGCCGAAAAGTAATGTGCATGGCGTTGGTAAGTAGAACCGACATTCTTTAAACCAAAAGCCATTCTAACATAACAATAGACACCCATAGGGGTTACAAAGCGATTTTCTCTTAGTCCTCCACGCCATGCTAATCGATGGTACCCAGTGCACGCATCCGAAAGCATAGCAACTCACAACCTCTAGTAGAGTCCACAATGAGGTCAACTCGCGGCAAGGATAGAGATCCTTTGGGCAAGCCTTGTTGAGGTCGGTGAAGTCGACACACATTCGCCACCTCCGTTGGATTTTTTAGCGAGCACGAGATTGGCAAGCCACTCGGGATGAGTGACTTCATAATGATTCCTGCGCTCAATAGTTTCTCCACCTCTGCCGAATAGCATCTTGCTAGCTCGAAGCTTGCATGGATCTTGACGAAGCAAGGCGCGCCGGGGCGTAATGTCGGTGCTCAATCACCTCCACAGGGACCCGGTCATGTCAGACGGTTGCCAAGCAAACCGTCGCGATTAAATGGAGGAAGGTAATGCGCGTCTTCCTATTTAGCGGCGAGTTGGTGCCAATGTTGGCCGTCTTGAGAGTCGCCCTCGCTCAAAGCGACCACCTTAACCTCACCGGCGGCCCGGGCGAAGCCTTGGTCGAGCTTGAGGGCTCTGCTTGGGCGGCATCGGCATGCCGGCAGTGGCACCAATCATGTCTAAGCGCAAACTTGTGGCGGCGCAAGGCTTGAGGCGGTCCACGGGATGGTTATGGGGCGGCGGCCACAGCATCTTCACCACCATATGCGCATAGTGGGTCGCCGCCATGAACTTGGCCGCGGTCGGCCAAGCAAGGCATTGTAGGGAGATCAAAATCGGTGACTTCAAAGTCCACCGGCTCGGTGCGATAATTATCCCTTTCCCCAAAAGTGATGGGGAGGCCTTTTGTGCACGGAATGCACTAGCCGGGGGCTATTAGAAGAAACAACGTTGGATCACGAGATCTGCTGCGGGATCTGAAGAGCGAAATCTGCGTAGAGGGCGAGGAGGTGAAGAACTCCTCTCGTCCACTAGCACCACGACCAGTAGGACATTCGGTGTGGCGACACCTGTCGGGAGATGCCCGGGCCGGTGGCGCCGCCGTGGTGGTCGGCGATTGAAGGTGATCGTCTCCTCGACCATTTCGACATCCGGCGACCCGAACCTGATCTGTGGCGCGCTTCCCTCTTCAACCGCTTGCAAGCGGTATTGAAGCGAAGCGGACGAACCGCCATAGATATCGCCGAGAGTAAGATCCGCTTTCTTTGGAAAGCCCGGTAGGCGAGTCTTCACCACGACCATCGCCCGTGAGGATGGCGCTCATCGTCGCGAACGCGTTCCTTGACCGCCGCTCCACCATTCGGTCCACGACACGGCAATTATCCAGGTCATGAGTGTCGATTCGATGAATTGGGCACGGGGCCCTCTTTCCTTCCGCCCACAGCGTCGTTCCTCGGCGCGGCGGTCATCCGCCGATCCGCGGCGATCATCTCGCCGATCGCGGCGATTGCAGCGCTGATCCGGCGGTCATGCTGGCGACCGAGTCGCCAGCGGTCGCTCGGTGGCCAAAGACCGCTGGTCTCTCGCCTTGCGCTTCGCGCCTTCTTGCTTGGCGGAACCCGCCGAGGTCGGCTTCATCTTTACCTCGGCCACCACAGGGACGGACCACTGGTCCCCTCGCCTCCAACGACCGCGGCGCACTTATGTCGCGTGGGAAAAGCGACTTCGGAGGTTGTCGGCGATCGGGATCGCATGCGCGAAAATGAGATGAAGTCGAGTATGATCACGGGACCATTGCGCTTCCTCGAGCGGAGGAAAAGAGTAGGCGGCGATGGTGAACAAAGGCGACAACGGCGTGAGCGAGAGGTTTATCTTGGTTCGAGCCCCGTGAGGGTAATAGCTCTACTCGATCGCCTTGCGGCGGTATTCTTCAACATTTACAGGAGTGCAGGGAATGTATTCTGACTCAAGTTTGGCCAGGTGGCTATGTCTAAACTTCGGGCTATGGTGTGTTGTGTGTTGTCTTGTGTGTCCTCCAAAAGAATCGCATCCTTGGTCTTTATACCTCCCTTTGCCGCGCAGCAGACGGGAGAGATTCAGAAGTAGCCTTCATACTGCGTTGAGGGCTAGCAATAAGCTTTCTGAACTTGTTGCCTTTGCTCCTACCCGACCAGCGCCTTGGGCAACCGCCGGTCAAATGCGTCTGAAAATCAAGGGTGGACTCTGACCCGAACAAGGACCGCTTGAAACTCGAGTCGGCGGGGCCGTCTTTCAGGTCAGCCGCTCTAGGTCGGCGCCTCGGCCTGCCACCAGTCATGGCGGGGGCCTCCAGAACAGGAGATCCATTGGCCGTCTGGCCGTGCCGGTCAAGGGCCTTGACCCTCGTCGGCTAACCCCGAGGCTTAAGGTAAATGGCGGAACATGGGCCGACCTTGAGTCTCTATAAGCCGGGACCGATTCAGAATTCTCTTGAGGTCGAGGTCGAGGCGGAAGCATGCGCCGAGCCATGAGTAGCGACACTGGCGCCTCTTGTTCTCCGGAACCACAATGCGGATGCAAGCGGTTAGCGACACTGCTTGTCTCGAAACATGAGCCGAATATGCTTGCTCTGTCAAATCGTGGTGGCATACCAGAAGCTGCAAGTGGACCCAGTTTCAGCGGCGGCGACCTTTAAACTGAAACATGGCGTCTGTTTGAAAAAACTCGACCAGCGCCCTTCGTCTTCCAAGCCTCCTTGCCCGATCGAAAATCTCCTCCCCACGCCGACCAAAATCGTAGCGATCGCCATGGCCAAGCTAAAGGAGGACCACGTTATCGCCCGCAAGGATGAAGAACTTCGAGGCCACAGGATACTCGATCCATTATGTATGGCGTTGCCGAACATGAAATGAAACCGCGCCCAAGAACTGACAGATCGTTTGCAAAGCACTATGTCCTCTTGACTGCGGACCCGGAAGCGAGTTCATCGTGAGGTCCTCTCGGTGCGACATCGAGCTCATCAACACAGTGCCAAACTCATTCTCCTTCTCACCATCTTCTCCCATCTATGCGAGGATTCCTAAGGATCCTTCAACCCCTCGCTCTTCTTCGATGCTTGGCTTCTTCGCTCAGGAAGGACCCGTGGTCGGATGCCTCTACTTGAACAGCAGGTCGGGCTCAAGTGGTCCTTCCCCAGTTCCAACCTTGGGACTCCCTCGGCCCGTGGTCAGGCGGTGGTTCTGAAGAGGCGAGGTCGGCCTTGTTGGTGTCTGAGGGCCCCCATTCCGGGAAGAAGGAGACCTGGAGGCGGACGACCTCGAGGTCGATGGGAAGCCATCGCCCTCATTCACATCATGCCATCTCTGCGGCCTCAGCAGGCGTGGGTTGCCAACGACTTCTGGGAATCGCGTGTCCCATCTCCGGAGGAGGATGCACCGTTCACGAGATCGAGTGACGGCCGGGCCAGCGAGGCGAGTCCCGATAAGCCTTCACGCCCCAAGGTCTTGCTCGAGTCCACCTTCGACCTTCCCACGGCCAGTAGCTTCTTTTTGCGGTAGAAGGAATCTGGAGTCGCCTCGGGATGATTGAGATGTTCGGGAAGCGGCGCCTGATGCGTTATCGGCGACCCGTCGAGGCGTGCTCCGTCGAAAAACGAGTAAACCATCCGACCAGCGCTCGAGTCATCGCCCACGAGCCTTCTTGAGCCGGCTTGCTTGCGGGACCACCGGGAGTTGTTGGAGGCGGCGGGAGGATGCTCCGCCTTGCCGGTGAGAAGCAAGGTAAAAGGGAGGAAGAGACCTCCCCTGCCGGGAGCGAGCCACGGGAGGCGAAGCGCCACGTTGAGTGGGGGGCCGTGCCGCAGTAAGGATCCCGGTCGAGCCCCGAGCCCGCTTCACAGCGCCTCGGCAGTTGATGAATTTTCCTCTTTCGGCTGAGCGCTTGGCCCGACGCGCCAGTCTTGAGTCCTCCCGGCCTGGAGGCCTCGAGCTAGGACCCCGTGCCGGCCAGCAGCCTTGAGCCGATTCGACCTCGAGACCCAGTCGCGAGGACACGCATAGCGATGTGCCCCTCGGCCTCGGGAACAACAAGACCGCCGACCCTCGGCAGGCGGAGGTTGGTGTCGAGTAAGTTCTGGCCTCTTAGACCTCTGTCTTCCCGCATCTTCTGGCTTAAGTATGTTTTGATCGCGGACCTCGAGCACCGAGCTCGAAACTTGCCCCGTTTGTGATGCTGTTGTCGAGCGAGTCAGTCGGAAGGAGAAAATGCCTTGAGTTGGTCATGCGCGGCTCCTCGGCCGGACCGCCCCTCGAACTCCGAGCCAGCCCACGGTGGCGAATTCCACCAAGGGCTCGGCGACTTGCCGGAGGAGACGAGCTGCGACGGTGAGGACTCGACACGGCCCGAGGCCAGCAGCCTGCCATCGTCGACCTTCGAAGGCCACCGCGGACACCAGAGTTTAATGGGCTGCGCGGGTGACACCCCAGCTCCCAGACCACGGCGCTCCGGGGCGTCGAGGCCGCGATTCCATGGAGGCCATAGAGGTGTCGGTAGTAGGAGCTCAGTGGACTGCCTGAGATCTTGGTGCGTTGGGTCTTGAGGCAAGTGGCATCGGGGCCGCAGGTCGAGAATGCAGCGGTGGATCGGCCGCCATCCTTAATCTCGGGAGGCGGCGGGGCCCCGGCGTGGAGGTCGGGACTAACACTACGCCCGCCCTCCCGTCGGCCAGGTTGAACCCACCGGAGGCGGCGGATGAGCAGGCACGCCTGAGGCGAGGACCCAGGTCTGGCCGCCCAGCGCCCGGCGGTGGCGAGTCGACCTCGACAGCCGCAGCGGTCGGCGAGGAGGAGATCCCTCGCGATCGTATTGATGACGCGTGGAATTCACCATGGCAGGCCTTGAGAACCATCTTCGCGAGTAAGGACCCCTCTGCGCACCTTTACGCATGTTTCCACTGAGTTCCACGTTTCCCTTCTTATTTTTGGGTCACTCTCTGCCGTGTAGGCAGCAGGCAACATCTCCCCTAGGCACAGAAGGCCTTGAAACATCTTGGCGTCTTTGAGAGATCTTATGAATGTGGTTGGGCGCGAGGCGGGCGCTCGGACTCATCGGGACCATCGAGTCAGTAGGGAGGCTCGGCGAAAACCTTGGAGCTCAGCGATCTAAGCCGGACGATGAGGCGCGGGAGGTAACTCCGCAGCGTCAGAGCTCGAACAAGCCGGGGCCTCCGGCGCGAGTTCGGCTTTAAAGCCGTGGAGCAAGAGCACCTCGTTCGACCAAAGGCGCTTGGGCAGGCGGGCTAAAATCAGCTCTGGAGAGGCTGGCCGGGCGGATGTCTCCCCCTGGAAGGCGCCCAGGCTCGAGACCAGGTCTTGGAGCTCGAAAAAACTTGAGCCTAGCAAAGCGGTCGAGGGCTGGCCAGACCAAAGTCATGTTGGAGAAATTTGCCATGGATCGATCGTCCTCCTCGTGGCGCCCAGGCTTCGAGGCCAAGATCTCGGAGCTCGAAGGGAGGCTCGGCGCCAAAAAAGAGGCGGCAGCGCCATGGCCCAACTCAAGACGAGCAGCGCCCAGTGCGGATGCCTCCACGGTAGCCCTCGAGAACGAGGCAAAATGTCGTACCACGAGGGATAAAATCATGAACTTGAGTAGGAGAAGCTTGCAGCGAGATGGCGGTTGTAAAAAGCTCTTGAAGACAACATGTGTTAATAGAGCTGCGATTTGTTTTGGAGGCGGGGAAAAACTATTGTCTTGTTTTAAGCTTATAGTCGAGGATATTTGGTGTCGAGTCCCTTCGGCTCCTAGTCTTGCGCAGTAGGTCATATGCCATGAGGATACCCTTATCGGCCCCGTTGGTCGAGGTCGAACAACGCGGCCTTGCAGGCATAAATTGTCATGTAACAAGCGAACATAACTGCGAGAATAGTGAAAAGGTCCGCATGGGACATAGGCGTGGCAGCGAGATCGATAGAGGCGGTTTAGCGGACTAACATTGAATCACGCGCCATGACCCGTGCGCCTTGCTCCACCAGTCAAAGTGGCGAGCTCTTGAGTGGGGCGAACACCGAGGAGAAACTAGATTGCGAAGAGGTTAAACTTCACGTTTTAGCTTCGTCCCACAGGGGAAGGGCGTCGAGCTCGCGATGCTTTGACCAAGAGAAATGTGTGGCGCCACGAGGTCGTGAAAAAAGTCCGGACAAAAAAGAACCGTCGAGAGGCACAAGTGGCGTGAGACATAACAGTGAGAATAAGCGAACGACTTTATTGAAATTTAAGGTATAGAGGTTACACATAAAACTTTGAAGGCGATCTATGTTCCACGAGCTAGAAGCTCTCTGCCATTGGGCATCGTAAGCTAGAGTAAGCCCGTGCGATCTGTTGAAGCGACTCTGTAGGGGCCCTCCACCGTGGGGATAACTTGTTGGTGTTGGGCCGAGCCACAGAATCCGTCTCGGGGCTGGGTCCCCAACAAGGAGCTTCTAGGTCGTCTGCAGGCCAAGACGCATGTCTGCGAAGAGCTTGTGGGTAGTCTTGTTGGTCGTAGCGATTGCGGCATCTTCGCCTAACCTGCGAGGTAAGGTCGAGGCAGATTAGTGCTTTCGAAGTCGACTTGGTCGACCAAGTGACTACTGCGAGCCAGCGTAACCTCGGGGGAGGCGGGGCGGCTTGATGCAGAACACGGTGGAAGGGTGTGGACCACCGTGGCTCGACTTGTCAAATGAATGCGAATAGACCATAGGGCGATGGGAAGTTCGTCCACCCGGGTCTTGCCGTGGCGTTCGAGCTCATCTGCGACTCTCTTCTTGGCATACTGGATGATTTGCGGATTGGCGGCGTTCCATTGCTCCGTTGCTCACGGGGTGAGCCAGCGGCGAAGCATATTTTGATCTTAGGTTCCTCGCAAAACTCTGGAACAACTCAGCGGTAAGCGAGTACCGTTGTCGGTGATAATCTTGCATGGAACCCGTGCACGTGACCACGAACAAAGCGAAAAGCGAGCGGCCGCCCGGCGGGGATGGTAGAACGAGTCGACGATCCACTTGGTGAAGGTGTCTATAGCCTGACGAAATTTTTCCCCGGCCTTTGAGGAAAAGGGCGAGGATATCCGGCCCCGGTCGAGAAAGGCGGTGGCGGGATGGTGCGAAGAGGCGTATGCGGTGGTGCGACTTCACGGCATGGGCGGCATGCTCGGCGGTGTGGGCGATATCACGAGCATCTGAAGCACCGATTGGCGGTAGTACCCCCACGGAAGGCCTTACCGAGCCATAAATCATGTATGAAGAGTCGCCCCAGAGGCCTAAGTGAATGTCACTTAATAGGTACTTACCCTCCTCGCGAAGATGCAAAGTCGAGAATGCGGATACATTCCGTCTATAAGTGTGCCATCCACGGCGTGTACAAGCTTGCTCGTCGTTTGATCCTGCTCCTCTTGGCGGTCGGGTGTAGTCGCCCTAACAAGGAAATTGTGGATGGGCTCGGCCGGGAGGATACCCACCGACCCGTGCACGAAGCGCTTGTCGGAGATCGAAGGCCTTGACATCTCGGGATAGCGTCGGGGGATATCGTCGGAGGAGGAGCTTGGAGAGGAAGTCCGGCTGGAGTTATCCCTCTTGGGAATGTGCTTGAGCTCAAGTTCGGAACCACTTCTCCATCTTGCGCACCTCGGTGTGGTACTTTGCCATCGAGTCCCCGAGCATTGGTAGTCCTTGTTGAGCCCGGTTGATGGCCAGTGGGGAGTCACCCTTCCGACCAGTGCGCGCCGCTAATGCCTGCCTGCTCGTAAGCCGCATGAGGAGAACCTCATACTCTGCCACATTGTTGGTGGCTGGAACCGAAGCAGAACCACGTACCTTAGCGAGTAGCGCCGCGGGGTAAGGGTAAGGATCGGCCCGGCGCTTGAAGGACCTAGAGCCGTCAAGAACATGACCAGGGCTTCCCTCCTTGACACGAAGCTCGGGAGCCAGGGCTGCGTTTGCTCGACCACTGAAGTCGGCGAGCACTTGCGACTTTATGGCCGTCAGAACCCACGACACAGACGTCGAGCGCCCGACTCCATGGCCCATTTGGCGATCGTCCGCCACCCTCTGGGTTCCTCGGGATGTCCCCGGCGGAAAGTTGCTCGGGGCGACCTGATGTCTTGCTGAAGTAGTCTTGCAGAGCTTCTTGCGAAGCCATGAGGAGGCGTACAACAACCACCTGCACTGCGTGTGCGCTCGCTTGGAGCCGTGCAAGACCTCACTAAGGTAATAAATTGAGTCTTCTTTGAGACCCCGTTCCGCTACGAGCAGCCGATGGGCGTGGGTGGTGGCCACGAGTGAAAGCAACCTCTCGCCGGGTTGTGGCGTTATAAGGAGGGTGGGGGCAGCAGGTTATACCTTGACTTGTCGAAGGACAGCTGCGCCTCTGGAGTCCACTCGAAGCCCGTGCTTCTTGAGTTTGGAAGAATGGGGCCAGCGTCCATGGTCAGTGAAATGAACTTCTTGAGGCGGCCATCGGCCGGTGAGGCTCTGCACTGCTGATCGAGGTCGGGCGCCATCTTCTCGTCGCCTCGATCTTCTCCGGGTTCGGGCGACCCCGAGCCCCGATCATGTGGCAGCACCTTCGGCCTTGCGCCGAACCGCACTTCGGGGTTGAGCTTGATCTTGTGCTGTTCGGGTTGGCGAAGGTTTCCTCGAGGTCATGAGCGTGAGTAAGCCCTCGGAGGGCTCTTGGCGATGATGTCGTCCACGTAGACCTCAAGGTTCCACCGATCTGTGGCTCGAACGTCTTGGTCATCGAATATTTGGAGCGTGGCCCCGCATTGCGTAGACCAAGCGACATGGTGCGTATAGCATTAGGTGCCAAATGGGCGTGATGAAGGCATCTGCTCTCGTCGTCAACCGCCCGGCTTGATCTAGTGGTATCGAGTGGCGTCCAAAAAGCTCGGCATTTTTTACGTTAGCGGTGGAGTCGGCGATCACGGTCGATCTTGGCGGGAGGAAGTTGTCCTTGGCGGGCGAGTTCAACCCCGTATGGTCGGCGCACATTCTCCACTTTAGCGCCCTTCTTTTGGGCGATGGCCGGGTTGGCGGCCACTTTCGGATGATCAACCTCACGAATGAAACCGGCCTTGAGGGGCTTGTCAAGGTTCTCCTTGATGGCCGTGACCTTCTCGGGGAAGCGGCGTAACCAGGCGTCTGGTCGAGGCGGGATCACACGCAACTTGTGCTCGATCACCTCCTCGGAGCGCCCGGGCATGTCGCGGGTTCCCCAGCGAATATACCCTTGTTGGCGCGAAGGAAGGTGGCGAGCTCGAGTTCCTATTGGAACTCCGGCTTCGGCGAGACATGGATGCACTTGGCGGTCGCTCTCATCGGCGGCCTGGTCTTCGTCGCTCGCCAGCTGGATTACCGCCTCTGGCGGGCGTTCTTCGTCGTCGCCTCGGGCGTATTTGGCGGCATGCTGCGAGCCAAGGCCTTAGTCTCACATCCATGTGCCGCTGCGGATCGCCCGCCGCGGTGATGATACCATTGGGGCGAGCGACTTCATACATCGATGGCCATAATGGTTGTACCATAAACTTGACCGGTAGGGCGGCGAGGATGGCGTTATGCGGAGGTCACCCTCGACCACCTCGAAGGTGACTAGCTCGGTCTTGAAGTTGCTCGAGTCGCCCGAAGGTAGCGAGGCAAGACCACACCCGGGGATGGTCGAGCTTAAGTGCGATCGAAGAAGGGTATGGCGATGCTCTTGACCTTGGCGGAAGAATTTGCATCCGGTCAAGCGCTCGCTGCGGCAAGTTAAGAAACTACCGCCGTCGACCATAGCCAGCCCGTCGCGGTATTGATGGTTGGGAGTCACGACCAAAAGCGATCTTTAGGTCTCGGGCCATACACAGGAGGCGTCCTCTGGGTGAAGGCGATGGTGGCTCCGGCCCGCTTGAAGGCGCTTTCGATGGGCTTCGCGGCGACACGGTAGATGGTTCACTTGGCGGCCTTGACCTCACTCTGGGCGGCAAGCCGGCGAGCAGCGAAGATGGCGTCGATCGGCACTTCGCCTCTTTGGAACTCCAAATCGGGTCGTCATGCTCATGGGCGTTCACCCTATCGGCTAGTCGTCATCAGCTTCGGAACACGGACATCTCACCTCGCCCATCATAGAAGGCCTCAACTTATTTTGCCAAGCCACAGTGGGCCGTGGAGTGGTGGCCGGCCGCCCTATAAAGCAGGCGAGAACTTTGCCTCGTCATATTAAAGCGGCGCCGCTTGTGGCGAACATCGTGCATGGCAGGCAGGGTCCTGACCCTCTGTTGGGGCTGGTTCTGCGCTGGCGGTCGAGAATTGATCCTTGGCGAGGTTTGGAGCCTTCAGGCGATCTCGGACCTCAAGGGCGTCATGGCTGCCATCATGAAAGCGATCACCCGTGGCGGGGCCTCCGTCGCCCTGCGATCACGCTTCGCTTCTTGGTGGCGGTGTGGTGGTCGGCGCCCCTAAACTGGGCGGGCGGCCTCTGTTTGGTTTAGACCAAGCTTACCTTGGTAAGTGGTCGCGTTCAGCGGGCGTCGTCGGCGTTCATCCCGCTCCGCTCATATGCGGAAAAAGCTTGTTGAGCCTCGAAGTGATCTCGAGGTCTTCGATAAAGCGCCCGTCGCGGACGCCGAACTTGAAGGCTTTGTGGCGGTTTAAATCGGAGATGCTTAGAATCGGGTTCCTTGTGCGGATGAATCACGCCTGCGAAATCCTTATGACGGCTTCGTTCTTGCCACTGGATGACCGCGGTCAGGTCCTTCTCCTCCGGGCGCTCATAACAACTCACGAAAGTTGGGCGAAGGCGTTCTAGATTGGCGCCCGACACAGAAGGAACGAGGTTTACGGTTGAAAAGCCAAGATGCGGCTTGCGGCACCGTCCGGGGCGGTCGGGAGGTAATTAGCCATAACAAGCTCGTCACCCGGCGCCAAGATAGCGGTCGAGTAGATGAACAAAATTCATCGAGGTTCTTGGTCGTCAAAACGCGCACGATCGTGTGGGCG